>BSQW01000003.1:19115619-19670619 GCA_030161315.1 Eutrema japonicum | reverse complement strand
ACGGCAATCCACCGTAGGGGTTCCTCCGCTGAGAGAGGAGAAGCTGGGTTCCTCCGGATCACATACCCCAACACCTCACCTAGAACAGCAAGGACAGCTTCGCTCATTAGCTACAAACAAAGGACTATTCCGAACAAGGAGAGGAAGAGATACTAAACCGCAGCTGCACTTGGGGCCTTAGCTCCACTTGCAGAGGATAGCCGCTCACTCGTCCTCCATCTACACTCACGTGGTTTTTTTCCCTCACTACAACTTCGAGGGAATCAAAACACTTGCAGACAGAGAAGGGGGGGGATACTTCATATGGTTTAGAAGCCCCTTCTCTTAAACAATCCCATGCAATTACAGGGGTTCCTCCGCTTCGCACACCTTACTGATCTTTTCATGCAACTTATTCCCATCCAACGAAGGGAGATGCTAACATGAGAATCAGACCTACGGTTACACTCTCCTAGCCCAGAAAGCTCGGACGACTAGCCTATAGCATCATATGAGGGAAAGCAGAACCCAAGGGATCCATTTACAGATCTACTACACAGGGTACGGACCTAGTCGGGCTTAGCTTCCTAACTTAGCACACATATGACATAAAGCCATCAACCAAGTCAGCCAACTACCAGCATTAGGTCCCCCAGTCGATGACGGTAAGGAGGAAGCGATAGCCTGCTCTCATTGATGATTTCGAACCTTCTTACCCTCTCTTGGATGAAGCAACCATATAACTGACGATATGGATTGAGTAGCGAGATCAGTTACACTAGCCCGGGCATGCCTTAGGCTTCCTCTGCCACCTCCCTTGAGTCGAGTCTTAAATCACTTTGGTATAGGAGTTATCCAAGTGAATCCGAACTTTGATAGGATTCTAATGACTTTCTTTTGAACGACCTAAATGGCGCTGACCTCGTGCTAGCCGTTTATCGGATCCAATCTTTTTCTAACTCGGGGACTGACTACCTGTCGCCGGGCTCGTTGAGACCTTAGCACTAGTCCAAGGCCTGCCCGATTCCGGTACAAAGAGCTCATCATCTTGAGGGTAGACTGGGAATTGATTTCTGTCTCTTTAGAGGAGAGGAAGCACTTTGTATCAATTTAGAAAGCTTAGTCTAGTCGTACGTCTACGCCCCTTGTAATTCATTTTTATACTGATCTGGTTCCGCATCTACATCTTGATAATCCAAAGGCATCCACGCAGTATTCTTTGTCTTCAACGGATTTAGATTCCAACTTTAGTCTTCGGATTCCCATCTAGGTTAGATTATGCTTTTCACTCTACTTGATCTATTCGTTTTGTTGATCTCGTGTCGTATGATGAATAAGAATGAGCGGTCTCGAAAGACTTCTGGTGCTCCGTTTTTCGAAATGCTTTACCACGATTGAAAGTCTCTGCTCGGCTTTCCTCTGGTCCGGCAACTGCACCGACACTCACAAAGCTTAAGGTCAGCTGGAATGATGACCTCTGTTATCCTAAATCTGAGGGCGCGGGTTGGGACTGCGTTCCCTCAAGCATTGGTCTCGGGTTTTCGCATTGAAATTGATCTGGCACCTATGTGTAAGAAGGCATTGTGAACATCCATCTGATGCAATTCCTAGTGACGAGCAGCAGCCACACCAAGTCAAGTACGAACCGTTTGCATCTTTGCCACTGGCGGAAATGTATCTGTATAATCAATACCCTTGACCTGCCGATTTCCAAGAACAACAAGGCGAGCTTTGTAGCGCCTAATCGATCCATCAGCTTTGTGCTTGATTTGAAAAACCCATTTACAACCTATCGCTTTCTTTCCGACTGGTAAAGATTCCAACTTCCAAGTTCCATTCCTTTCAAGAGCATTAATCTCGTCCCTCATAGCAACACACCAACGATCATCTTGGACCGCTTCTTTAAATGAATGCTGCGCCCTGATCAGCTTAAAGAGAAGTAAGAAAAGCCCGATGACCCGTAGAGAACTTCCCATAATCGAGATAATGATCAATGGGATATAATAAGGTAGACGGTAGATGTGTCGTAGTTGTATCAGCAGCTAGTACTGCTGCAAGATAGCTACGACGAGAACAACCAGAAACATCTGAGGTGACAAAACCATCTAGACGAGTTGATGGAAATTTGGTTCGATGACCTCGACCGAGTAATTCAACACTATCAGCTGGAACAGTTGGAACATCTGCTGGGACAACAACATTCTCACTCTCTGCTGGAACAGTCAAGGCAGATGTTGGAACAGTGGGAACACTATTGACTGCATCATCATCAAAAAACAACCAGTTAGAGTTAGGCTCAGCAAATACCACTGCGGGACTCTCCCAAAGAGTGTGTCGAGCCAGACGCTGATCATCAGAGTTTTCGCCCGCTATTAAGCCCCACCAGCCCAAATTGTTGGACGAGCTACGCCCCACCAGACATTTCTAGGACATTCCCGGAGTAGAATTGCAACACCGCTCGGGACAATTCATCATTCATATAAACATATGAACCCCAAAAAAGAAAATTGATTACCATTTGGATGAGCACAAAAAGTGCTCACTGAGCCGGTCCAAGTTGATAGAATATTGGCTAAGAACCATTTCTCACTTTAGCCTTAATGAGTTCCCTTCTCGCTAGATATCCTAGATCTTCCAAGAGATCTCGGTTCTCTTTTATATAGTTGAATAATGGTTTATTGATCTCAAACTCAAACTGATGCCTAGCTGCCTGGATCCTCTGCTCTTGGTGGTGTCGATCCATCTGGAAAGCCATTGAAAGCAATGACTAGGGCGCTACTGGACAGGGCTGAGGCTCGAACAGAAGAATCGTCCATACTGAACTTGACTTCTCATCTATCTCTAAAGGGAGGCCTTGAGATAATAACACACACCACCATCATGTTACAACCTTTGACCGGTATGCTAGCATGTGTCATGATCACATATGAATTGATCGATGCATAATGGAATATACGGGAAATACCATTCTCGTGAATCGAGGATACCAAATGCATCAAATGCACTGGCCCAGAGCAATCACAATTATGTTATGATGTGCGTGTGTTCACGTGTGTGTTCTGATGTGTGATCTGGCCTAGGTTCGACTACAAAAGGATGGGTAAAACCATCTTATTCAGTTGGAAGTGATTCTCCAATCGCGCACTACTACTATTACTAGTAATATATTTCACTTTGTCTAGCATCCCGCAGTTCTACGAAGCTTACTCGAGAAATGGGTTGGCCAACCCGAGCCGTTGAACAAGGAGCTTTGAAGGCTTGGTGCTTGAGAACAAGGATTGGAATCTACAACTTAGCTTCTTTCGGACCGGCATCACCTCCTACCAGGAGATCTTCGTAGGTTGCCTTCACTGATGCATTCAACGAGTTCAGACATTTTTGCACAAACAAAGTACTTATTTTACAACAACTCAAACCAGCCCCTAACATTTGCTCTACCACAACAAATAGAATCTATAGTCGGGATATCTTTCTCCCTCACTGCTTTAAAAAAGAGATAAAGTAGGGGTAGTTCCGGCTTGGTTAGTTACTACATTAGCCATCCCCTTTGTGATGCGAAAGAGCCTTGACGCCCTTGTTGCTCGCTGGTTAGATAGAGCGTCACGTATACTTCCTTTTCAATAAAGAATTAGCCTGTGTTTAGTTAGTAGGAACCGGGCGTCTCCCCCGTTGGGATGTGTTGGAAATTTGTATGTGATGCCCAACCCGCCTATCTCTTTGGAAGGTGCTATGAGATTAACAATCCAATCCATCTATAAGGCAGTTGACAGAGAAAGAGGAGTTTAGCTAGCCTGATAGTAGGTTGAGTAAGAGAGTTCTCCGTGGCTTAAACAGCTTTGATTTTAGTGGAGATCCTCAAGGCTAGAGCACTGCACAGCTTAAACAGTTCATTTATTTTGACTAGGGGCTCATTTGAGAGGCTAGGATAAAACCATGCCGAACACTATGAAGTCGTAAACCCTTTTCAGCACTGGCTTAATCTTAATATAGTCTAGATGAAATCCCTATTTGCCTCTAAGTCAAGTTAGTCTTCTGTTTTTCACTCATTTAGTAAGTGTTCCGGGGAATATCTTCTTGACTTATTTTTTTGAAAGAATGTGAGACCTAATGCTTTGAGTTTACTTGCTTTATTTATGTAAGAGAGCGGCTAGGAGCAGCTGAAACAGGGTTTGAAGCTTTCGGGCTCTGTTGATCCCCCTTTATGCTCTTCTTCTTCCTATCGAGTTCTCTTCTCACTTTCTTTGATTAAGGGAGACAGAGGACTCAGCTGCATAAAAGACCACATTTGCTTCTGACTCAGCCGGAACTATTCAAAAAAGCAGTAGTGCTTGATGTTGCGATGGCAGAATCTTCTACTAGAAGTTCTTTGGAATTCGATTGATTGATCAAACCATGACACTAGACGCTTAGATAAGGTGTTCTGAATAAAGATCTATCTTATTGACAGGTATTCATTTTCGAGTTATGTAAGGTTCTCCTTTTTGACCTCGGTCCGAGAACATCCCATCCTCCGCAACAGAAGACTATTTGGCAGAAAAAGCGAATTTTCCTATGTTAGCGTTAGGAGACATCAGATGAGTATATTAAGTGGCAGCGGGTGATGAAGAAGCTATAGCGGACTCCCTTTCGTCTTCCAATGACGCGAAAGATCCTATACAGCAAGAAATTCAAGTAAATTAGAAGATTCTGCGATATACACTGATACTTTTTTAGGATATTCCCATTCTTCTCCTTCCAAGCTCGCTTTCAGTCAACTAGTTGTCATAACGACTAGCCGTATGTGTGCAGTAGAGGAAGAAAACCAATATTTCATATGTGTGCGCAAGAGCCTTGTTTACACTTTTTGCATGCTCAGTTGTCAGATTCCTTTTCTTTCTTCTTATGGATAGAGGTTAGGTTCACTTTGCCAGCTCGATGCCACAAAGGTTTCAAATGGGGATTCCTTGGTGCCGTTCGCTTGACTTGAGGTCAGTCCTTTCAACTAGCCTAGACCCATCATATGGGGAGCTTTAAATGGTGCCTAGCCTTTCGAAAGGAAGCCTGTCTGTCTGTACACACCTTATGACTTGAGCAAAAGAGATCGGATCCCGATTCCATACTTCCGGGATTTAGGGGTTGTTCTTCGCTGAGAACTTCTTCACTCAATTACCAAGATTCAATCTACTTTCTTTTTCCACTCGCAGCCCGTGCGTTATTTAAATTGTTAGCCCTGCTTGCTATACGTACATGATAGGTGGAAGGCACATGCTTCTCGACGTAAAGGAAAAGCCTTTCTCCGAGCAGCTAATCCAGTTCACCATATTCCTATTGTATTAAAAGAGATGGACAAAAACAGGAGAGACGAGAAAGGTCCTTAGCAAGACATAGCGTCCTTATGGCGAATAAGCAGCTCGTGAGACTTTGGCTTTTTTACAGGGCTGAACACGCACAGAAAATAGAATAGTAGCTTCTTCGCCCTTAGCCTTTGCTTTCTGAGATCGCTTCTAGCGGGAATCTTCTGATCTGTCACTGACACTTGGACTTTAAATAAAGAGTGGTGGTTCGATTCCTGAGATTGAGATCTCCGCTATTATCATTTGTCTGCTGGTGCGGGTGCTATGCCTTCTAATAACCTTGTCATCGCATCTGGTTCCCGGGAATAGATTAGAGATCAGAGTAAGCAATAGAAGGAGAGTGACGACGGAGTGAAAAGCATAAGTAAGGGTAATTCTCTTTCACAGCTTTGTATTGCGTCGATAAAGACTTCTTTCTTGGTCTGGGAGATAAGGTAGAATCCGTTTCCCTTGACTTTGATCTATCAAGATTTAATCTCATTCCAGGATTTTAGTATATCTTTGGACTCGGTCTATCTACCCGATTTTACTCACTCCCAACTAAATCTTTATCCGATCTTCATCCTTCCCGGACTTGATCATGTTTCCTGATCTTAACCAATTCTCGGCTAGATGTTTACCCGATCTTCATCCTTCCCGGACTTGATCATGTTTCCTGATCTTAACCAATTCCCGGCTAGATTTTTACCCGATCTTTGTCCCTCCCGGACTTTATCATAATATCATGATCCTAGCCAATCCTGGCTAGATCATAATCTGACCTTGGTCCTTTTTGGACTTGATCAGATTCCCACAATCTTAGTCTCTTCCCAGTTAAGTTGGATTCCCCATCATAGTCTAATTCTGACTAGATTGCCCGATCTTAGCCAATCTTGGCTAGATCACAATCCGACCTTGGTCCATTTTGGACTCGATCGAGTTCCCATAATCTTAGCCCCATTCCCGCTAAGTTGGATTCCCAATCATAGTCTAATTCTGAATAGATTTCCCGATCTTAGCCAATCTTGGCTAGATCACGATCCGACCTTGGTCCATTTTGGACTCGATCTAATTCCCCCAATCTTAGCCCATTTCCTGCTAAGTTGGATTCCCAATCATAGTCTAATTCCGACTAGATTGCCCGATCTTGGTCTAACTCCGATTAGATCGTCCTATCCATGATATTTGCCAATCTCCGAATAGATCACCCTTTTCCAGATCTTGTCCATTTTGGACTCGGTCATATCCTTATTATGCTTTGATCTTCTGACTTTTGTGAGCAATCTCTTGGTTCACGAACACATTTTGGTGAATGCTTTCCCGTTCCCAAACATGTTTACTGGTCTTACCTCAAATCCCATCAAGTCGGGATACTTAGCGTTATTCCTTTAGTCCATCTCCGAATCCTTGTTTATTGAACTCGATCATTGTACTAGTCATGCGTACCAATCTTTGTTACCGGTAAGAATATCTTGCCCCATAGATTTGCCCAACCAAACATTTTTCCCGGTTCCTAAGCGCTTATCTTTCCCGCCTCAATCTCCCTTTCAGTCAGATTTTCAACTGTGATTCAGTTACCTAGATCTTGGTTCATTCCCGACCATTCTTGGCCCCTTTTTCCGGCTAATACCGTTTACAAGTTCTGATCACAGTCTTCCTGACTTGATCAAACTTTCCCCCGGTCTACCAAACCGGTGCATAATCTATTTCCAATGTTTAGCCATCCCTTTAGTCATTCTTGACTAGGATCTGGTTTCACTTGAACAGATTTATTCGATATCCATATCTTGGATTTGGGATGTTACAAGTTCTCCCCCACTTAAATGGATTTCGTCTTCGAATTCGGTAGAAGGTAGAATCTTGTTTTGATTCTCTTAACCCTTCCCATTTCCCACTCTGAATAGACTAGATCGCTTGACCCTTTACGTTTCGTGGTTCTGGCCGTTTGTTAGTAAATTTTGGCTCAGCCGATAAGCCTTGGGAAACTTTCCTAGTTTCCGAGTACATATCACATCTTGCCTCAACTTCCAATTGGCTCACCATCGATCACGTTTTTGGTTTACCGACTTAGTATTTCGAGCGTTTTTAGGTTGGACTTAACCTTTTCCCTTACTATTGAATACCCGGATCGCGATTACCACTTGAACCCGATCCTACTCCCGACTTTAACTCATCATTCATAGTAGCTAATACTTCTGCGAAGTATCTTGGTCATTTGAGTAAGCCTTGGCGAGAATGCTAGACTCCCAAGTACTTGTCTCAATCGATCGCAACTTCCGATTTGTATACTGCCACTATTATGATCGAGTTTTAAGTCACACGACTATTGCCTTAGTCGATTGCGGATCATTCATCCGCCTTACCAATCATCTATCCTTCCCATGGATCAAGCATGCTCTGATACCAACTTGAAAAACCCAGTCTGCGGCCTTTCTAGGCCGCGGACGATGTGTTCCCAGTTCAGGTCGTTGCATAGCCAAACCTCCTGCTTTTTTTTCTCATTTCTAAACCAATTATCTCATTAGGCGGTTTTCCTACAAATCTATCTTATGACTATCCTTAGCCGTTTTAAGTCTAGATCCGTTTTAACCTTTTATTAATGTGCAGCGGAATTCATTCTATTTTTAAACCTTTCTTTTACCTTGATTTAATTCCAATCAAGCACTTCCCCGGTCTAACAATCTTTACCTTCGGACAGTTGATAGTAGACTTTTGCAAGTCTTGAGACCATTTACTCAATATACAAGTAGTATAAGAGGTATCGAATCCAAAGGGTTAAGTTCCAAACACCAAGAATGCAAAACACTAATTGAGTTAAGCAAAATATGGGAAAGTTGTTGTAAAATAATGAACCCAGCAGCTTAAATGAAGCAAGAGAAATAGCAAACTAAACAAATGTAATGCAAAAACTATAATCGAATCTAAGGACGGGGTAATCGAGTTTAGATGTTCCAAGACCAATTCATGATGCTCATTGAACAAACAAGCTATTCCTAGGCAATGGCCATTACGTGTGGTTAATTCTCTCTCAAGACATTAATCACCATGCTAATTACTAATTCAAGATCAAACTCTCATTTTTGAATCACTAACTAGCAAGCACTAAGTGCAAACAATCAAGATCAATTAAACATAAGAATTTAGCTTCCTATAGTCAATGCACATTCTATGCCCGGTTATTGTCCTAGTCGGTATCATTTCATCCTACTCATTTTTAACTAACTTAATCCCCCCTTTCTTAGGCACACAATGAACCGGTGAGACCCAAGTACTATCCGATATTGGGTAGATAATGCTCGCGTCCAAACCCTTAAGAATCTCTATCTTTACATCATCTTTCAAATTAGGATTCAACTTTCTTTGATGTTCAATAGAGGTCCTTGATTCATCCTCTAGATGGATTCTATGAGTGCATAAAGTTGGGGAAATACCCTTGATATCGTCCAAAGAGTAACCAATAGCCTTCCTATACTTTCTAAGTTTATCTAAAAGGGAGGATAGTTCATTTTCATTCAAACTATCATTTACAATAACCGGGTATGACTCGTTTGGACATAGGAAAGCGTACCTTAGTCCCGTAGGAAGTTGCTTTAGGTCCACCTTTGGGGCTTTGACTTCGTTCCAATCGTCATCCTCAAGACTAGGCTTACCCTTGCTAGTCTCTCCGACTGCTAGAACTAACTCCTCTTGAACCGTGCTAACTCTTAAACCATCTTGAACCTCGGTACCGCGAACACCCAAATCAACATATGGCGTATCCCTTTCAACCGGCTTGTGCAACTCCATTAGTAGCTCATACCCTTGACTCTCTTTACTCAAGAACCCATGATCACCGCGCTCCTTAGTCAAGACCACTTCTAAGCCGTCTTCTACTCTCATTTCCTCATGCGATTCGTCGGCTAGTTCATCCATGGTCTCTATGTAGAAACATAAGCCATCTATTGTGGGCTTCTTCATCACCTTGTTGATATCGAACTCTAGGACTTCTCCTTTACCCAAGTGGAGGTCTATTTTGCCTTTCCTCATATCGATTATCGCCCCCGCGGTTGCTAGGAATGGCCTACCAAAGATAAGAGGGTCTTTCGGTTCCTCATCAATTTCAAGTACCACGAAATCTGTGGGGACAATGAAGTCCTTTACCACGATAGGAAGGTCCTCAAGCAAACCAATAGGAACCCTCACGCTCCTATCCGCCAATATTAGAGAAATGTTGCATGCCTTGTAGCGTGTGAAGCCTAGTCTCTTGGCTACCGAAAATGGCATGAGGCTTACACTCGCTCCAAGATCACACCAACAATGGTTGAAAGCTAGAGGACCAAGTGCACAAGGTAGAGTAAATGATCCCGGATCTCCTAGCTTCTTTGGCACCATATTCTTTTGTATGATGGCGCTACACTCGTGAGTTAGAATGACCATAGACTCCATCTTCTTAGCCCTCTCATTCGCGGCATCTTTTAAGAATTTGGCGTATTGAGGGACAAGTAAGAAGGCATCAACCAAAGGCATTGTGAGTTCTACCTTCTCCATTTGCCTATCAAAGATGGCTTTGTACTTGTCCATAAGTTGCTTCTTGAACCGCCTGAAAAAAGTAGCTTAGGAACGTATGGCTTAGGGACAAACACATTCTTCTTCGGCTTCTCTAGAGCAATAACAACCCTAGGCTTGATCTTCTCAACTTTTTCAACCTTGTCTTGTTCTCTCACTACCTCATCTTCAACCAATTCGTCATCTCCTTGAAGTTCGACCCCCCCTCCACTTTTCTTCTCATCTGCTACTCTACAAGGAAGATTCATCATTGTTCCCATACATATGCAATATGAATCCTAAGTATGCAATCCTAGACTCAATGTACAAATGCAAATGCATCCTAAATGATAATCTAAATGAATTATTTTTGTTTTTCAATTTTCAAAATTTTTAATATTTTTGTGTTGTTTTTCTATGACTCAAAATGCAAAACTCAAAATAAGACAAATAAAATGACATTAGATACCGGTCCCTCCCCCAAACTTAAATCACACCGTCTCGGTGTGAGATAAATTAAAGAAAGAGACCCAAAAAGAATAAAATAAAATGCTAGACTCAACTAAAAGAAAAACTATTTACAAGGTTTTGGAGTGATACCTCAAAAGTTTTCGGATGGGGAAGAAGACCCCATCGAGTATGAAGGATTGCTAGAGCATGGAGACGGTGTCTTCATCACCTTCCTCTTGGCTGCTTTCACCTTGTAGGAGGATGGAACGTACTCGTCGTCGTGAATCACCAACTCTCCTTCATGTAGTTGAGGACGTTGGTCTAACGATGTAGAGCGTTCTCCAATCTACTCTCTCTCCACCGTGCTCGGCTCAACTTGGCCACGAGAGGAGCTAGCCTCTCCTTTCTTCCCCTTGAGCTCTTTAACCGTGCCCTTCAAATCCTTGACCGCCTTTACCAACTTCCTGATTGTCTTATCTTGCCACTTGCACCAACGTTGAAGTAACCTAGTTTTGTGGTGTGCATGTCTAGTGGCAACCTCCGGCATCCTCCCATCATATGCGTATAAGCAATACCTCTCACTTCTTAAAGTTTGACCCCCTCCCCCACTTTGCTTCTCAATGTCCTCATTGAGAGTAGAAGGAGCTTTTCTAGGAAGCAAAACGTACCATTTCTCAAGGTGATGGCATTTACATACTTCTTAGGATTCGCTTCAGATTTGCCCGGGAGTTGACCTTGTGGTCGTGAAGAAGAAGCAACACCTTTGTTCTGCATTTGTTTAACCTTGGAGTTCAAAGCCTAAATTTTGTGTTGAGGTCATTGTAAGAGCAATCCACCCGCGTATTGATCTCCGCTTGTCCCTTGAGTAATTGTTGGAACATGGAGCTCAAATCAAACTCTTGCGGTTTAGACGTAGTTGCTTGACCTTGAGGCACAAACCCTTGTTGTTGTCCTTGAAAACTGGCTGGAGCCTTGGGTTGGAATCCACTTTGGTTCCCTTGGAATTGGTTCCTTGGGACAAAACCTTGTTGGTTAGTATTAGAAGCTTGGCCTTGAGGTTGGAATTGCTTTTATGGGGCTCCTTGAGCTTGATTAGGTTGTGGAGGGTAGACTTGGTCTTGTGGGTTCTCCACATTTGTGTTCCTGTAAGAGAAGTTGGGGTGGTTCCTATAGTTTTGGTTAAACCCTTGTCTTTGGTAGTTCCCTTGGTTTTGGTAGTTCCCTTGGTTTCCCACGTAGTTCACCTCCTCTTGAGTGTTCAAGTCCACGTTCTCCTATTGATAACAACCTTGGCTCTCATCATAAGCATCCACAAAGTTGACCGTCTTTTGAGAAGACACTAGGAGTTTATCAATCAAATTGGCTTGCTTGTCCAACTTGTAGTTAAGAGCTTTTATGTCTTTGGCCCGCTTATTCTCATCAAAGTCGCTAGTGGTCCTTGTGGCACGGTCATAGTCGTCACCATAGGTACCGTCACTTTGGGCCAAGTTCTCGACAAGCTCCATTGCTTCCTCAACGTCCTTAGCTAACAAGTTACCATTAGATGCCGTGTCAAGTAGCATACAGATTTTAGGCAAAGCACCTCGGTAGAGGGTGCTAAGGAAAGAGGCGTTGCTAAAGCCGTGATGTGGGCATTGAGAAGTGTAGCTTCTAAATCTCTCCCAAGCCTCGTTGAAAGACTCATTGGACCGTTGTGTGAAGCTTGAGATCTCGTTTCGAAGCTTGGCGGTTCTAGCCGGTGAAAATAATTTGGCGATAAACGCATGTTTGCAATCATCCCACGAGGTGATAGATCCTTGGGGTAAGGTCTTTTCCCATTGGTGAGCCTTGTCACCCAAAGAAAACGGGAAGAGACGAAGCTTGAACCCATCTTCGGAGACCCATTGATCTTAGTGAGACCACATATCCGTTCAAATTGGTCTATGTGGTCAAAAGGATCCTCCATGGACAAGCCGTGAAATTTGTTGGCTTGAACCATGTTGATAACCCCCGGTTTCACTTCGAAGTTGTTGTTCTCCAACTGTGGAGCTTGAATGCCTTGCCGGTTTTGGTGAGCATTACGACATCACCCTCTCCAACAACGTTTCTAGCTCTTGGTGGATGGTTTGGACGGTGATGGTTTCCATTGCCACTACCTCCTTGATTGTTGCCATGACCATTCCCATTCCCACCGTTCCTTTGGTGGGCATTGGGTTCGTTGATGTTCCCAAGTGGAACATTCTCAAATTTCTCCATGTCGTTACCAACCTCTTCTTGAACTCTCACTCGGTTTAATCTTGCTCTTGATCCTCTATCAAGTTGATCAATGTCGTCCCTCGGTTCTACCAGATTAGTATTGCCACGGGAACAGGTATGCATGCACCTATAGAGAGAAAGAGCAATAGGAAGCAAACAAGATTAGTAACTTTGTAGCAAATAAAGCTTAATCTCACAGAGAGCCTAAATCTCAATGTTAAAACAAATCCCAATATGGCAATGGCGCCAAATTGATACACGATATTTTGGCATCTATAGAGTCAATTCTATAAATGAAATTGTAGCATAAGAGGTTATCGAACCTTATCGGGATTTATCCAAATCACTAAGAATGCGAGGAACAATTGCAAGTTAAGCTAAACAAGTTGATTGTGATTAAGTAACCAAATTAAGGCAAATAAGCAACTAAGCAAGATATAAATCAATAAGCAAAAGCGGATTCAAAGATAGGATTATGGATATAGGATAACCCAAGTTCAATTCATGATATTCATTTACTCAAACAAGCTAATCCCTAGGCATACGATCCTAAACTTGACTAATTCTCTTTCAACCAATTAATCACTATGCTAATCACCTAATCCATTAACAAACTCTCATTTGTGGATCATTGATTAGCAAGCATTAAGTTTAAGTCAACAAGATCAACCACAAATAAACCCTAGACAACTATTGTCATAGGCTAGGAATGTAAATCTCTTGCTTAATTCATCAAGGCATTTCATCAAACACATGGTGTGCATGAAATGCCTTATGATCCAAAAGCTTAAGAATCTCTCTCTTTACAACATCTTTCAAATTAGGATTCAACCTTCTTTGATGTTCAATACATGTCCTTAATTCATCCTCTAGATGGATTCTATGAGTGCATAAAGTTGGGGAAATACCCTTGATATCGTCCAAAGAGTAACCAATAGCCTTCCTATACTTTCTAAGTTCATCTAAAAGGGAGGATAGTTCATTTTCATTCAAACTATCATTTACAATAACTGGGTATGACTCGTTTGGACCTAGGAAAGCGTACCTTAGTCCCGTAGGAAGTTGCTTTAGGTTCACCTTTGGGGCTTTGACTTCGCTCCAATCGTCATCCTCAAGACTAGGATTACCCTTGCTAGTCTCTCCGACGGCTAGAACTAACTCCTCTTGAACCGTGCCAACTCTTAAACCATCTTGAACCTCGGTACCGCGAACACCCAACTCAACATATGGCGTATCCCTTTCAACCGGCTTGTGCAACTCCATTAGTAGCTCATACCCTTGACTCTCTTTACTCAAGAACCCATGATCACCGCGCTCCTTAGTCAAGACCACTTCTAAGACGTCTTCTACTATCATTTTCTCAAGCAAGTCGTCGGCTAGTTCATCCATGGTCTCTATGTAGAAACATAAGCCATCTATGGTGGGTTTATTCATCACCTTGTTGACATCGAACTCTAGGACTTCTCCTTTACCCAAGTGGATGTCTATTTTGCCTTTCCTCATATCGATTATCGCCCCCGCGGTTGCTAGGAATGGCCTACCAAAGATAAGAGGGTCTTTCGGTTCCTCATCAATTTCAAGTACCACGATATCCGTGGGGACAATGAAGTCCTTTACCACGATAGGAAGGTCCTCAAGCAAACCAATAGGAACCCTCACGCTCCTATCCGCCAATATTAGGGAAATGTTGCATGCCTTGTAGCGTGTCAAGCCTAGTCTCTTGGCTACCGAAAACGGCATGAGGCTTACACTCGCTCCAAGATCACACAAACAATGGTTGAAAGCTAGAGGACCAAGTGCACAAGGTAGAGTAAATGATCCCGGATCTCCTAGCTTCTTTGGCACCATTTTCTTTTGTATGATGGCGCTACACTCGTGAGTTAGAATGACCCTAGACTCCATCTTCTTAGCCCTCTCATTTGCTGCATCTTTCAAGAATTTGGCGTATTGAGTGACAAGTAAGAAGGCATCAACCAAAGGCATTGTGAGTTCTACCTTCTCCATTTGCCTATCAAAGATGGCTTTGTACTTGTCCATAAGTTGCTTCTTGAACCGCCCGGGAAAATGTAGCTTAGGAACGTATGGCTTAGGGACAAACACATTCTTCTTCGGCTTCTCTTGAGCAATAACAACACTAGGCTTGATCTTCTCAACTTCTTCAACCTTGTCTTGTTCTCTCACTACCTCATCTTCAACCAATTCGCCATCTTCTTGAAGTTCGACCCCCCCACTTTGCCTCTCAATGTCCTCAATGAGAGTAGAAGGAGCTTCTCATGGAAGCAAAACCGTACCACTTCTCAAGGTGATGGCATTTACATACCTCTTAGGATTCGCTTTGGATTTGCCCAGGAGTTGACCTTGTGGTCGTGAAGAAGAAGCAACACCTTTGTTCTGCATTTGTTTAAAGCCTCAATATTTGTGTTGAGGTCATTGTAAGAGCAATCCACCCACGTATTGATCTCCGCTTGTCCCTTGAGTAATTGTTGGAACATGGAGCTCAAATCAAACTCTTGCGGTTTAGACGTAGTTGCTTGACCTTGAGGCACAAACCCTTGTTGTTGGCCTTGAAAACCGGCTGGAGCCTTGGGTTGGAATCCACTTTGGTTCCCTTGGAATTGGTTCCTTGGGACAAAACCTTGTTGGTTAGTATTAGAAGCTTGGCCTTGAGGTTGGAATTGCTTTTGTGGGGCTCCTTGAGCTTGATTAGGTTGCGGAGGGTAGACTTGGTCTTGTGGGTTCTCCACATTTGTGTTCCTGTAAGAGAAGTTTGGGTGGTTCCTATAGTTTTGGTTAAACCCTTGTCTTTGGTAGTTCCCTTGGTTTTGGTAGTTCCCTTGGTTTCCCACGTAGTTCACCTCCTCTTGAGTGTTCAAGTCCACGTTCGCCTATTGATAACAACCTTGGCTCTCATCATAAGCATCCACAAAGTTGACCGTCTTTTGAGAAGACACTAGGAGTTTATCAATCAAATTGGCTTGCTTGTCCAACTTGTCATTAAGAGCTTCCATGTCTTTGGCCCGCTTATTCTCATCAAAGTCGCTAGTGGTCCTTGTGGTGCGGTCATAGTCGTCACCATAGGTACCGTCACTTTGGGACAAGTTCTCGACAAGCTCCATTGCTTCCTCAATGTCCTTAGCTAAGAAGTTACCATTAGATGCCGTGTCAAGTAGCATACAGATTTTAGGCAAAGCACCTCGGTCGAGGGTGCTAAGGAAAGAGGCGTTGCTAAAGCCGTGATGTGAGCATTGAGAAGTGTTGCTTCTAAATCTCTCCCAAGCCTCGTTGAAAGACTCGTTGGGCCGTTGTGTGAAGCTTGAGATCTCGTTTCGAAGCTTGGCGGTTCTAGCCGGTGAAAAGAATTTGGCGAAAAACTGATGTTTGCAATCATCCCACGAGGTGATAGATCCTTGGGGTAAGGTCTTTTCCCATTGGTGAGCCTTGTCACCCAAAGAGAACGGGAAGAGACGAAGCTTGAACCCATCTTCAGAGACCCATTGATCTTAGTGAGACCACATATCCGGTCAAATTGGTCTATGTGGTCAAAAGGATCCTCCATGGACAAGCCGTGAAATTTGTTGGCTTGAACCATGTTGATAACCCCCGGTTTCACTTCGAAGTTGTTGTTCTCCACTGGTGGAGCTTGAATGCCTTACCGGTTTTGGTGAGCATTAGCGGCATCACCCTCTCCAACAACGTTTCTAGCTCTTGGTGGATGGTTGGGACGGTGATGGTTTTCATTGCCACCACCTCCTTGATTGTTGCCGTGACCATTCCCATTCCTACAGTTCCTTTGGTGGGCATTGGGTTCGTTGATGTTCCCAAGTGGAACATTCTCAAAGTTCTCCATGTCGTTACCAACCTCTTCTTGAACTCTCACTCGGTTTCGTCTTGCTCTTGTTCCTCTATCAAGTTGATCAATGTCGTCCCTCGGTTCTACCAGATTAGTATTGCCACGGGAACGGGTATGCATGCACCTATAGAGAGAAAGAGCAATAGGGAGCAAACAAGATTAGTAACTTTGTAGCAAATAAAACTTAATCTCACAAAGAGCCTAAATCTCAATGTTAAAACAAATCCCAATATGGCAACGGCGCCAAATTGATACACGATATTTTGGTATCTATAGAGTCAATTCTCTAAATGCAATTGTAGCATAAGAGGTTATCGAACCTTATCGGGATTTATCCAAATCACTAAGAATGCGAGGAACAATTGCAAGTTAAGCTAAACAAGTTGATTGTGATTAAGAAACCAAATTAAGGCAAATAAGCAACTAAGCAAGATATAAATCAATAAGCAAAAGCGGATTCAAAGATAGGATTATGGATATTGGATAACCCAAGTTCAATTCATGATGTTCATTTACTCAAACAAGCTAATCCCTAGGCATAAGATCCTAAACTTGACTAATTCTCTTTCACACAATTAATCACTGTGCTAATCACCTAATCCATTAACAAACTCTCATTTGTGGATCATTGATTAGCAAGCATTAAGTTTAAATCAACAAGATCAACCACAAATAAACCCTAGAGAACTATTGTCATAGGTTAGGAATGTAAATCTCTTGCTTAATTCATCAAGGCATTTCATCAAACACTTGGTGTGCATGAAATGCCTTATGGTCCAAAAGCTTAAGAATCTCTCTCTTTACAACATCTTTCAAATTAGGATTCAACCTTCTTTGATGTTCAATAGAGGTCCTTGATTCATCCTCTATATGGATTCTATGAGTGCATAAAGTTGGGAAAATACCCTTGATATCGTCCAAAGAGTAACCAATAGTCTTCCTATACTTTCTAGGTTCATCTAAAAGGGAGGATAGTTTATTTTCATTCAAACTATCATTTACAATAACTGGGTATGACTCGTTTGGACCTAGGAAAGCGTACCTTAGTCCCGTAGGAAGTTGCTTTAGGTCCACCTTTGGGGCTTTGACTTCGCTCCAATCGTCATCCTCATGACTAGGCTTACCCTTGCTAGTCTCTCCGACGGCTAGAACTAACTACTCTTTAACCGTGCCAACTCTTAAACCATCTTGAACCTCGGCACCGCGAACACCCAACTCAACATATGGCGTATCCCTTTCAACCGGCTTGTGCAACTCCATTAGTAGCTCATACCCATGACTCTCTTTACTCAAGAACCCATGATCACCGCGCTCCTTAGTCAATACCACTTCTAAGCCGTCTTCTACTCTCATTTCCTCAAGCAAGTCGTCGGCTAGTTCATCCATGTTCTCTATGTAGAAACATAAGCCATCTATGGTGGGTTTATTCATCACCTTGTTGATATCGAACTCTAGGACTTCTCCTTTACCCTAGTGGATGTCTATTTTGCCTTTCCTCATCTCGATTATCGCCCCCGCGGTTGCTAGGAATGGCCTACCAAAGATAAGAAGGTCTTTCGGTTCCTTATCAATTTCAAGTACCACGAAATCCGTGGGGACAATGAAGTCCTTTACCACGATAGGAAGGTCCTCAAGCAAACCAATAGGAACCCTCACGCTCATATCCGCCAATATTAGGGAAATGTTGCATGCCTTGTAGCGTGTCAAGCCTAGTCTCTTGGCTACCGAAAACGGCATGAGGCTTACACTCGCTCTAAGATCACACAAACAATGGTTGAAAGCTAGAGGACCAAGTGCACAAGGTAGAGTAAATGATCCCGGATCTCCTAACTTCTTTGGCACCATCTTCTTTTGTATTATGGTGCTACACTCGTGAGTTAGAATGACCCTAGACTCCATCTTCTTAGCCCTCTCATTCGCTGCATCTTTCAAGAATTTGGCATATTGAGGAACAAGTAAGAAGGCATCAACCAAAGGTATTGTGAGTTCTACCTTCTCCATTTGCCTATCAAAGATGGCTTTGTACTTGTCCTTAAGTTGCTTCTTGAACCGCCCGGGAAAAGGTAGCTTAGGAACGTATGGCTTAGGGACAAACACATTCTTCTTCGGCTTCTCTTGAGCAATAACAACCCTAGGCTTGATCTTCTCAACTTCTTCAACCTTGTCTTGTTCTCTCACTACCTCATCTTCAAACAATTCGTCATCTTCTTGAAGTTCGACCCCCCCCCCCCCACTTTGCCTCGCAATGTCCTCACTGAGAGTAGAAGGAGCTTCTCATGGAAGCAAAACCGTACCACTTCTCAAGGTGATGGCATTTACATACGTCTTAGGATTCGCTTCGGATTTGCCCAGGAGTTGACCTTGTGGTCGTGAAGAAGAAGCAACACCTTTGTTCTGCATTTGTTTAACCTTGGAGTTCAAAGCCTCAATATTTGTGTTGAGGTCATTGTAAGAGCAACCCACCCGCGTATTGATCTCCGCTTGTCCCTCGAGTAATTGTTGGAACATGGAGCTCAAATAAAACTCTTGCGGTTTAGACGTAGTTGCTTGACCTTGAGGCACAAACCCTTGTTGTTGGCCTTGAAAACCGGCTGGAGCCTTGGGTTGGAATCCACTTTGGTTCCCTTGGAATTGGCTCCTTGGGACAAAACCTTGTTGGTTAGTATTAGAAGCTTGGCCTTGAGGTTGGAATTGCTTTTGTGGGGCTCCTTGAGCTTGATTAGGTTGCGGAGGGTAGACTTGGTCTTGTGGGTTCTCCACATTTGTGTTCCTGTAAGAGAAGTTGGGGTGGTTCCTATAGTTTTGGTTAAACACTTGTCTTTGGTAGTTCCCTTGTTTTTGGTAGTTCCCTTGGTTTCCCACGTAGTTCACCTCCTCTTGAGTGTTCAAGTCCACGTTCTCCTATTGATAACAACCTTGGATCTCATCATAAGCATCCACAAAGTTGACTGTCTTTTGAGAAGACACTAGGAGTTTATCAATAAAATTGGCTTGCTTGTCCAACTTGTCGTTAAGAGCTTTCATGTCTTTGGCCCGCTTTTTCTCATCAAAGTCGCTAGTGGTCCTTGTGGCGCGGTCATAGTCGTCACCATAGGTACCGTCACTTTGGGACAAGTTTTCGACAAGATGATGAAGAGACCAACCATTGATGGGGAGACTTTCTTTGTCGACACCTTCAGTGACATAGATGAAGAATACTTCCTGGGGATGCATCTTGATGACCCATTAGAGAGAGCATTGGTCTGTTCAGCCACTTCAGAGGGTCATTCGTGTGATGATACAGTTGGATACTTGAAGATGCTCGATTCAGCATCAACGGTATCGATCGATACTCTCCCAATATCAGTCGATACCCTGTGGCTAGAAGGAGAGTTGGCCGAGAGCTCTAAGCAAGTTGATGGGCTTGGAGATTGGAGTGCAGAGAATGATCCTAAGGTTGAACTAAAGCCACTACCACCAAATCTGAGGTATAGTTTTCTTGGTCCTAATTCTACATACCTAATGATTGTTAATGCTTCTTTGAACAACATAGAGATTGCCTTACTGCTGAGCAAGTTGCGCAAGTATCGCAAAACTCTTGACTATTCTCTTGATGACATTTCAGGTATATCACCTGATCTGTGCATGCATAGGATTCACCTTGAGGACGAGTCAAAGACCTCAATTGATCTTCAGAGGAGGCTGAACCCGAATCTGATGGAAGTTGTCAAAAAGGAAGTGATGAAGCTTTTGAAAGTTGGTGTTATCTATGCTATTTCGGATAGCTCTTGGGTCAGTACAGTGCACATTGTTCCTAAGAAAGGAGGGATAACCATGGTGAATAATGAAAAGGATGAGATGATTCCTACTAGAACTATCACTGGACATCGAATGTGCATTGATTACAGGAAGTTGAATGCAGCTACACGGAAATATCATTTCTCCTTGCCATTCATTGACCAGATGTTGGAGAGGTTGGCTAGTCATCCATACTACTGTTTTCTTGATGGATATTCAGGTTTCTTCCAGATTCCTATACATCCAGATGACCAAGGGAAGACGACTTTCACATGTCCCTATGACACGTTCGCATACAGGAGAATGCCATTTGGATTGTGTAATGCTCCAACCACTTTTCAGAGGTGCATGATATCTATCTTCACAGACATGATTGATGATTTTATGGAGGTATTCATGGATGATTTTTCAGTATACGGACCATCGTTCAAGGACTTTTTGGATAATTTGTGCAAGGTGCTCCAGAGATGCGAAGAGAAACACTTGGTCCTTAATTGGGAAAAGTGTCACTTTATGGTTCATAATGGCATCGTACTTGGGCACAAGGTTTCTGAGGCTGGGATCGAAGTTGACAAGGCCAAAATTCAGGTTATGACAAGTCTCCAACCACCAAATTCTGTGAAGGATATTCGAAGCTTCCTTGGTCATGCTGGGTTTTACAAGAGGTTTATCAAGGATTTCTCCAAGATAGCACGCCCGCTCACTGCTTTATTATGCAAGGAGATCAAATTCGATTTCACACCTGACTGTCTTGCAGCCTTTGAGGAGATTAAGACGGCCTTGGTGAGTGCTCCTATTGTGCAACCTCCTGATTGGACTCTGCCTTTTGAGATCATGTGCGACGCTAGTGATTTTGCTGTTGGATCTGTTCTGGGTCAGAGAAAGGATAAGAAGTTGCACGTCATCTACTATGCCAGCAGGACATTCGATGATGCTCAGAGGAACTACAGCACCATAGAGAAGGAACTACTTGCAGTCGTTTTCTCCTTTGAGAAATTTCGATCTTACTTGATTGGGAGCAAAGTGATTGTTCATACTGATCATGCTGCTCTCAAGTATGTGATGCAGAACAAGGATCTCAAGCCTTGCCTTTGTTGCTGGGTTCTTTTGCTACAAGGTTTCGACATCGAGGTTAAGGACAAGAAAGGAATAGAGAACGGAGTCGCTGACCACCTCTCGAGGATTCAGATCGATACAGACATCCCTATTGCTGATCAACTACCAGAGGAATCCCTTTACTTCATTGAAACAGAGTTTCAGATGGGTTTCGCAAAAACTCAGCAATTCCCACGAATTGCAGGTCTCGGTATCGATCGACAATCTTATGGTGTCGGTCGATACTTGGCGATTTCTGAACCGGTTATGACTGTTGAACACCTTGGCGTTTCAGAGGTGTATCTCGTAGCTGCAGCCGATTCTGATCAACCATGGTATGCTGATATCGCCAACTACCTCGCTGCAGATGTAGAACCAAAGCACCTCAAGAACTATCACAAGAAGATGTTCATGCGAGACATAAGGCGATACTTTTGGGATGAGCCTTACCTATACAAGCACTGCTCTGATGGTGTCTACAGAAGGTGCATTGCTGAATCAGAGGTGCCTAATGTGTTGTTACATTGCCATGGATCCGATTATGCTGGACACTTTGCCACTTTCAAGACAATGTCCAAGGTTCTTCAAACAGGGTTCTGGTGGCCTACTATGTTCAAAGATGCTCATGTTTTTGTCTCACAATGCGATGCTTGTCAGAGGAGAGGGAAGATCAGTAAGAGACATGAGATGCCACAAAATTTCATCCTTGAGGTTGAGATTTTTGATTGTTGGGGGATTGATTATATGGGTCCCTTTCCTTCATTGTATGGACACAAATACATCTTGGTTACTGTAGATTATGTGTATAAGTGGGTTGAAGCCATTGCTAGCAGAACCAATGACTCTTCGGTGGTTATTAAGCTGTTTAAGACCATCATTTTCCCTCGATTTGGAGTACCTCGAATTGTGATTAGTGATGGTGGTTCTCACTTTATCAACAAATTTTTTGAGAGGTTGCTGAAGAAGTATGATGTGAACCATCACATTGCTACTCCTTATCATCCTTAGACCAGTGGACAAGTTGAGGTCTCCAGCAGACAGATCAAAGAGATTCTGGAGAAGACAGTGAATGTTACAAGGAATGATTGGTCTGTGAAGCTGGATGACGCACTTTAGGCTTACAGGACTGCTTTCAAGACGCCACTTGGGACTACACCATTTCACTTGCTGTATGGAAAAGCATGCCATCTTCCAGTGGAGATCGAGCATAAAGCAGCATGGGCTACAAAGATGATGAATTTCGACATCAAATATGCTGCTGAGAAGCGATTGATCAAGCTGAATGAGCTCGATGAGATTAGGCATCTTCCCTATGAGAACTCGAAACTGTACAAGGAGAGGACTAAGGCATACCATGACAAGAAGATCATCTCCATACACTTTGAACCAAATGATCAGGTACTTCTGTATAACTATCGTTTGCAATTGTTTCCTGGTAAACTGCGTTCTCGTTGGTCAGGTCCTTTCACAGTTAAGTAAGTTAGACCACATGGTGCGATTGTCCTGGCAAATCCTTCAGGATGGGAGTTCACTGTAAATGGACAAAAGGTGAAGGACTATTGGGCGAAAGCCGAGATTTCAGAAGGACACGTGATGCCTCTGGATGATGCACCCACTGCCTGAACGGCGGTACAGTCAAGCTAATGACATTAAACGAGCGCTTGGTGGGAGGCAACCCACTGGTGAGTTTGTCTTTGAGTCTTTTTCTTCGTATTTTTCGTTTTTGCGTCTGTGTCAGGACAAACAAGGAGCAAACACGAAATCGCCTGAGTGTCGATCGATACCCAATTGGTATCGGTCGACACCCTACGCGAGTGAACAGTTCATCATGTCGACTTAAGCCTGGTATCGATCGATACCAGGCTGTGTGTCGGTCGGTACTCGATGTTCCAGCACGGTAACTTCTTGATTTTTCACAATCCACTTGGTTCTTTTGATTTTCTTTCACCAACTCTAAGGTAGATAACACTGGGGACAGTGTTGTTTAAGTCAAGGGGAGGTAGTCGCTGACTTTGTTTTTGTTTTTCTTAGAGTCAGTCGTTTTTGAGTCATTCGTTGTTTTATTGAGTCAAAACTTTGTCTGAGACTGTGATCTTTTTCTTGAATCCATTGATTTGACCTTGTTTCTAAGTGACCATTGTTACATAACCAGTTCTAGATCGACTAATGAAAAATCCAAAGGCTGACCAGTTGACTAGAAGACACTTATGTTTCCAACAAAGTTCTTTAAGGCCTGACCCAAATTTTTTCACTTCATCAATGTGGTTAGTACCCATAGAGCTTGATTCATCATTCGTATATGACAAAAGAACCCATATGTGTTTAAAGTAATGGTATTTCTCTCCATGTTACAAGTTAATTAATAAGATGCATTAATAGATGAGATGATTTTCTTCTGAGTAGAGGGTTATGAAAATTTCCAACGATCCCATTATTCTACTTGGTGAGGCATGATCACACAAATGATTGGAAGCGAGGCTAGGATTTTTCTATGATGCCATTATTCGCCTATGCCTTTGATACGTTGAGAGGGAAGAACCGGGGATTCGGTGGCCAACACCATCAATACTCGCGTCTCATACCTTGATGTGTATATGCAAAGCTAAATAAAAAAATAAAAGAAAGAAAATAATAAGAAATAAGTCTGGGGAGAGAAATAATACCAGAAAGTGTGAAAAAGGGTGGTTCCTTGTCATGATATTGTATGGGAAAGAATCTAGAAGGTTCTTGGTATTAATCACAGCGATGAAACTGGCGAGGATTGCTTGATTGAACGATGATGTGAAATAATGTGTGTAGTCTGGAAAGCTGCAAATGTCTACGGAGAAGTACATGGTGGTTAGATCAAAAGCTGGTTGGGTGCTTTGGAAAAGGATCATTGCAACGCTTCAAGAACATGTGAGTCTCTACGTTTTCAAACCTTTTTCTCTGGTTTAGTCTTCTATTTGCTTGAGGGCAAGCAAAGGCTAAGTCTGGGGGAGTTAATATATCATGTTTTTACCCCGTTTAAGCCATGATATAAGTCTGTTTTATAGAGTATTTTACAGGTTTTAGCACGTTTGGAGCATAATTGAAGATATTGGAGCTTTCTAGAGCATTTTGGAGCAAAGCAGACGTTCGTGTAGTTGAGTACCCGATTTGAAGCGTCAGTATCGATCGATACTGCCTAATATTGGTCGATACTCATCGAGGTAGACACAACCCGCGACTTTTCCAAAAGTTGAAGAATTGCAAAATGGCCCAGAAGACTTTATTATTTAAAAGAAGCCCTAAAACGTGATTTAGGTTATTTAATAGGATTTTACAGCCACTTTAATGGCTATTCTTTATTTTACTTTGGTTTTGTGAGAGAACTTTTTGAAGGGAGAAAAGTCTGAAACTCTGTTCGTCCGAGAGAAGATTTCGAACCCTCTTGTTACTCTTCCTGATTTATTTGATGATTTATTCAAACATGTTTATTGCTTCAATTTCCATGTCTGAGTAGATCTCTTGTTAGGTTTAGGGTTCTCATAAGGGTTATCTTTGAATCCTAGATTGATTAGTTATTAGGATTCACCATCTGAATTAGTTCTTCACCATAGGTTGTTTGCAAAGCTAATTCTAGATTGATCACCTAGAACTTAGATCTTAGGATAATTGATTAGGCGCGGAAGTGCAATTAATTACCTGATAGAACCTAGGGTGAGCAAAATAACTATTCGCAAAGGAATTTGGTTTAGTTGTTTTGTGAGCAAATCAAACCTGATTTAAAAAGCTTATTTAGACTTTAGGATTCGCAAAGGAATTTGGAACTCCTAGGATTTAGATTTAGATAGTTTTCGCAACGGAAGTTGGTTAATTATATCTTAGTGATTTCAGTTCAAGAACCGTGCTAAATCTGAATCATGTTAGTTAGTTTATCTGCATTCATTGATTTCCCGAGAAATACACTAAACCTAGCTTTCTCACAATTGAATTTACAACCATTTTAATTTACGTCCTGTTTTCAATACCATTGATCGCTTAGCTTAAATCTCACATATATAATCTATTGTGTGTCTCTGTGAGTCCTTGTGTTCGACCCCTACTTTACTGCAACTACTGCTTAGTACTTTTAGGGTATTAATTTGAGCATATCAATCTTCCGCTAAAAAGATATAGTATTTTTTTTTTTTTGAAATGTTATATTAATTGACCAACAAAAGGAATATGTACATGAGTTCAAAGATGAGAAGTTTCCAAAGCGGAGCAACAAAATTTCGAAACCAGAGTATAAATTGCCAAAGGAGAGCTATCTCAATCTATTCGGGATTGTGCTCACTTCACACCATCGGTTGAGAATAGCAATGTTGTCTTCAGTCTGTGTAGGCAAAAGGGAACGAAGCAGATAGTATATGTCTTTGTCGATAATATGTGTGAGGAGAAGAGCGGAGCGAGAAGGCCGTAGGTGACGACGTCCATTTCTTTCCTACCAAATCTTGTAAATTGATGTCTGAAGCGCAAGGCGAGCTAAGATGAAGTACGTGGTTTCTCCATTTTGAATTTCGTGTCTAATAAAGTCCGCAGCCAAAGGTCTAAGCTTGAGAAGATTTTTCCATATCCAAGATCCCCGAGTGCTCAGTGACGAGGCCACGCCACCCAAAGAGAGGTCGTCTTATCAAAAAGTCGTTAGGTAAGTTTTAGAGAAAACACCCGAGAAGTGTCATGCATTTTCCGAATTTCCATACCCCCTTCTTTCTTTGGCTTACAAACATCCGTCCAAACAACTTTCGCTATACTAAAGATATGTGGAGAGCATGACCAAAGAAATGCAGAGCACGACTAAAGAAATGCAGAGCACATACTCTTTATCGTATCAAAACAACGTTTCGGGAGACGGAAGTTAGCGCACCAGAAATTAGTGATGACTGATTGAATGAGCAGAAGTCGCCAAACAAAGGAGAGAGACATACTCTTTTCCGAGAAATACCCTAAACCTAGCTTTCTCCCAATTGAATTTACAACCGTTATTGATTCATCCTCTAGATGGATTCTATGAGTGCATAAAGTTGGGGAAATACCCTTGATATCGTCCAAACAGTAACCAATAGCCTTCCTATACTTTCTAAGTTCATCTAAAAGGGAGGATAGTTCATTTTCATTCAAACTATCATTTATAATAACCGGGTATGACTCGTTTGGACCTAGGAAAGCGTACCTTAGTCCCGTAGGAAGTTGCTTTAGGTCCACCTTTAGGGCTTTGACTTCGCTCCAATCGTCATCCTCAAGACTAGGCTTACCCTTGCTAGTCTCTCCAACGGCTAGAACTAACTCCTCTTGAACCGTGCCAACTCTTAAACCATCTTGAACCTCGGTACCGCGAACACCCAACTCAACATATGGCGTATCCCTTTCAACCGGCTTGTGCAACTCCATTAGTAGCTCATACCATTGACTCTCTTTACTCAAGAACCCATTATCACCGCGCTCCTTAGTCAAGACCACTTCTAAGCCGTCTTCTACTCTCATTTCCTCATGCATTTCGTCGGCTAGTTCATCCATGGTCTCTATGTAGAAACATAAGCCATCTATGGTGGGTTTCTTCATCATCTTGTTGATATCGAACTCTAGGACTTCTCCTTTACCCAAGTGGAGGTCTATTTTGCCTTTCCTCATATCGATTATCGCCCCCGCGGTTGCTAGGAATGGCCTACCAAAGATAAGAGGGTCTTTCGGTTCCTCATCAATTTCAAGTACCACGAAATATGTGGGGACAATGAAGTCCTTTACCACGATAGGAAGGTCCTCAATCAAACCAATAGGAACCCTCACGCTCCTATCCGCCATTATTAGGGAAATGTTGCATGCCTTGTAGCGTGTGAAGCCTAGTCTCTTGGCTAACGAAAACGGCATGAGGCTTACACTCGCTCCAAGATCACACAAACAATGGTTGAAAGCTAGATGACCAAGTTCACAAGGTAAAGTAAATGATACCGGATCTCCTAGCTTCTTTGGCACCATCTTCTTTTGTATGATGGCGCTACACTCGTGAGTTAGAATGACCATAGACTCCATCTTCTTAGCCCTCTAATTCGTGGCATCTTTTAAGAAAATGCCGTATTGAAGGACAAGTAAGAAGGCATCAACCAAAGGCATTATGAGTTCTACCTTCTCCATTTGCCTATCAAAGATGGCTTTGTACGTGTCCATAAGTTGCTTCTTGAACCGCCCGAAAAAACGTAGCTTAGGAACGTATGGCTTAGGGACAAACATATACTTCTTCGGCTTCTCTAGATTAATAACAACCCTAGGCTTGATCTTCTCAACTTTTTCAACCTTGTCTTGTTCTCTCACTACCTCATCTTCAACCAATTCGTCATCTTCTTGAAGTTCGACCCCCCCCCCCCCCCCCCCCACTTTGCTTCTCATCTGCTACTCTACAAGGAAGATTCATCATTGTTCCCATGCATATGCAATGCATCCTAAGTATGCAATCCTAGACTCAATGTACAAATGCAAATGAATCCTAAATGATAACCTAAATGAATTATTTTTGTGTTTCAATTTTCAAAAATTTTAATCTTTTTGTGTTGTTTTTCTATGACTCAAAATGCAAAACTCAAAATAAGACAAATAAAATGACATTAGATACCGGTCCCTCCCCCAAACTTAAAACACACCGTCTCGGTGTGAGATAAATTAAAGAAAGAGACCCAAAAAGAATAAAATAAAATGCTAGACTCAACTAAAAGAAAAACTATTTATAAGGTTTTGGAGTGATACCTCAAAAGTTTTCGGATGGGGAAAAAGACCCCATCGAGTATGAAGGATTTCTAGAGCATGGAGACGGTGTCTTCATCACCTTCCTCTTGGCCGCTTTCACCTCGTAGGAGGATGGAACGTACTCGTCGTCGTGAATCACCAACTCTCCTCCATGTAGTTGAGGACGTTGGTCTAACGATGTAGAGCGTTCTCCAATCTCCTCTCGCTCCACCGTGCTCGGCTCTCCTTGGCCGCGAGAGGAGCTAGCCTCTCCTTTCTTCCCTTGAGCTATTTAACCGTGCCCTTCAAATCCTTGACCGCCTTTACCAACTTCCTGATTGTCTTATCTTTCCACTTGCACCAACGTTGAAGTAACCTCGTTTGGTGGTGTGCATGTCTAGTGGCAACCTCCGGCATCCTCCCATCATATGGGTCAAAGCAATACCTCTCACTTCCATACTTGGGACAAGTGGGAATCGAGTGTGCGTCTTCTTCTTCATCCTCATGGCCAATGGGTGATTCAGCATCTTCTCTCGGTATTTTCTTCCCATTCTTTCTTCGAAAGCAAATCCTCTCTAGTGGTGGGTCCGTGGCCGGGTTGTAGAAGTGATCATTGGTGGGATAGAAATAGATCTCTTTCTTCCCTCATAGTGTGGTGAGAGGAGTTTTAGGCAAAAGTACTTTGACCGTGTTGGTCTTGGTGAGTCTTAGGTTGTAGGCGAAAGTCTTGCCTATCTTGCCTTCAAAGAACTTGGTCCTTGAGAGATAGGCCTCATCCATAAACTCCACGTTCTTAGTCTCATCCACCAACTTAATCCCTTTAGCCTTGAGGATTGAAGTTACCAAACCGCCTATGAAGATTTTAGGCTCCTTGCTCTTTGTAGTGAGAGCCCAACTTTTGTACCCACGTAAGTGGTTCACTAGAAAAGCGGCTAGGCACGGGCATGCACTCTCTCCAATGAAACGCCGCTTGTCTTGAGGTGTGTCAAGAAACGGTGTCAAGCCTAAAGCAAGCAACTCCATATCTTCTTCCGAAACCGTTCCAAACTCTTTCTTGGCAAAGAACGTGTGAGCAAGGATCTTGTGCGCATAACGAATGGCGGGGTGGCAGATGCATGTGCCTTTGATGGACCCGGGATTATATTCTCTCATACCAATGACTTTCCACAAGTAGGTCAAGTCGTTCTTCCCATAGAGAAACTTGAGGCCTCTCTTGGTTCCTTCTTCTTTGAACCCAAACACTTGACTTAGCTCATAGAATGTCATCTTGTATGATTCTCTACCCACCTTAAACTCAATGAAACCGTGTCCATCTTCCTCATTGGCACCTTTATCCCCTCACCCATAGAACATAGCTTCCAATAATTCAAGAAATTGGCAAGCTTGGTCTTTATGAGAGGTGTTAGACACGTCAAAGATTCTACCAAAACCCATGTTGTTGAAAATCGATTTCACATCCTCAAGGATCCCCATCTTCTCAAGTACAACCTTGTCCGGGAATTTTGTCTCCTCGAATTTCACCGCCTTGAGCTTCTTGGCATACTCACTGTAGGTAGGGTCTCTTGGCCTGGGCTTGGGGACTCTCTTCTTCCTTTTCACTTGCACCATGTCTTCCACGACATTTGCTTCCTCATTAGCAAGTGCAGCCTTTCTCCTCTTTTCTAGGCCTTTAGTGCTTGCCTCTAGTGCTAACTCTCTCTTTTTAGTCGGTGGACCTTGCGCTTTGATTGGGTCGCTTGTTATTGTCATGGTACCTACATTGTCTCAAAGAATGTTGATATGCTCAAATTAATACACTAAAAGTACTAAGCAGTAGTTGCAGTATAGTAGGGGTCGAACACAAGGACTCACATAAACACACAATAGATTATATATGTGAGATTTAATCTAAGCGATCAATGGTATTGAAAACATGAGGTAAATTAAAACGGTTGTAAATTCAATTGGGAGAAAGCTAGGTTCAGGGTATTTCTCAGGAAATCAATGAATGCAGATAAACTAACTAACATGATTCAGATTTAGCACGGTTCTTGAACTCAAATAACTATAAATCCAAGGAAATCCAAATTCTTTTGCGAATCCTAAAGTCTAAATCAGCTTTTAAATCAGTTTTGGTTTGTTCACAAAACAACTAAACCAAATTCCTTTACGAATAGTTATTTTGCTCACCCTAGGTTCTATCAGGTAATTAATTGCACTTCCTTGCCTAATCAATTATCCTAAGATCTAAGTTCTAGGTGATCAATCTAGAATTAGCTTTGTAAACAACCTAAAGCGAAGAACTAATTCAGATGGTGAATCCTAATAACTAATTGATATAAGCACGGAATCACTCCAATACTATGACCACTCGATGATCGAGAGATTCCAAGCTTTGTTGCGGAAGTGGGGACGATGGTGAGATGGAAGGTGGTGTTTGATTGACTCTCTCAATCGATGGTGATTGACTCTCTCAATCCTTGATCGAACAAGCTATTTGAATCTCACAAATAACTTAATCCGAGGCGTCTAGAGAATATAGTGAATCGCACACAATATTCTAAAGAACAAAACAATCTTCGCAAAGAAACACTCTTTGAAAGAAAAACGAAATACTTTATAAAATTCTTGATTGAAAGGTGCGTTACAATGAAAGCAAAGCTGAGCTTATATAGTGCTCATACACGAAATTAAACAAGAAGGAAATCGCAAAGTAAATACCAAAACTAGCCGTTTGAGTCATAATGACGAGAATCGGCCAAATATGGAAAACGGAGCCTTCCTTGAGTCTTGACAACTTAGGGGCGAATGTCAAGTGTCTAGGTACGTCCTGGTTGCTGTGGAAAAACTTCACTTCGTGGCCAAACTTCAAATAATAGAGCCGTTGGAGATATATGGCGAGAATCTCCAAATAAGGCAAGTGTAGCTCAAACTTGATCCACTTGATCAAGTGAGGTGTGGTGCACCTTAGGTCGTGAAGGGAAGCTTCTAGAAAGCTTCTTAAGTGTCTCCCAAGCTCATAGAAACCATGCTCAAGTGGGCTTTCATGTTTGGGCTTCAAAAGATTCCACTTGACATTTTCGGGTAGGATTGAATCCAGTAGATATGTCTCCACTGTTGGGCCGTTTTTGAGCGATTGGCTGGGCTGATTGGAGAGATCTTGGATGTTCTGGAAACTAGACTCAAATATCTTTCGAACCATATATAGATTGTCTCCTGAGGTGCCGTGATCTGTAAGAGACACTTGATTGAACATTCGACTGAAGTCGGAGCTCAACAACGGGGTTAGGTTCCAACCTTCAAACTGATCAAGCCTGACCAGTCCTTCATGTTCCAGATGCTTCAGCTTCTCCTTGAACATGTTGAAGCTATTTTCCAGACTCTTCCTCCTAATTATTTCCTCTGGGGTTGATTGATCCTTCAAGTCGTTTCCTCGCTTTCCACTCGTTGAAGTAACTTTGGGAGTTACTGTCCCAAATCCATAAGAGAACCGCTGTCGCCAATAAACAAGATCTAAGCTTGTCGTACGCTCAGTACAATTTTCTTTTGAATTGGTAGTATCCAAAAGTTCTCCGGGTTTCCAATGTCGGCTTTGTAATGCATCAAACTGATCGTTCATCATAGTCTCCATAATCGTCCCGGTTTGGTCTTGTCCGAGCTTTGAGCTCACCTCTGGTGGGCTAGCTGGTTCGATGTCCTCATCACACCCTCCCCCTTGGAAAGGTTTCGTCCTCGAAACTTCTAGACCTGCACCAAAATAGAGCAAGTTAGTATCTTCGTAAAGAAGTGAGTCTAGAAATTTACCATGGGTAACGATTGGTGTGGGGCTTAGATATAATCGATGTTGAACATCAGGTGGTTCTTCTTTGATCAGCAAAGAAGAGATGACTCCTCTCCATGGTGTGCTGCTGACTTCCTTGGGCAGTAAGGTAGCCGTTTTAGTGAAATCGCCTTTTTCACTTTCGATGTCGCCATTGTTCCTTTGCGGTTTTGGTCCTTGTTGCTTCTCCTTGGTACCTGAGATATTCTCTAAATTTTTGGCAAGAAACAAGTGTGTTATGGCGGTCATGGAATTATCATAAGCAACAGAGCAAAATTCAGTTCTAGTCAATTCATCTACTTTTTCTTCTACGTGTGACTCAAGATACAAAATCTGGTTTATAGAATTTTCCACCGAAATTATTTTATCATCAGATTCTATGGGACTTATCACGTACATGAACACATTCATTGAGGCATCAGAAGTATATAACAGTGAGGGATGACTTACCTGATCAAAACTGTCGATGAGTTCTAGTTCCTTCGTCGCCACGGTATTGTGATTTATGGCTCGATCGGGCGGCTCTTCTCGTAGCAGCACTTTGCTGGTGCCATTTCCATTATTTTCAGTGGCTGCCTCTGTCATAGTGTGCTCCACTCCATGTCCTATACCTGCACTAACAACCTTTGGCAAAGACAAGTGCATCAAATCTGAATTCGAAAATTTAAAACCAGAATTTTCTAGACAATTATCTAATGGATTCAGTTTCGGCTCAGGTTTTGAAATTTTAATCTCTTGTCTCTCAGGGCACACAACAGCAAAATGACCTCTCTTATGACATCTATAACAGATGGTGTCATTTATTTTTAAAACTTTAGAAGACTTACATTGCTCTGTTTTGACATGTGGCTCATTCTTCGGTTTTGTGCTATGCGTTTGAGAAGCATCGGTTTGTTTGGAGGCGGGTTTAACTTCTTTTGCTCCCACTGGCTTCTCAATCTCTGTCTTCTTCTCTAAAGTGCTTTGAGACACTTTCTTTGGCTCAGGACAGCAAGCTTTCTTTGACTTAGAAACAGGCTGGAGTTTTGGTGTTGACATCCATTTTCCTGTAGTTGTTCAGAACAGAGACCTCTTTGGGATGTAGCTGCGGTTGTGGGACTTTTGTACAAACTCTCTGTACATACGCTGCTTGAGATTACCCCAAGTGCTAACCGGATTATGGTAGTAGTTCAGAGCTTCTTCTTGTATCCACCATGTAGAAGCTTCTTCATTAAGTGAGTTAATGGCGTAGGTGAGTCTATCCACCTTTGGAATGTTGTGGGACCTAAAACAATGCTCCATTTTGTTCTCCCATTGTAGGTAAGCTTCTGGTTCTTGCTTATGACCTGAAAAACAAATGTGGCGAGGTTCACAATCTGCTTCATCATCCGTTGGTGCATCATATTGCTCGTCGAGAATGGTATTGTCGATGGCTGCTTGGTTTGGCTCTTCATCCTCCTCTCCATACTCTGAATCATCAACAACACTATCTTTTGGCTCCACCTCGTGGCTCCAAGTTGCTTCATCAAACTGGTCACCGCCTCTTAAACTGATTTCAGAATCAGTTTCGTCTCGCCATGAACGATCTTCTCCTAGATCGTCTTGTAGATCAGTTTCTTCATACCATGGCTTATGGTATTCCCCTTCTTCACCATATTCTGGTTCATTGTTGTAGTCTTCTTTGTCTAGACTATATTGAGAGTCAGCCTCTCCATGCCATGAATCTCTTTCATGGTCATCACCTATATCATCCTCTCGGTCGGTCTCTTCTTCGCTAGACCGAATCGATTGATCGATGTGGTTGTCTCGCCTACAGTCTGGTGGCTCTGGTTCAAGCTCATCTTCATCAGAACCCCCTCCATAGTAAGAGCTTGAGTAATCATCTCCTGGCCACGGTGGTGTATCACGGCCAGTCTCCTCATCGGTGAAGAGTTGTTCTTCTTCTCCTTGACTCCAATGATCTTCGTAGGCTTGGTAAGTATCTTCTTCCTCTGAATCTCGCATGGCGGCTGCTCCTTAGGGTTTGTACCTCACTCAAGAACAGAGGAAAGATGATTCAAATTCGTTTTTAGACAATAAAGGAAAGTAAGAAAGGCAAATCAAATCAAAACAAAAAAAGGAAACAGAAAATCGCACAGAAAATGTTTTTTTTTTAATCCTCGCTGAGTTTAAAAACTATCAAATCAAATTTTAAAATTCCAGGACTAATTTTTTTGGCTTTTATGTTGAATTGAGAAACTAAAACAGTAAACGAAAAAAATTTCTGAGTTTTTATGAGTTTTATAAAAATGAAACAACAAGAACAGCGACAAAAGACAATTTTTATGGGTTTTATGATTTATATGAAGAACAATGAAACAAATGAAACAAATGAAAAAAATAAAGAAAGGAACGAAATAACCTGATAGATAGGAGCTTTTAAAGCTCTGATACCAAAATGATATAAGCACGGAATCACTCCAATACTATGACCACTCGATGATCGAGAGATTCCAAGCTTTGTTGCGGAAGTGGGGACGATGGTGAGATGGAAGGTGGTGTTTGATTGACTCTCTCAATCGATGGTGATTGACTCTCTCAATCCTTGATCGAACAAGCTATTTGAATCTCACAAATAACTTAATCCGAGGCGTCTAGAGAATATAGTGAATCGCACACAATATTCTAAAGAACAAAACAATCTTCGCAAAGAAACACTCTTTGAAAGAAAAACGAAATACTTTATAAAATTCTTGATTGAAAGGTGCGTTACAATGAAAGCAAAGCTGAGCTTATATAGTGCTCATACACGAAATTAAACAAGAAGGAAATCGCAAAGTAAATACCAAAACTAGCCGTTTGAGTCATAATGACGAGAATCGGCCAAATATGGAAAACGGAGCCTTCCTTGAGTCTTGACAACTTAGGGGCGAATGTCAAGTGTCTAGGTACGTCCTGGTTGCTGTGGAAAAACTTCACTTCGTTGCCAAACTTCAAATAATAGAGCCGTTGGAGATATATGGCGAGAATCTCCAAATAAGGCAAGTGTAGCTCAAACTTGATCCACTTGATCAAGTGAGGTGTGGTGCACCTTAGGTCGTGAAGGGAAGCTTCTAGAAAGCTTCTTAAGTGTCTCCCAAGCTCATAGAAACCATGCTCAAGTGGGCTTTCATGTTTGGGCTTCAAAAGATTCCACTTGACATTTTCGGGTAGGATTGAATCCAGTAGATATGTCTCCACTGTTGTGCCGTTTTTGAGCGATTGGCTGGGCTGATTGGAGAGATCTTGGATGTTCTGGAAACTAGACTCAAATATCTTTCGAACCATATATAGATCGTCTCCTGAAGTTCCGTGATCTGGAAGCGACACTTGATTGAACATTCGACTGAAGTCGGAGCTCAACAACGGGGTTAGGTTCCAACCTTCAAACTGATCAAGCCTGACCAGTCCTTCATGTTCCAGATGCTTCAGCTTCTCCTTGAACATGTTGAAGCTATTTTCCAGACTCTTCCTCCTAATTATTTCCTCTGGGGTTGATTGATCCTTCAAGTCGTTTCCTCGCTTTCCACTCGTTGAAGTAACTTTGGGAGTTACTGTCCCAAATCCATAAGAGAACCGATGTCGCCAATAAACAAGATCTAAGCTTGTCGTACGCTCAGTACAATTTTCTTTTGAATTGGTAGTATCCAAAAGTTCTCCGGGTTTCCAATGTCGGCTTTGTAATGCATCAAACTGATCGTTCATCATAGTCTCCATAATCGTCCCGGTTTGGTCTTGTCCGAGCTTTGAGCTCACCTCTGGTGGGCTAGCTGGTTCGATGTCCTCATCACTAATCAATCTAGCATTCAGAGATACCCCTTATGAGAACCCTAAACCTAACAAGAGATCTACTCAGACATGGAAATTGAAGCAATAAAAATGTTTGAATAAATCTTCAAATAAATCAGAAAGAGTAACAAGAGGGTTCAAAATCTTCTCTCGGACGAACAGAGTTTCAGACTTGTCTCCCTTCAAAAAAGAACTCTCACAAAACCAAAGTAAAATAATGCATAGCCATTAAAGTGGTTGTAAAATCCTTTTAAATAACATAAATCACGTTTTGGGGATTCTTGTAAATAATAAAGTCTTCTGGACCATTATGCAATTCTTCAACTCTTCATTAAAGTCGCGGGTGGTGTCTGCTTCGATGGGTATCGACCGATACTAGGCAGTATTGATCGATACTGATGCTTCAAATCGGGTACTCAGCTACACGATCGTCTGTTTTGCTCCAAAATGCTCCAGAAATCTCCAATATCTCCAATTATGCTCCAAACGCGCTAAAACCTGTAAAAGACTCTAAAACACTACGAAATAATAGAAAGACTCTATAAAACGGACTTATATCATGGCTTAAACGGGGTAAAACCATGATATATCAACTCCCCCAGACTTAGCCTTTGCTTGCCCTCAAGCAAATAGAAGACTAAACCAGAGAAAGAGGTTTGAAAACTTAGAGACTCACATGTTCATGAAACGTTGCAATGACCCTTTTCCCAAGCACCCAAATATCACCTAACCAGTTTTTGATCTAACCACCATGTACTTCTCTGTAGACATTCGCAGCTTTCCAGACTACACACATTATTCCATAACATCGTTCAATCAAGCCATCCTCGCCAGTTTCATCGATGTGTTTAATACCAAGAACCTTCTAGATTCTTTCCCATACAATATCATGACAAGGAACCACCATTTTTCACACTTTCTGGTATTGTTTCTCTCCCCCAGACTTATTTCTTATTATGTTCTTTCTTTTATTTGTTTTAGCTTTCATATACACATCAAGGAATGAGACGCGAGTATTGATGATGTTGGCCACCGAATCCCCGGTTCTTTCCTCTCAATGTATCAAAGGTGTATGCGAATAATGGCATCATAGGAAAATCCTAGCCTCGCTTCCAATCCTTTGTGTGATCATTCCTCACCAAGTAGAATAATGAGATCGTTGGAAATTTTCCTAACCCTCTACTCAGAAGAAAATCATCTCATCTTTTAATTCATCTTATTAATTAACTTGTAACAGGGAGAGAAATACCATTATTTTAAACACATATGGGTTCCTTTGTCAGATACGAATGATGAATCAAGCTCTATGAGTACTAACCACATTGATGAAGTGAAAAAATTTGGTTAAGGCTTTAAAGAACTTTGCTGGAAAAATGAGTGTCTTCTTGTTAACTGGGCAGCCTTTGGATTTTTCATTAGTCGATCTAGAACTGATTCTGTAACAATGGTCACTTAGAAGCAAGGTCAGATCAATGGATTCAAGAAAAAGATCAGAGTCTCAGACAAAATTTTGACTCAATAAAATAACGAATGACTCAAAAACGACTGACTCTAAGAAAAACAAAAACAAAGTCAGCGACTACCTCCCCCAGACTTGAACAACACTATCCCCAGTGTTATCTAGCCTAGAGTTGGTGAAAGAAAATTAAATGGACCAAGTGGATTGTGAAAAATCAAGAAGTTACCGTGCTGGAACATAGAGTATCGACCGACACACTGCCTGGTATCGATCGATACCAGGATAAAGTCGATATGATTAACCGTCTGAATCATGTAGGGTGTCGACCGATACCAAGGGGTATCGATCGACACTAAGTGATGTGGACATCAAATCATCATATCCACATGAAGAGGAAACAATGCCAAGACTTGTGGAGACTCAAGACATTCACCCAAAAACAGGCCCAATCGAAGAGAAACTACCGGATCCACCCGATTTCAAGTATGGCCCAAAAGATGAAGTTCACAACCCAAGTATGAAGCGGCCCATCCCTGAGGCCCCTTGGCATGTATTTGTGGGCTTCTTAAGAGTCCATAACCGTGGAGAACAGACCCATACCAACCAGGATCCACCCGATGCCACCAAATCAATCCGACGGGTCCGTTCTTGTCCATTTAAGGAAACTCGTCAAACTCTTTTGACCAGCGCATCTCTCTTCATTAATCTAGATATTCAAAGCCTATCAAAGAGTCATGGGAGAGAGCTAATACAAGGAATCACGTCCATATACAAGGGAGATCATACTTTCCATTATTGGCCTCGTTCACACCTTGCCATTAACTTCCGATTGCTAGGAGATTCAAAGCTGATTGAGAGAGAGAGCTTTAATGCTAATTGGAAGGGGTTGAATGCTGATTGAGATGTCAATTATCCTTGCCTTATCAAGACCACGAGCCAGCTTCACCTTAACCCACCATTTGGATGCACAAGGCCAGCCCCAACGTCTCCATTCAACCCGAGAAATCATTTCCATTTATTGTTGATTTATTTGTTTCCATGTTTTTATATTTTAGACCATAAGCTAGTTGTATTATGAGCTTATAAAAGCTCTCTTTGTATTCATTTTAGATATAGAGATTTTTGGAAAAATAAAGAAAGTAATTTTCTTGTAAAGCTTTATGCTTTGTTTTGCTTGTATTTTCTATGGTGTGTGATTCCCTTAGAAAACAAGTGGGATCTATGTCTCTGTGTGTGATTCACATAGACATTGATTCGTGTTCTTATCACAAAGACTTCCGCATCTTTGAGTGGCGAACTTCAATCCACCCACGCCTCCATCCTATCCCGGCCTAGACAAGGAGCGACCTTAGTCCAATTGTCTAGACCACCCGGCCTTGTACCTTAGGCCGTGAGCTCGTATCACTAAGTGATTTCGTGTTTGCTCCTTGTTTGTCCTGATACAGACGCAAAACCAAAAAATAAAAAGAAAAAGACTCAAAGACAAACTCACAAGTGGGTTGCCTCCCACCAAGCGCTCGTTTAATGTTATTAGCTTGACTGTACCGCCGTTCAGGCAGTGGGTGCATCATCCAGAGGCATTATGTGTCCTTCGTGAATCTCGGCTTTCGCCCAATAGTGCTTCACCCTTTGTCCATTTACAGTGAACTCCCCTCCTGAAGGATTAGTCAGGACAATCGCACCATGTGGTCTAACTTCCAACTTCCTTAACTGTGTAAGGACCTGACCAATGAGAACGCAGTTTACCAGGAAACAGTTGCAAACGAGAGTTATACAGAAGTACCTGATCATTTGGTTCAAAGTGTCATGGTATGCCTTAGTCCTCTCCTTGTACAGCTTCGAGTTCTCATAGGCAAGATGCCTAATCTCATCGAGCTCATTCAGCTTGATCAATCGCTTCTCAGCAGCAGATTTGATGTTGAAATTCATCAGCTTTGTAGCCCATGCTGCTTTATGCTCGATCTCCACTGGAATATGACATGCTTTTCCATACAGCAAGTGAAACGGTGTAGTCCCAAGTGGCGTCTTGAAAGAAGTCTTGTAAGCCCAAAGTGCGTCATCCAGCTTCACAGACCAATCCTTCCTGGTAACATTCACCGTCTTCTCCAGAATCTATTTGATCTGTCTGTTGGAAACCTCAACTTGTCCACTGGTCTGAGGATGATAAGGAGTAGCAACGTGATGGTTCACATCATACTTCTTCAGCAACCTCTCAAAAATTTTGTTGATAAAGTGAGAGCCACCATCACTTATCACAATTCGAGGTACTCCAAATCGAGGGAAAATGATGGTCTTAAACAGCTTAATAACCACCAAAGAATCATTGGTTCTTTAAGCAATGGTTTTAACCCACTTAGACACATAATCTACAGCAACCAAGATGTATTTGTGTCCATATGACGAAGGAAAGGGATCCATAAAATCAATGCCCCAACAATCAAAAATCTCAACCTCAAGGATGAAGTTCTGTGGCATCTCATGTCTCTTACTGATTTTCCCTCTCCTCTGACAGGCATCGCACTGTGAAACAAAAAAATGAGCATCCTTGAAAATAGTAGGCCACCAGAAGCCTGCTTGAAGAACCTTGGACACTGTCTTGAAATTGGCAAAGTGTCCAGCATAGTCGAATCCATGGCAATGAAACAACACATTAGGCACCTCTGATTCAGCAATGCACCTTCTGTAGACACCATCAGAACAGTGCTTGTACATGTAAGGTTCATCCCAAAAGTATCGCCTTACGTCTCGCAAGAACTTCTTCTAGTGATAGTTCTTGAGGTGCTTTGGTTCTGCATCTGCAGCGAGGTAGTTGGCGATATCAGCATACCATGGTTGATCAGAATCGGCTGCAGCTATGAGATACTCCTCTGAAACGCCAAGATGTTCAACAGTCAGAACCGGTTCGGAAATCGCTGAGTATCGACCGACACCATAGGAGTGTCGATCGATACCGAGACCTGCAATTCGTGGGAATTGCTGAGTTTCTGCGAAACCCATCTGAAACTCTGTTTCAATGAAGTAAAGGGATTCCTCTGGTAGTTGATCAGCAATAGGGACGTCTGCATTGATCCGAATCCTCGAGAGGTGGTCAGCGACTCCGTTCTCTATTCCCTTCTTGTCCTTAACCTCGATGTCGAAACCCTGTAGCAAAAGAACCCAACGACAAAGGCAAGACTTAAGATCCTTGTTCTGCATTAGATACTTGAAAGCAGCATGATCAGTATGAACAATCACTTTGCTCCCAATCAAGTATGATTGCAAGTAGTTCCTTCTTCGTGGTGCTGTAGTTCCTCTGAGCATCATCCAATGTCCTGCTGGCATAGTAGATGACGTGTAGCTTCTTATCTTTTCTCTGACCCAGAACATATCCAACAGCAAAGTCACTAGCGTCGCACATGATCTAAAAAGGCAAAGTCCAATCAGGAGGTTGCACAATAGGAGCACTCACCAAAGCCTTCTTAATCTCCTCAAAGGCTGCAAGACAGTCAGGTGTGAAATAAAATTTGATCTCCTTGCATAATAAGGGGCGTGCTATCTTGGAGAAATCTTTGATAAACCTCCTGTAAAACCCAGCATGACCAAGGAAGCTTAGAATATCCTTCACAGAATTTGGTGGTTGGAGACTTGTCATAACCTGAATCTTGGCCTTGTCAACTTCGATCCCAGCCTCAGAAACCTTGTGCCCAAGCACGATGCCATCCTGAACGATAAAGTGACACTTTTCCCAATTAAGGACCAAGTGTTTGTCTTCACACCTCTGGAGCACCTTGCACAGATTATCCAAACAGTCCTTGAACGATGGTCCGTATACTGAAAAATCATCCATGAATACCTCCATAAAATCCTCAATCATGTCTGTGAAGATAAACATCATGCACCTCTGAAAAGTGGCTGGAGCGTTACACAATCCAAATGGCATTCTCCTGTATGCGAATGTGCCATAGGGACACGTGAAAGTCGTCTTCCCTTGGTCATCTGGATGTATAGGAATCTAGAAGAAACCTGAATATCCATCAAGAAAACAGTAGTAGGGATGACTAGCCAACCTCTCGTACATCTGGTCAATTAATGACAAGGGGAAATGATCTTTCCGTGTAGCTGCATTCAACTTCCTGTAGTCAATGCACATTCGATGTCCAGTGATAGTTCTAATAGGAATCATCTCATCCTTTTCATTCTTCATCACGATTATCCCTCCTTTCTTATGAACGTGCACTGGACTGACCCAAGAGCTGTCCGAAATAGCATAGATGACACCAGCTTTCAAAAGCTTCATCACTTCCTTTTTAACAACTTCCATCAAATTCGGATTCAGTCTCCTTTGATGCTCAATTGAGGTCTTTGACTCGTCCTCAAGGTGAATCCTATCCATGCACATGTCCGGTGATATACCTGAAATGTCATCAAGAGAATAGCCAAGAGCTTTGCAATACTTGCGCAGCTTGCTCAGCAGTAAGGCAATCTCCGTGTTGTTCAAATAAGCATTAACAATCCCTGGGTATGTAGAATTAGGACCAAGAAAACTATACCTCACATTTGGTGGGAGTGGCTTTAGTTCAACCTTAGGAGCAATCTCTGCATTCCAATCTCCAAGCCCAGCAGCTTGCTTAGAACTCTCGGCCAACTCTCCTTCTAGTCGCAGGGTATCGACCGATACTGGGAGAGTATCGATTGATACCGTTGATGCTGAATCGAGCATCTTCGAGTATCCAACTGTATCATCACACGAATGACCCTCTGAGGTGGCTGAACAAACCAATGCTCTCTCTAATGGGTCCTCATGATGCATCCCCAGGAAGTACTCTTCAGCTATGTCACTGAAGGTGTCGACAAAGAAAGTCTGCCCATCAATGGTTGGTCTCTTCATCATCTTGTCCATATTGAAACTCATGACCAAATCACTAATGTTGAGAGCGATTTTCCCGTTCTTGCAATCAATCAGAGCACCAGCTGTTGCAAGGAATGGTCTGCCTAGGATAAGAGGATCCATAGGCTCAGCATCGTACTCCAGGACGATGAAATCAGTTGTAATCAAGCAATTTCCAATCATAATCGGGACATCTTCGAGTAACCCCTCTGGAAGTCTAACAGAACGATCAGCAAGTATCAGGAAAATCCTCGTGGTCGTGAAGTGTGTCATTCCCATCCTTTTGGCAACTGAGTATGGCATGAGGTTAACACTTGAGCCTAGGTCACAAAGAGAACGCTCAAATCTGTTTGTGAATATCGTACAATCCAACACAAAACTCCATGGGTCTGGCAGCTTCTTTGGGATCCTGTTGGTCAGGATTGCACTACACTCGTGAGTAATCATCAAGCATCCGTCTTCAAGGTTCACATTGCTGGACAACATCTTCTTGACGTATCTTCTGAAAGCTGGAGAAGTCTTGACAGCATCGATGAAAGGAAGTTCCACAATCAACTTATCCATAATCGCCTTGCATCTAGAGTCTTCTACCTCCTTCTTAGTCTTCCCAGAAGCCCTGGGATAAGGTATCTTTGGTGTGTAAACTCTTTCTGCAACTACTTTGGGTACTTCCTTCGAGACTTTATGAGTTGAGTCAACTGTGGGATTAGTATCGATCGATACTGGAGTCGTATCGATCGATACAGGCGGGTTTCATTTGTCCCGTGAAAGTATTTTGATAGGTGTCGATCGATGCTGGCTAGTGTCGATCGATATTGGGGCGATATCGGTGTCCTCATCGTCAAGATCGACGAAAATATCCGCAGCTTGGGCAATTTTTACTCCTGGAGTGATCTCTTTTCCACTTCTCAAGGTGATTGCATTGATATGAGACTTTGGGTTCTCTACTTTCCCTGGAAGAAAACCTTCTTGCCTTTTCACAGCCTCTGAAGTCTGAGCTATCTGAAGTTCCAGCTTCTTCTGCTGAATATCAATAGCCTCGATCCTTCCACTCAGATCATTGTATAGAACATCAATCTTCCCATTGAAATCCACAGTGAGCTTCAGCTGTCCTTGAAGAAGTTGTGCAAAGATAGACTCGATCTTGCTATCTGGAAGCTTAGCAGATACATGTTGATAGTATGAATTTCCATAGTTCCTGGTGTACCCACTGTTCTGAGATGATCTCTGACCGAACTGATTTAAACCTCCTTGCTGAGAGTTGTTGTTGAAGTTTCGGTTGCTGTTGAATTGATTCCTCTGGCCCTGAAAACCATAACCACCAATGTAGTTTACATCCTCTACTTCATCCTCGTTGAACACCTCAACATCTTCAGCAAAGTGAACAGCCTTTTGTGTCTTGCCCATCAGAAGACTGTGCATAGAATCCAACTTAGCTTGAAAATCGGCAATCTGTGAGCCATCCAGGTTACCAACTAGCTTCTTCCTCTCATAATCAGCATTCTTGGTGCTATTCTAGACGCTAAGTTCTCAATCAGGACATAGGCTTCATCAGGATACCTGGTGTTGAAGTTTGATAAATAGAATTTTATCCTACACAAGAATCAATCCTAAATACACATGTCATTGTAGTGTTTTAGGTGTCAATCCAATATAGGGTCTAGTTCAATGCAACAAGAATACAAGACATTCTTTAATTCAAGCAAACAAAGTGGTTTTGGTTATTAAGCTAGTGAACTATTAATTAAAAGACAAGTGACAAGAGCTAAAGACACTAAACGGTGAATAAAACAATGATAAAAGGGGAATTCAAGGATAATGTAATTGAGATAAGACAATCCAATGACTAATTAATGAGGTCCAATGCTTAATGAAGACTAATCCCTAGGCAAAGGTCACTAATCTTAACTAATCATTTCTCAAGGCATTAATTACTTTGCTAATCACTAATTCAATATCAAATTCTCATTTGTGAATCATTAATTAGCAAGCTTTAAGTCTAAACATTCAATATCAACCAAATAATCACTCTAGACAACTAATCTCTTAGGCTAGAAATTAATATCTCTTGATTAGTTCATCAAGGCATTTCATCGAACACCTTGTGTGCATGAAATGCCTTATGATCTAGATCCAATTTCTCAAGCTAGATCTAGCTTTAAAACCACTAATCAAGAAGGGAAATCATATAATCTAATCCTAGACATCATTAATCATCAATCAAATCACCCTAAATCTACCAAATCCTCAAATCCTAAAAGACTACTCACTAATCATGAAGAACACACCAAATCTTGTGAAAGAGGTGATGTTAATCATGATTAAAGATTAGAAAGATGAAAGATTAGAGAAATAACACAAGAAATAAACTCAAACTTTCATAAATCAAAAGATCCTAGGGAAAAATCCCAAAAACCCTAAAAAAAGAGGTTTTTGTTCTTGAGAGAAAATGAGAAAAATGATAAAAAGGAGATGGATCTAAAAAATGGGTCTCAACAATATTTAAAAGTGTTTTCTTGAGCTGGGTCGGACCGGGTCAACCCGGAACAAACCGGGTATTGACCCAGCCGAAACTTGGATACGTCTTCAGTAAATCGGCCATAACTCCTGCACATGAGATCCGAATGACCTGAATCCAACTCCAGAAGACAGCCAACCCAATTATTTACAACTTCTATGAATAACGCATAAGATGTATCGGAGTGCAATCCCTTCGTCTGGGTTGATCTTCCAGACGTAGTATTTGGAGAAGAACTCGTTTGAATTCCAGACAGACACGTCCTTTCTATATTTGCCATATCTCTTTAACGGCCTATCGAAATGACTTGAAACGACCACTCAACGAACGCCAGCTAGATTCTCTATGACTTTCATGAAGACCACAGATTAAACTGGGCACGGGAAGGTCTTCATTTGGCCTGATCTTTGAGTCACTTCGGCTGGTGCCGTATCTTGGATGTTCAGACCGACCAGAGCTAACCGAGCTGATGGAGGTCGGTTATGATCTCGGTCTTTAAGGACCGACCTTGTTCTGGGCGGTGTGATTTGGTCGGTCAATTTCCATGTGCAAGGACCGACCCAATTAGACCGTGCTGATAGTGCAAGGTCCCTAACCAGATTTGCGAATGACCTGATTCAAAGTCTCCTGGACAGTAAACGCAATCCTCTATAAGTTCAATGAAGGTTGTAAAAGCTGATTCAGATCATAGGGCCTCCGTTCAGTCACATCGTTCCGGCATTTCCGATGGTCTTTGCATTCTACTTCGGCCTATTTCTCCAAATATCATCAATTGTCTCCAAATCACCTAAAAACACTCCAAATGCATGCAAAGACTTACTAGGACCTAATGCAAACACATAATACTCTAATAAATACCAAAATGCTATAAAAACTATGCAAGACACATGCATGAGACACAAAACAATAACAATAATGCATGCTAAAAAGAGGTAAAATATGGGAATATCAACTCCCCCAAACTTATTCATTTGCTTGTCCTCAAGCAAACAAACAAGTAGAGAGAGAGGTTTGAAAGTGGTAGATCAAATCCGAGCATATTAACAAAAGAATTCGAATCAATGACCTTGAGAGGAGTTATATGATGCACAAACAACCTCTACTTCAAAAGATTTAGCCATACTCTTTTCAAAACGAAATGGGTCTAAGCCTTAGCATCCACAAGCATTCCTATCATCCAACTCTTTGACATTCATTAAGCGCAAATGGTGAATCATGCTCATACACATCAAGTGAACTCATTTGGCTAAGGGAGAGGTCTTGAGATAAGAGTGATCTCAAACAATGTGGGTATTCCGGTGCAAGGGATCTCTCATGAAAGAATGAACTTTGGCAAAATGCTAAGAGTAAAGAACAGCCGATGCATACAAGGATGACTTCCATCTACCAATTCCCCCGATTGTGAACTCCACTCCTATTTCTAAACCCAAGGTGACCCTTCCTATGCTACCTTTTTTTTCACAAGGCCGTTTGCCTTCTTAGACCACAATGTTTCATCACTTCTTTTCCTTTCAAACACTTTAGGGGATTTTCTTCTTCGCCTCATGAGCAAATGGTTTGGCTTTTACAAGTTTCTTTCCTTAGCTATTCTTTTGCTTTCTCTAGTCTCTTTCATTTCTTTTCTAGCTTGAGCCATTTTGGCTTCTTTCTTTTCAAAACTAGAGACTATTTTCTTATCACTTTGAGCTAAACCAACTTTCTTTTGCCAACCATCTCAATCAATTGCTTATCCCCATCTTCTCCTCCCATCTCTTACCATTTTTCCACTCTATCTTTTCTTTCAATCAATCTCCCAAAACCCAAACCTATCCATCCTAGCCTATGTGTAGCTCAATGATGTGTGAGCTAGTTCTACATGGAAGCTTCTCCTTGTCGTTCCAAACTCAACACATTTTGCTACGTTCATTCCAAATTAGGCCTCATGACACACACTAGTAATGTAGGCTTAAAAGAAGGTTAGGATTAAGGCGAGGTGAACCATTCCAAAGGTGGGACATGGCTATTTGAGATAACAAGAGAGTGGTGAAAGGAAGAAGATAGCTCAAATATGTATATGATATCCATGAGTTCAACTTTTCAATGCATGAGCATGATAATTCCAAGTCAAGATTAGAGTTCAAATAATAGATAGAGTTGGAATCAAATCTAAGCATGCTTCAACAAAGACATAAACATTCAAAACGCGAGATTAAAGCATGGATCATCCTTAACTTCGTGATCGTTCAAATGCATCAAAGAACTCCTAACGAGGGCATTAAATCAAGCTCTTAAGTTTATATTCTACATGGATAATTCTCCCAATGCAAGTGAGTGTAACCCTATATGCTATGCATCTAGACTCAATCCTACATGAAATGCACAAAAGTTCAAAAAATTTCAAATTTATTGAAAATGCATGATATGCATGAGACTCAAGATGCAAAAGGCAAAATAAGATCACAAAACACATGATTAGACACCGGTCCCTCCCCCAAACTTAAATCACAACGTCTCGGTGTGAAAGAAGTTCAAGAGAGAGACCAAAAACGAAAGATAAAAATGCAAAGAGACTCAAAAGGAAAGAAGTACTTACAAATGAGGAGTGAGACTAGATGAATGGAGATGAATGAAGATCTTTCCACATCTACACCAATGTGCCTTGCCACGACTTTGCTACCATCAATAACCTTGCAACCACCCAACAAAAGATAAAAAAGAACAAGAAAGCATAGAAAGACATGAAAAGAAAGTATGTACAATGATAAGCTTGGGGTGTCTCCCAAGAGCACTTTGTTTAAAGTCACTAAGTTTGACTTTGGTTACCCTTTTAGGCGGGTGAGAGAGGAGTGTGAGCACTCCAGGGTGGATCTTTGAGCTCGAGCTTGAGCACCTTTCTCATGACCTCTTCAAGACCGGCTTGCCCTTTCTCCTTGATCTCCGGTGTGAGGATCGCCTTAACCGAGGCAAAAGGTTTGGATCGGCCTTTGCATTTGATCTTGTACTCAATCACTCCATCTTTGTACTTCCAAGGAGTGAGAGTCATCATAGAAGCTTGGCTTGGCTCGGACTTAGACACATCAAGCTTACGTGGTCCATGTATCCCCTTGGCATTAGTCCTTGCCTTCTTATGACCCTCACTAGTTTCTATATCATTCTCCATTTTAGTGTGGAAAAGAGATTCCAAGCTATCACCATCCAATGCAAGGGCTTCTTCATCATTACCATAACCCAAAATGTTTGCCTCATGAGGGCCTTTCTTCTTTTTGCAACCTTTTGGGGGTGAAGACACATCCAACATCTCATAACTACCCACAAACGCCACTTCCTCAACATGAACTTCGTCCTTGGAGCCATGGAGAACTCTCTCAACCTCTCTTAAATCCTCTCTACTCTCTTCATCCGAGAAGACAACTTTGAAATACTCACTTGGGCTTTCATCGACTTTACCCTTGAGTTCCTCCATGGGTTTACTAGAGAGGGGGTTTCCTTGAGCATCTTGATTCTCCAAATTTTTGAGCCTAGAAGTTATGGTTTCAAGCCTTTAGTTGAGATCATTGTAGGCACAATCTATCTTGGTTGAGGTTTCAACTTGTCCCTTGAGAGCTTGTTTAAATACCCCATTAAGATCCACATCTTGTGGCATAGAAAAGCTATGTTGCCTTTGAGGAACCAAAACTTGTGTGAAACTTTTTGGAGGAACAAGAGGAGCATGATTTCGGTAGGCACACCTTTGGTTGTCATTGAAATCTTCAACAAAATGAACCGACCTTTTAGTAGTAATGAGAAGATTGTCTAAAAGCATAGATTGCATCTCAATCATGGTGAGTTGCTTGTCCATTTTGTCATGTATAGCTTTAATCTCCTCTCTACTTTGGTCTTTGTGCCTTTTACTTCCTAGTGGATATCCAAGGTAGTCCTCTCCATAGTTCTCTTCGCTTTGGGCGAAGTTCTCCACTAGTAGCTCGCCTTGTTCCACGGTGAGGTTTTTAAAACGTCCATTGGTAGCCGCATCTAGGGTCCACTTGTGCTCTTGATCTATTCCCAAATAGAAGATACTAAGAATGGCTCCTTTCTTGAACCCATGATGGGGACAATCTCGAGTGTATCCCTTGAGTCTTTCCCACGCCTCATGAAAGGTTTCATGCACGCCTTGCTTGAAACTCAAGATGCCCTTCCTAGTTTGGACCGTTCTTTGTGTAGGGTAAAACTTATTAAGGAAGATATCTTTGCAATCATCACAAGACTTCACCAAGTGAGAAGGTAATGCTCTCTCCCAGTGGCTTGCTTTTTCCCCAAGAGAAAACGGAAACAAGATGAGCTTGATGCTATCATGGGGCACTCCTCCGGTTCTAAACGTGTCACACAACCTCTCAAAGGAATCCAAGTGATCATAAGAGTTTTCCACCTTTGTACCCAAGAATCTAGACTCTTGAATCAACCTAACAAAACTTGTCTTGATCTCATATGCCTCGGCTTCGATTGGTGGTGGGTGGATTCCATATCTTGATCCATGACAATATGGAGTGTCAAAACACCCAACCATTGGTTTCTCCTTTGCAACTTGGATCGGATTTGATGCTAATTCTTGAGGTTGTGGGGCTTGAAGAATGTTCATTTGGTAGTCCATCTCCAACACCTCAAGTGACCTTGTCTCTCCATCACTTTTCCTTTGGACTTGGTACCCTCTTTGATCGTCCGTATCCAATACTTCAAGTGATCTTGTCTTTCCATTGCTTTTTTTTTTTGATTTGGTACCTTAGAAAGCACAAGAGAACTAAGGAAGACAAGTTAGTGATAATGTACAAGAGAAAATTCATCATCTCGATAAGATGCATGCTCTTAGTGATGTGCATTAACATAATGTTAAGAAAAGCTTGATCTCAAAAAGAAACTAAATCCTATTGACTAAACTAGAACCCCAAATTGGCAACGGCGCCAATTGATAAATAGAATTTTATCCTACTCAAGAATCAATCCTAAATACACATGTCATTGTAGTGTTTAAGGTGTCAATCCAATCTAGGGTCTAGTTCAATGCAACAAGAATACAAGACACTCTTTAATTCAAGCAAACAAAGTGGTTTTGGTTATTAAGCTAGTGTACTATTAATTAAAAGACAAGTGACAAGAGCTAAAGACACTAAATGGTGAATAAAACAATGATAAAAGGTGAATTCAAGGATAAGGTAATTGAGATAAGACAATCCAATGACTAATTAATGATGTCCAATGCTTAATGAAGACTAATCCCTAGGCAAATATCACTAATCTTAACTAATCCTTTCTCAAGGCATTAATTACTTTGCTAATCACTAATTCAAGATCAAATTCTAATTTGTGAATCACTAATTAGCAAGATTTAAGTCTAAACATTCAAGATCAACCAAATAATCACTCCAGACAACTAATCTCTTAGGCTAGAAATGAATATCTCTTGATTAGTTCATTAAGGCATTTCATCGAACACCTTGTGTGCATGAAATGCCTTATGATCTAGATCCAATTTCTAAAGCTACATCTAGCTTTAAAACTACTAATCAAGAAGGGAAATCATATAATCTAATCCTAGACATCATTAATCATCAATCAAATCACCCTAAATCTACCAAATCCTCAAATCCTAAAAGACTACTCACTAATTATGAAGAACACACCAAATCTTGTGAAAGAGGTGATGTTAATCATGATTAGAGAAAGAACACAAGAAATAAACTCAAACTTTCATAAATCAAAAGATCCTTGGGAAAAATCCAAAAAACCGTAGATAGAGAGGTTTTTGTTCTTGAGAGAAAAGGAGAAAAAATGATAAAAAGGAGATGGATCTAAAAAATGGGTCTCAACAATATTTAAAAGTGTTTTCTTGAGCTGGGTCGGACCGGGTCAACCCGGGACAAACTGGGTATTGACCCGGCCGAAACTTGGATACGTCTTCAGTGAATCGGCCATAACTCCTGAACATGACATCCGAATGACCTGAATACAACTCCAGAAGACAGCCAACTCAATTATCTACAACGTCTATGAAGAACGCATAAGCTGAATCGGAGTTCAAACCCTTCGTCTGGGTTGATCTTCCAGACGTAGTATTTGGAGAAGAACTCGTTTGAATTCCAGACAGACACGTTCTTGCTATATTTGCCATATCTCTTTAACAGCCGATCTGAATGACATGAAACCACCACTCAACGAAAGCCAGCTCGACACTCTATGACTTTCATGAAGACCACATATTAAACTGGGAAAGGAAAGGTCTTCATTTGGCCTGATCTTTGAGTCACTTCGGCTGGTGCCGTATCTTGGATGTTCGGACCGACCAGAGCTAACCGAGCTGATGGAGGTCGGTTATGATCTGTCTTTAAGAAATGACCTCGTTCTGGGAGGTGTGATTTGTTCGGTCGATTTCCCTGTGCAAGGACCGACCCAATTAGACCGTGCTGATGGTGCAAGTTCCGTTTTCTCGGCCAGGCAGATACGTCTTCCTTAAAACAGCGATAACTCCCTAACCAGATTTTCGAATGACCTGATTAAAACTCTGGTAAAGGAACTCACTCCTCTATAAGTTCCATGAAGGTTGTGCAAGCTGATTCAGATCATAGGGCCTCCGTTCAGTCACACCTTTCCGGCGTTTCGGATGGTCTTTGCATTCTACTTCGGCCTATTTCTCCAAATATCATCAATTGTCTCCAAATCACCTAAAAACACTCCAAATGCATGCAAAGACTCACTAGGACCTAATGCAAACACCTAATACTCTAATAAATACCAAAATGCTATAAAAACTATGCAAGACACATGCATGAGACACAAAACAATAACAATAATGCAAGCTAAAATGAGGCAAAATATGGGAATATCAAAGTTTCCATTGCTCGAAGCATCCAAAGTCATCTGATACCTCCAATCAAGTCCTCTGAAAAAGAAACTCATCAGCTGAACATCAGAGTATCCATGATGTGGACAATCTCTCTGGTACGACTTGAATCTCGTCCAAGCAGCCTTGAACGCCTCAGTAGGTCCTTGAGAAAACTGGGAGATTTTGTTCCTCAGATCCTCGGATCTTGCATCATCATAGATGTTGGTCAGGAAAGCGGTCTTAGTCTCCTCCCAGGTAGTCAGCGATCCAGGAGGCAACTGCTTCAGCCAGTAAGTTGCTTTCCCACCAAGAGAGTATGGGAAAAGCTTGCAGAAAAGATAGTCGTAGGACACTCCATTGATTTTGATGCTAGTGACCAAATCCTCGAACCTCTCAATAAGATCCATGGGATGTTCGCTGGAATGACCATGAAAAGGATGCTGTCCCACAAGAGTGTAGTATGCAGGTTTCAGCTCAAAGTCATTCCTCGGAAAAGTAGGAGAACAAATTGCAGATCGTTTTGCGTAAAATTGATCAAGTCATTCCCCGGCAACGGCGCCAAATTTGATATGCTCAACTTAATACCCTAAAAGTACTAAGCAGTAGTTGCAGTATAGTAGGGGTCGAACAAAAGGACTCACAGAAACACACAATATATTATATAGGTGAGATTTAAGTTAAGCGATCAATGGTATTGAAAACATGGCGTAAATTAAAATGGTTGTAAATTCAATTGGGAGAAAGCTAGGTTCAGGATATTTCTCAGGAAATCAATGAATGCAAATAAACTAACTAACATGATTCAGATTTAGCACGGTTCTTGAACTCAGATCACTAAGATATAGTTAACCAACTTCCGCTGCGAAAACTATCTAAATCTAAATCCTAGGAATTCCAAATTCCTTTGCGAATCCTAAAGTCTAAATCAGCTTTTAAATCAGGTTTGATTTGTTCACAAAAAAACTAAACCAAATTCCTTTGCGAATTGTTATTTTGCTCACCCTAGGTTCTATCAGATAATTAATTGCACTTCCGCGCCTAATCAATTATCCTAAGATCTAAGTTCTAGGTGATTAATTGATATGCTCAAATTAATACCCTAAACAATACTAAAGCAGTTGTTGCAGTATATCAGGGGTAGAACACAAGGACTCCGAGAAATCACACAATAGATTATATAATATCAAATTAAGCCAAACCAAAAGATGTAATTGAAAGCAGTGCCGAAATTAAAATATTTGTAATTCAATTGGAGAAATATAGGCCCAGGGTATTTCTCAGGAAATCAGTGAATGCAGACAAACTAACTAACATGATTCAGATTTAGCGCGGTTCTTGAACTCAAATCACTAAAGTATAATTAACCAACTGTCGTTGCGAGAACTATCTAAATCTAAACCTCAGAATCCCAAATCTCTTTGCAAATTCCTAAGAATAAATCAGCTTTAAAGTTCAGGTTTGATATGTTCACAAATCAATTAAACCAAATCTCTTTGCGAATAATCAATTTGCTCACCTAAGGTTCTATCAGGTAATTAATCGCACTATCGTGCCTAATCAATTATCCTAAGATCTAAGTTCCAGATTCGTCAACCTAGAAGTAGCTTTGAACACAGCCTATGGCGAAGAACTAATTCAGATGGTGAATCCTAATAACTAATCAATATAGCATTCAAAGATAACCCTTATGAGAACCCTAAACCAAAAGTGGATCTACTCAGACATGGAGATTGAAAGCAACATGATTGAATAGATCATTAAAAGGAATCAATAAAAATAGGAGTTCTGAATTGTCTCTCCAAAAACCAAAAGTAAAATCAAAGTAAAAATAAAGCATAGCCTAAAAGTGGCTGTAAAATCCCTATAAATAACCTAAATCACGTTTTGGGGCTTCTTGTAAATATCCAAGACTTCTGGACCAAGTTGCAATTCTTCAACTCTTCATTAAAGTCGCGGGTCGTGTCTGCTGTGATGAGTGTCGATCGATACCAAGGGGGTATCGATCGATGCTTGACGTGATATCAGGTACTCAGCAACACGAACTTCAGCTTTGCTCCAAACTGTTCCAGAAAGCTACAATATCTCCAATTATGATCCAAACGTGCTAAGACCTGTAAAAGACTCTAAAACACTACGAAATAGCATAAAGACTCTATAAAACGGACTTATATCATGGCCTAAAAGTGGTAAAAACCATGATATATCAACTCCCCCAGACTTAGACTTTGCTTGCCCTCAAGCAAATAGAAGACCAAACCAGAGAAAGAGGTTTGAAAATGTAGAGACTCACCTGTTCATTAACCATTGCAAAGATCATTTTCCTAAGCACCCAAATGTCACCTAACCAGCTTTTGATCTAACCACCATGTACTTCTCCGTAGACATTCGCAGCTTTTCCAGACTCCATACATTATCTCGCAGCATTGTTCAAATAAAGCCCTCATCGCCAGTTTCATCGCTGCAGCCAATGTTCAAGAACCTTCTTGATTCTTTACCATACAATATCATGACAAGGAACCATCCAATTTCACACTTTTGTATCACTTTCTCTCCCCCTGACTTATTTCTTATTATGTTCTTTGTTTTTTTTTAGATATGCATATACACATCAAGGTCCGAAACGCGAGTATTGATGGTGTTTACCACCGAATCCACGGTTCTTCCCTCTCTATGTATCAAAGGTTTAGGCGAATAGTGGTATCACGGGAAATTTTCCTAACCTCGCTTTCAACCTTTGTGTGATCATTCCCTCTTAAGTAGAATAACGTGATCGCTGGAAATTTTCCTAGCCCTCTACTCAAAAGAAAATCATCTCATCTTTTATGCTCTTATTTATCAAGTTATAACAGGGGATAGAGATACCATAACTCTAAACACATGGGTTCCTTTATCAGATATGAATGATGAATCAAGCTCTTTAAACACTAACCACTCTGATGAAGTGCATAAATTTGGCTCGGGTTTCAGAAAACTCTGCTGGAGACATGGATGTTTTCTTGTCAACTGGTAAGTCCTTGGATTTTTCATTAGTCGATCTAGAACTGATCCTGCAACACTGGTCACTCAAAAACAAAATCAAAACAACAATTCAAGCATATACACATCAAGGTCCGAAATGCGAGTATTGATGGTGTTTGCCACCGTATCCCCGATTCTTCCCTCTCTATGTATCAAAGGTTTAGGCGAATAGTGGTATCACGGGAAATTTTCCTAACCTCGCTTTCAACCTTTGTGTGATCATTCCCTCTTAAGTAGAATAACGAGATCGCTGGAAATTTTCCTAGACCTCTACTCAGAAGAAAATCATCTCATCTTTTATGCTCGTATTTATCAACTTATAACAGGGGATAGAGATACCATAACTCTAAACACATGGGTTCCTTTACCAGATATGAATGATGAATCAAGCTCTTTAAACACTAACCACACTGATGAAGTGCAGAAATTTGGCTCGGGTTTCAGAAAAACTCTAATGGAGACATGGATATTTTCTAGTCAACTGGTAAGTCCTTGGATTTTTCATTAGTCGATTTAGAACTCATCCTGCAACACTGGTCACTAAAAAACAAAATCAAACCAACAATTCAAGCATAGGATCACCATCTCCAACAAGTTTTGACTCAATAAAACAACGAATGACTCGATAAAACAACTGACTCTAAGAAAAACAAACACAGTGTCAGCAGACACCTCCCCCAGACTTGAACAACACTGTCCCAAGTGTTATCTAGCCTAGGGTCAGTAAAATAAAACAAATGAATAGAATATAATTGGGAAAAACAAGAAGTTACCCTGCTGGAAGATCTGGTATCGATTGGCACACAACCTGGTATCGATCGATACCAGGCTTAAATCGACGTGATGAAGTTTTCCATTCGCGTAGGGTATCGACCGATACCAACATGGTATCGATCGACACTAAGGCGATTACGAGTTTTGCTCCTTGTTTATCCTGACACAAACACAGAACGAAAAATAAAAAGAAAAATGACTCAAAAGCAGACTCACCAGTGGGTTGCCTCCCACCAAGCGCTTGTTTAACGTCAGTAGCTTGCTTGTACTGCCGCTTAGGCAGGATAAGAACGAGAGCTTGCACCAAAACAGGCTCCACAACTTGACATTGCTATCTTCAGAGTTTTGCGCAACATACTCTCCACAAACTCTTTTCCTTTCTCTTTCAGCTCCAAAATAAGAAAAACTCTAGCCTTAGAGAATGGATTCGAAGCTCCTTTGCACTTCACCTTGTACTCGATCGAATCTCCATCCCACTTTTGAGGAATCAATGTGACATGGGGATCCTCGACTCTTTTGCTCTTGGCCTTCTTCTTTGTTGCCTTAGCCTTCTTGACAACTTCCTTGGGGATGCTGGGCGGTTCAACTGAAACGTCTGTGACAGTTGGCTTGTCAGGAGGCTCTTCCACAAGATCAACTGCTAGCGACCTTTCTGTAACAACCTCGATGCTAGAGACACGTGTGGGAGCACCTCCAGGGGGAATGACATCATAATAGACCCTTCCGTCAGTGTAAGAGAAAGAGATTCTCTTATTAGGCGTGTCTATGATTGCGCCAGCAGTAGCCATAAATGGTCGTCCCAGGAGCAAAGGCACCTCAGATCGTTCGCTCATCTCCAACACCTGAAAATTAGTGGGCACCAGACAATCTCCTACTTTGACCATCAAATCAGAGATTGTACCATATGGAAGTGAGGTGGAATCGTTTGCGAATGTGATAGATGTCTTGGGAGATCGGATATCAGCCTCCAACCGCTCTGCAATTTCCCTTGACATGACATTGACACTAGCCCCTGAGTCAACGAGAGACTCTTTGAACTCAACTCCAGAGATAGAGCATGGAACCGCAAATTTCCCTGGGTCTTCCCTCTGTGTCAACTGCTTCAGCGGTAGTGACTTGCGTCTTGCCTCGATAAAGAGCACTTCGATCTCTTTCAAAGTTTCTCTGCAATCTTTGAAGTGACTTAGCAGAGGACGGGACTCTAGAGCTTCTTCAAAGGAAAATTCATGGGAGATCCTTCGTACCATCTTCTCAAAGCCACGCAGCTGCTTTGGAGAAATGGGATCTCTGAGGTGTTGAGGAATAGGATTGAGTTTCTTGGGCTTGCGAACTCTTTCTTCAATCAACTCAGGTGTTTTCACAATTTCTGGCTCGATCTGTGAGGGGTATCGATCGACACCAGGTAGGGTATCGATCGATACTCTCGCTCTTGAATCATCCCTGGCAGATATATCTTCATCAAAAGGAAGCTCCACAATCTGCTTATCTAGCAAAGCCTTGACTCTGGCGTCCTCCCATTCCTTCCTTGTCATAATACGAGGTATATGATAAGGTATCTTGGGTATAAACACCCTCTCCTTGAAAATCTCAGGCTTCTTTTCAACCTGCGTCTCAGCATCGACCGCCACTGTAGGAGTATCGATCGATACTTGTGATTTTGGATCCTCTCGTGCAAGTGTCTGGACTGGTATCGATCGATACAGGGGAGTATCGATCGATGCCCTGGCGATTTCTGAATCCTCATCGAAATTTTCTGCACTTGAGCTGATTGCATTGACGTGTGCATTGTGTGAATGAACCGACTTTCCCTTGGCATTTGCTGCAGTCTTAGCTACTTTCATTTCCAGCATCCTGTGATTGGTATTGAAAGCCTCGATTTTCCCATTCAGATGGTCAATCTTCCCATTCAGATCAGTATACAGATGGTCAATCTTCCCATTGAAATCCACTTGCAGTTTTTGCTGTCCCTGAAGAATCTGTTCAAGCATGGATTCCATCTTATTCTCTGTGGACTTTGGAGGAATGGGTTGGTACGAAGAGTTCCCGTAATTGCGATTGTTGTTGTTGAAGTTTCGCTTGTTGTTGTACCCAATTTGCTGACCCTGAAATCCAGAACCACCAACGTAGTTACAATCCTCCACTTCAGCTCCACCGATATCATCGACTCCATCAGCAAAGTGTACAGCCTTCTTCGACTTCCCAATCAAAATATCCAGCTTCGCTTGAACTTAAGCAATCTGAGATCCATCAATTCCTGTAGACTGCTTCTTCCTCTCGAAATCAGCATTCTTGGTGCTTTTACTAGACGCCAAGTTCTCAATTAGCACAACCGCATCATCTGGATACCTGGTGTTGAAGTTCCCATTACTCGCAGTATCTAGAGCCATCTGGTACCTCCAATCGATCCCTCTGTAGAAAGTACCCAACAGCTGAACCTAATTGAACCCATGGTCCGGACAATCCCTCTGATATGACTTGAAACGAATCCAAGCTGCTTTGAGTGCCTCGATTGGACCTTGAGAAAACTGGGAAATTTTGTTCCTGAGCTCTTCGGATCTCGCATCATCATAGAAATTGCACATGAATGCATTCTTCGTCTCATCCCATGTAGTTAGCGAACCAGGAGTGATGTGGACATCAAATCATCATATCCACATGAAGAGGAAACAATGCCAAGACTTGTGGAGACTCAAGACATTCACCCAAAAACAGGCCCAATCGAAGAGAAACTACCGGATCCACCCGATTTCAAGTATGGCCCAAAAGATGAAGTCCACAACCCAAGTATGAAGCGGCCCATCCCTGAGGCCCCTTGGCATGTATTTGTGGGCCTCTTAAGAGTCCATAACCGTGGAGGACAAATCCATACTAACCAGGATCCACCCGATGCCACCAAATCAATCTGACGGGTCCGTTCTTGTCCATTTAAGGAAACTCGTCAAACTCTTTTGACCAGCGCATCTCTGTTCATTAATCTAGATATTCAAAGCCTATCAAAGAGTCATGGGAGAGAGCTAATACAAGGAATCACGTCCATATACAAGGGAGATCATACTTTCCATTATTGGCCTCGTTCACACCTTGCCATTAACTTCCGATTGCTAGGAGATTCAAAGCTGATTGAGAGAGAGAGCTTTAATGCTAAGTGGAAGGGATTGAATGCTGATTGAGATGTCAATTATCCTTGCCTTATCAAGACCACGAGCCAGCTTCAGCTTAACACACCATTTGGATGCACAAGGCCAGCCCCAACGTCTCTATTCAACCCGAGAAATCATTTCCATTTATTGTTGATTTATTTGTTTCCATGTTTTTATATTTTAGACCATAAGCTAATTGTATTATGAGCCTATAAAAGCTCATTTGAGCAATTATAATAGACACCTCGAAATTGAATAAAAATAGTAAAGCTATTGTTTTTGGTTCTTCCAAAACATGTCTCTCTCTTTGTCTCGTGAGCAAGTCCGAGTTTAGAGAACCCTTGAAGTATCAGTAGGCTTTCGCACCTATTGTGGTTCACCTCAATCAACCCACGCCTCCATCCTATCCCGGCCTAGACAAGGAGCGACCTTAGTCCAATGGTCTAGACCACCCGGCCTTGTACCTTAGGCCGTGAGCACGTATCAAGGAGCCAACTGCTTCAGCCAATAAGCAGCATCCCCACTAAGAGAATATGGGAAAAGTTTGCAGAAGAAGAACTCATTGGGCACTCCATTGTACTTCATACCAATGACCAAATCCTCGAACCTCTCGATATGATCCATGGTATGTCCATGAGATAAACCATGGAAAGGACTCTGATTCACGAGAGCATAGTACGCAAGCTTCAGCTCGAAGTCGTTCCTCTGAAAAGTTGGGATGCGAATCGCAGATCGATTGGCATAGAACTGATCAGGTCTGTTGTGCTGGCCAAGTGTCCTAACTCGATCACCTGCAGCATTCCCAACGTTGGCTTGCGCAGCTGGCGCGACAATCTCAACAATAGCAGCAGGAGGGACAATGACGTTTCCAGCTTCATCAAGTCGCTGCCCTCTCTCATTGCACACTTGACCCTCTTGGTCTCTCAAGACTCCAGCTTCATCAGCTCTTAATACCACTGGGTTGATCATCCCTGATGTTTGATTTGTCTTTCTGTTTGTGCATTCCAAAAGTGCTAGCTGCTCCAAAGACAGTTCAACTAGCTGAGTGCTCTTGTTCCTTCTGGTTTCACGAACATGCATACACCTGAAAACAAAACACTAGACAAGGCACGTAAGTAACCAAAAATAATACGTTGAGTATCGACCGATACCAAGTGGTGTCGATCGATATCAACAAAAAGAAACGACGAGTATCGACCGATACTAGGTAGTATCGATCGATACCGACGGGGTTAGTCGAAACTCGACAGCTAAAATCTAATGGCGAAATTGAGTCCCCGACAACGGCGCCAAATTTGATATGCTCAAATTAATACCCTAAACAGTACTAAAGCAGTTGCTGAAGTATATCATGGGTTGAACACAAGGACTCAGAGAAATCACACAATAGATTATATAGTAGCGAATTAAGCCAAGCCAAAAGATTTAATTGAAAGCAGTGCAGAAATTAAAAGAGTTGTAATTCAATTGGAGAAATATAGGCCCAGGTTATTTCTCAGGAAATCAATGAATGGAGACAAACTAATTAACATGATTCAGATTTAGCGCGGTTCTTGAACTCAAATCACTAAAGTATAATTAACCAATTGTCGTTGCGAGAACTATCTAAATCTAAACCTCAGAATCCCAAATCTCTTTGCAAATTCCTAAGAATAAATCAGCTTTAAAGTTCAGGTTTGATATGTTCACAAATCAATTAAACCAAATCTCTTTGCGAATAATCAATTTGCTCACCTAAGGTTCTATCAGGTAATTAATCGCACTGTCGTGCCTAATCAATTATCCTACGATCTAAGTTCCAGATTCGTCAACCTAGAATTAGCTTTGAACACAACCTATGGCGAAGAACTAATTCAGATGGTGAATCATAATAACTAATCAATCTAGCATTCAAAGATAACCCTTATGAGAACCCTGAACCTAAAGTGGATCTACTCAGACATGGAGATTGAAAGCAACATGATTGAATAGATCATCAAAAGGAATCAATAAAAATAAGAGTTATGAGTTGTCTCTCCATAAACCAAAAGTAAAATCAAAGTAAAAATAAAGCATAGCCTAAAAGTGGATGTAAAATCCCTATAAATAACCTAAATCATGTTTTGGGGCTTCTTGTAAATATCCAAGACTTCTGGACCAAGTTGCAATTCTTCAACTCTTCATTAAAGTCGCGGGTCGTGTCTGCTGTGATGAGTGTCGATCGATACCAAGGGGGTATCGATCGATGCTTGACGTGAAATCAGGTACTCAGCAACACGAACTTCAGCTTTGCTCCAAAATGTTCCCGAAAGCTCCAATATCTCCAATTATGCTCCAAACGTGCTAAGACCTGTAAAAGACTCTAAAACACTATGAAATAGCATAAAGACTATAAAACGGACTTATATCATGGCCTAAAAGGGGCAAAAACTATGATATATCATCAATCTAGAATTAGCTTTGCAAACAACCTAAAGCGAAGAACTAATTCATATGGTGAATCCTAATAACTAATCTATCTAGCATTCAGAGATAACCCTTATTAGAACCCTAAACCTAACAAGAGATCTACTCAGACATGGAAATTGAAGCAATAAACATGTTTGAATAAATCATCAAATAAATCAGAAAGAGTAAAAAGAGGGTTCGAAATCTTCTCTCGGACGAACATAGTTTCAGACTTGTCTCCCTTCAAAAAAGCTCTCAAAAAAAACCAAAGTAAAAAAAGCATAGCCATTAAAGTGGCTGTAAAATCCTATTAAATAACCTAAATCATGTTTTGGGGCTTCTTGTAAATAATAAAGTCTCCTGGACCATTATGCAATTCTTCAACTCTTCATTAAAGTCGCGGGTCGTGTCTGCTTCGATGGGTATCGACCGATACTAGGTAGTATCGATCGATACTGATGCTTCAAATCGGGTACTCAGCTACACGATCGTCTGCTTTGCTCCAAAATGTTCCAGAAAGCTCCAATATCTCCAATTATGCTCCAAACGCGCTAAAACCTGTAAAAGACTCTAAAACACTACGAAATAATAGAAAGACTCTATAAAATGGACTTATATCATGGCTTAAACGGGGTAAAAACTATGATATATCAAATGTATAAGTTCCAAGAAACCAAGAAATCCTTAACCGTCCTTGGTGGCTTCAAGCTAACCATGACCTCTATCTTGGCCGTGTCTACCTCAATCCCCTTCTCGGAGATCTTATGCCCAAGCACGATGCCTTCATGTACCATGAAATGGCACTTCTCCCAATTGAGTACTAAGTTCGCCTCCTCACATCGTTGCAAGACCCTACAAAGATTAGACAAGCAAACACCAAACGAAGAGCCATACACGGAGAAGTCGTCCATAAAGACTTCTACCATGTCTTCAATAAGATCCAAGAAAATGGACATCATGCAACGTTGGAATGTCGCGGATGCATTACACAACCCAAATGGCATCCTTCGATATGCGAAGGTGCCATAAGGGCATGTGAAAGTCGTTTTCTCTTGGTCATTCGGGTGTATGGGAATTTGAAAGAAACCCGAATAACCGTCTAGAAAGCAATAAAATGGATGATTAGCTAGACGTTCAAGCATTTGATCTATGAAAGGTAACGGAAAGTGATCCTTACGAGTAGATGAATTTAGCTTCTTATAGTCAATGCACATCCTATGCCTGGTTATTGTCCTAGTAGGTATCATTTCATCCTTTTCATTTTTAACAACCGTTATACCCCATTTCTTCGGCACACAATGAACCGGTGAGACCCAAGTACTATCCGATATTGGGTAGATAATACCCGCGTCTAGAAGCTTAAGAATCTCTCTCTCTACAACTTCCTTCAAATTAGGATTCAACCTTCTTTGATGTTCAATAGAGGTCCTTGATTCATCTTCTAGATGGATTCTATGTGTGCATAAAGTATAGGAAATACCCTTGATGTCATCCAAAGAATAACCAATGGCTTTCCTATACTTCCTAAGTTCAATTAAGAGGGAGGATAGTTCATTATCATTCAAACTATCATTTACAATAACCGGGTATGACTCGTTGGGACCTAGGAACGTATACCTTAGCCCAACGGAAAGTTTCTTTAGGTCCACCTTAGGCTCTTTGAGCTCGCTCCAATCGTCACTCTCAAAACTAGACTTACCCTTGCTAGTTTCTTCCACGACCAACTCAAAGCTCTCTTGAACCGTACCCATGCTTGACCCAACTTCAAACCTTGTCACTCGTTACCCAACACTACAAATGGCGTCTCTCTTTCAACCGGCTTGTGCAAGTCCATGAGTAGCTCATATCCTTGGCTTTCTTCATCCAAGAATCCATCCACACCGTGTTCTTAAGTCAAAACCACTTGCAAACCGTCTTCAATACTCAACTCTTCAAGCAATTCATTCGCGAGTTCATCCATTGTCTCTATGTAGAAACATTGCCCATTTATGGTGGGCTTCCTCATCACGTTGTTAATGTTGAACTCGAGGACTTCATCTTTTCCCAAGTGAAAGCCAATCTTGCCCTTTCTCACGCCAATAATGGCTCCTGCGGTTGCCAAGAACGGTCTTCCAAAGATAATTGGGTCCTTTGGCTCCTCATCCATTTCTAGAACAACAAAGTCTGTGGGGACGATGAAAACCATTATTGGGAGATCTTAAAGCAAACCAATGGGTACCCTCACACTCCTATCCGCTAATATCAACGAGATGTTGCAAGCTTTGTACCTCGTGAAACCCAACCTCTTTGCAACCGAGAACGGCATAATACTAACGCTTGCTCCAAGACCACAAAGACAATTATCGAAGGCTAAGGGTCCAAGTGCACACGGAAGGGTGAATGAACCGGGATCTCCAAGTTTTGTTGATATCACCTTCCTTTGGATGATGGCATTACACTCTTGTGTCAAGATTACCATGGATTCCATCTCCTCGGCTCTTTCCTTCACGGCATCCTTGAGAAATTTTCCATATTGGGGTACAAGTAGAAAGGCATCAACTAATGGCATTTTAAGTTCGACCTTCTCCATTTGCTTGTCGAAGATCGCCTTGTACTTGTCCATGAGTTTTTTCTTGAAACGCCCCGGGAAAGGTAACTTAGGCACATAATGTTTTGGCACAAATACACTCTCTTTCTTCTTAGGCGATTCTTGAACCACGGTCTTGGTCTTCACCTCTTCAACCCGTTTTCCTTTGGCTTGACCTCTCACTACCACGTCCTCAACAAAGTCTTCATCTTCTTGAAGTTCCACCCCCCCCCCCCCACTTTGGTTATCAAAGTCCACGTTGAGAGTAGAAGGGACATCTCTTGTGGGTAAGACCGTGCCACTCCTTAGGGTGATAGCGTTCACATATTCCTTGGGGTTTGGTACGGGTTTACCGGGCAAAGTGCCTTGAGTACGTGAAGAAGATGAGGCGTCCTTGGTCTCCATGTGTTTGACCTTGGAGTTTAAAGCCTCAATATTGTTGTTGAGGTTGGTGTAGGAGCAATCTACCCGAGTATTGATCTCCGCTTGTCCCTTTAGTAACTGTTGGAACATAGAGTTCAAGTCAAGCTCTTGCGGTTTAGCCGTAGGTGCTTGACCTTGTGGCACAACCCCTTGTTGTTGGCCTTGAAAACTGGGTGGAGCTTTCGTTTTGAATCCACTTTGGTTCCCTTGGAATTGGTTCCTTGGGACATAACCTTGTTGGTTGGTGTTAGAAACTTGGCCTTGAGATTGGAATTGCTTTTGTGGGACTCCTTAAGCTTGATTAGATTGTGGAGGGTAGACTTGGTCTTGTGGATTCTCCACATTTGTATTCCGGTAAGAGAATTTGGGGTGGTTCCTATAATTTTGGTTGAACCTTTGTCTTTGGTAGTTCCCTTGGTTCCCCACGTAATTCACCTCCTCTTGGTTGTTAATGTCCACGTTCTCCTCTTGATAGCAACCTTGATTTTCATCATAAGCATCCACAAAGCAAACAGACTTTTGAGAAGACACTAGGAGTTTATCAATCAAATTGGCTTTCTTGTCCAACATTTCATTGAGCGCTTTCATGTCCTTGCCCCGCTTGTTCTCATCAAAGTTGCTAGTGGTCCTTGTGGTGCGGTTATAATCGCCGCCATAGGTCCCGTCGCTTTGTGCCAAGTTCTCTACAAGCTCCATTGCATCCTCAACATCCTTACATAAAAAGTTACCGTTAGATGCCGTGTCAAGTAACATTCAGATCTTAGGCAAGGCACCTCGGTAGAGAGTGCTAAGTAGGGGTGGTCATTTAGGTTTAATTTCGGGTTCGATTCTGTTTGGTTTATTCGGGTTGAATAAAACTCTAGCCGAACTCAACCGAAATAAGTTTGGTTCGGTTTGTGTTCGGTTTGGTTTAGTTTGGTTCGGTTGTACTTCGGTTTGGTTTTAGTTCGGTTTTTAAAAAATCAACTTATAAAAACAAGAATCCTAACGAAACGTAAACAAAACGAAGTCATAAAAAAAACCACTCCCTAAAAGTTTAAAACCAAACTAAAATTATCCCACTTAATCAAAATAAAAATAAAATGAAAAAATCAATGGCTTCGTCTCTCCCATGCCACTAAAATGAATCTACAACAAGCCAATAACTTAAATATAAGTTAATTATACAAGTCAATATTTATTTATCTCTTATATGGGCCATTATAGGCTTACAACATTAATATAAAACTACCACCATATATGTTATTATTTTTAATATTATTAATTAACTAATTAAGAAAAACACATTGGTTTATCGGTTCGGTTCGGTTTTAAACCGAACTAAACCGAACCGTTCGGGTTAAGAAAAACTTCAACCAAATGGTTGGGTTTTAACTCTGGTTTGCTTTGGGTAGGTTTGAGTTTGGTTTGGTTTGGTTGGTTCGGTTCGGTTAAAATGCCCACCCCTAGTGCTAAGTAGAGAGGCGTTGCAAAAGCCGTGATAAGGGCATTGAGAAGTGTAGTTTCTAAATCTCTCCCAAGTCTTGTTGAAAGACTCAGTGGACCGTTGTGTGAAGTTTGAGATCTCGTTGCGAAGCTTGGCGGTTCTAGCTGGTGAGAAGAATTTGGCAAAAAATCACGTTTGCAATCATTGCACATGGTAAGTTCTTTTCCCATTGGTGAGCCTTGTCACCTAAAGAGAACGGGAAGAGACGAAGCTTGAAACCGTCTTCGGAGACACCATTGATCTTAGTGAGACCACATATCCGGTCAAATTGTTCTATGTGGTCTAATGTATCCTCCATAGACAATCCGTGAAACTTATTGGCTTGAACCATGTTGACCACCCCCGATTTCACTTCGAAGTTGTTGTTTTCCACCGGCGGAGCTTGAATGCATTGCCGGTTTTGGTGAGCATTAGCAGCATCACCTTCTCCAATTACGTGTCTAGCTCTTGGTGGATGGTTGGGACGGTTTGGTTGGTGATGATTTCCATTGCCACCACCTATTTGGTTGTTCCCATTCCCACCGTTCCTTTGGTGGGGAATGTTCTCATGAATGTTCCCAAGTGGAATATCATGAAGATCTTCCATTTCGTTACCGACTTCTTTTTGTACTCTTACTCGGCTTTGTCTTGCTCTTGAACCTCTCTCAAGTTCATCAATGTCGTCTCTCGGTTCTACTAGATTGGTATTACCACGGGAACGGGTATGCATGCACCTATAGAGAGAAAGAACAATAGGAAGTAAAGAAGGTTAGTAACTTGGTATAAAATAAAACTTAGTGTCACAAAGAGCCTAAATCTCAATGTTAAAATCAAATTTCAATATGGCAACGACGCCAAATTGATACTAAGACTTTTCGGTCGCAAAGAGGTATCAATAACTCTAAATACGAGTAGTATAAAAGGTTATCAATCCGTATTAGGAGATGACTCTAAGCATTAAGAATGCACCTATAGAGAGAAAGAACAATAGGAAGTAAAGAAGGTTAGTAACTTGGTATAAAATAAAACTTAATCTCACAAAGAGCCTAAATCTCAATGTTAACATCAAATTTCAATATGGCAACGGCGCCAAATTGATACTAAGAGTTTTCGGTCTCAAAGAGGTATCAATAACTCTAAATACGAGTAGTATAAGAGGTTATCAATCCGTATTAGAAGATGACTCTAAGCATTAAGAATGCAAGGAACCTATGCAAGTTAAGCTAATTAAAAGGGATTTTGTGATTTCGTTGACCGACCCGGTTCCCGCCCAGGTAAGATCCGACTCGACCCAGGTAAATCTCTTTTTCCCTTCTTCTTCCACGTGAAAACCCTTCTTCTCTATCAACCCATTTTCGCGATTTGCAAGCCTCTACTTCACATCTTCCTCTTATCTTAACCAAATTTCGCGATTCCAAGCCCTACAGTCTCGATTTTCACTGCTCTTTTTGGATTTATCATCATTTCTAGCATTTAATCCCAACCCCAAGGTATTCATCAATTAATTTTTGAAAAACCATAGTTTTGGTCTTACGTGCATATTGATTGAATATGGTTGAATATTGCTTTTCACTTGTACAAAAACCTTGGGGAAGGTTTCTCTATGCTTGAACTTGATGATTCATGTGCCTATTGTTGATAGTTTGATGAAAATTTGAGAAATTGAGATTTTGAGATGAAAGAGAATTAGGGATTGTGCATTTGAAAACTTTGCTTGCTAAGTGTGAAATGTTGCCTTGTTCATTGCTCTTAGTTAATATTTTGGAGAACCTTTGTTGATTTTGAGAAACCATTGTACCCATGCTCACAAATTGTCTCGAGGATATTTGTAGGTACAATGACCGACAAAGGCGCTCCATCGACACGAACACGTACCAAGGTTTCAACGGTTGGCAAAGGGAAAGGTGTTGCCAAGGCTACCGCCGCGGAAAAGGGGAAAAGAATTGCCAGGGGTACCAAGGCAAAGGCCAAAACCGCGGGTACGGGCTCCAAAACCAAAAAAATCGACCAAGGGATCAACCCGTTTACCAAGTGGTTTAGAGCTTGTTCGCCCCGGTAAGGGCGAAGGAAAGAGAGTTGAGGAAGTTGAAAAAGAGGTCGAGAGCTCGGACGATGGAAGCTCAAGCCCGGAAGTGCAACGGGCAAAGCCAAACGAGCATGATTATTTCGATAAGTTTTGCCCAATGAAGTTCGAGCAAGGCAAATTTGTTGCGCGGAGATGATGGATAAGATGGGAATAAGTGATGAGGTGTGGATGCTTCTTGAGAATATGGGGCTAAGGAAGTTCATGAACATGAAGTATGAAGCTTTCAAGGCGCTCTCTAACATGTTCCTCGCCACCCTTCGAGCTAAATTCGACGAAACGGGTGATGCAAATTCCGGGTTTGGAGTCTTAAAATTCAGACTTATGGACGTCACCTACTCAGTTACCTACTCCGAAATATTTGGGCAACGATTGTATCTAGAGAATTTGAGGCCGGCGCCTCTAAGAAAAAGAGAATATGGCACTCGACTCTTTCTTACGCGCACAAAGCGTTGGTCCACGTGTTCTATCACAAGGTGGAAATTGACACGGTTACGATGGAGAAAATGGAGTTGTTGGGGCTCGGTCTAAAGCCCATTCTCCCCACTCTCCGCAATTGACGAGAGTTCGAGGGGCCGAAGAGACTTCCTTGTCTTGAGATGCTCTTTGTGAGACACTTGTTTGCCTATCGGAATTGGGCTTGGAAGACAAAGGCGAAAAATGCCGCCATTTGCATCGGATTGATTATAACGCCTATTCTCATGGCAAAGGGAATCAAACTCTCGGTTAGCGCCAATGAGTGGAAGTCTTTGGATGCGACCTATCTTTCGAAGACTAGGTTCTACAAGGGATTGACCGACGGCAAGTTAGCTTACAACCTCCAACTCACTGAGGCATCTCTTGCACAAGTCCTTTTGCCTAATCCCGCGCTCACCAACTTCCACGATCCGAGGAACATCATGTTTATTCCTCCCCAAGAGTACCTCTACAACAGCTCCGCCGACCCGCCAATGCAAGCGTTCCGCAAGAGAGCATAAAGGAGAAGCATCACAGACGAGTCTCTTGATCTCGAAGAGGAGGTGACAAATGAGTCATCACCCGAATCCGTCTACGGTAGTGAACGCTACCACTTTGACCCTTATGATGGGGTTATTCCTAACGCGGCTACAAGACACGCTCATCACCAAACTCGCCTCCTACAACGCATGTGCAAGTGGCAAAACAACAACATGAAAAAGATGGTTAAGACGATCAAGTCTTTGAATAAGACGGTTAAAGCCATGTGTCAAACTATCAATGAGCTCAAGGGAGGAGGTTGTGAAGTGAGTTCCTCAAGGACCGGAGAAGGAGGAGATATCATCATGGGCACTAACCTCGCGCCTCCAAGAGTAGATAAGGCATTGGTCGAGAGTACTAGCCGACCCACGGCCCGACCGGAGAAGGCAACAAAGAGGAGAGCGATGCGGTCCCCGTCTCCCATCTCAAGTAATCCATCATACTCGATGGGGTCTTCATTCCCATCTCAAATTTTCTAGGTACGTTTCCAAAACTCTTGTATATATATTTTTTTTTCTTTTGAGTCTTGCATTGTCTAGTTTTCTTTTGTTTTTCGTTCTTTCCTTAAATTTATTTCACACCGAGACGGTGTGATTTAAGTTTTGGGGGCGGGATCGGCATCTAATCTTGTTTATTTTGATCTTATTTTCAATTCCGCTTTTCGAGTCTCATGCATCTCATGCATAGAAAAAACCAAAAAAAAATCGGAAAATTTGAAAACACAAAAAGAAGTCATTTAGTTTGCATTTCATGAATAGGATCGAGTCTAGTTGCATATAGGTTGCATTGCAAGTGCATAGGGAGCAATGATGATTTTCCTCATTAGGGTAGCACCTAAAGAAATTGATTCGTTCGTAGTTGTTTGATGCATCTAGGCGAGTTTGAAAGTAAAGACGAACCATTTTTAGATCTAATGCTTCATCATACTTGCCTTGCTTGAAACAAGCTTGAATTGCATCCAACTCCATCTAAGTGATAACCTTAAGTTTGACTCGCAAATATCGTGTTTATGCATTCTTGAATGGATTTGTGGTTCACCATATACATATTTGGATAATCTTTCCCTTTTTTCACCACTCTTGTTTATCCAAGTAGCCATATCCCATCATTGGAATGGTTTCCCCTACCTTGACATTAAACTCCTTTCTAGCCATTGTTATTCGTGTGTGATTTGTGAGGCCTTCCTTTGAACAAGCTTGACAAAACGTGTTAGGTTTAGGGCGACAAGGGGGAATTCTCATGTCATGGAGCTAAGTCTAGGACTAGGCTAGCTAGGTTGGTGACTCTTGGTTCGACGCGGGAACGGTTAAGGAATTAGGTGAATGGGTTTTGTTTGGAATGATTTGGTGGAAAGGAAAGATGGGATTGTTATTTGTAGATTGGTTGGTGCGAAATCATAAAAATAGATCTAAGAATAAGTTAGCCTCGAAAAGTTTGAAAGAAAAAAAGAAGAAAGCCGAAAAGGCCAAGGAATCAAAGAAGCAAAAGAGGCGTGAACAAAAGGAAGAAAAGAAGAGCTAAAAACAACAAAGAAACACCAAACCATGAAAACAAGGAATAATAAGTCAATCCCCATATGAAAAGAAGATGAAGTGAAGGAGCAAGAAGCGCAATTGGGTTATGAGGGCAAAATGCCTTGAGAGAAAATGGTAGCTTAATATTTGGGTCATTCTAGGCATTGGGTAGATTGGAATTCACCCTTGTATGCATAGATTGCCTTTTACCTTTAGCATTTTGTTAAGGTTTGTTCTTTCCATGAGAGATCCCTATACTTGATTACCCGTGCGTGATAATGAGATTATTTTCATCTCATAACCGAGTCCCTAGCCAAACGAATTCACTTGACCATGCATAAACACGATTCACAGTTACACCATAAATCCATGTTAAGGAGTTGGAGAATAAGTTTGCTTGTGTAGACTGAGTGTGGTTTGGATTTTGATGCATGATGAGATAGGAATAGCTAACTCCTTTGGAGTAGACGCGCTTGGTGCATTTTAGAACTACAAACTTGGGCGATGAATGTGGTTTCTTTTCATGTTGCTTGAGGATTTGAGCTCCCGCTCTCATATATCCTTTCCCTCTTCTTATATTTGTTTGCTTGAGGCAAGCAAAAGACTAAGTTTGGGGGATTTTATATTGATATATCATGGTTTTTACCCTGTTTAGGCCATGATATAAGTCCTTTTTATAGAGTCTTTCTAGTGTTTTGTAGTCTTTTAGAGTCTTTTACAGATTATAGCACGTTTGGAGCATAATTGGAGATATTGGAGATTTCTGGAACATTCTGGAGCGAAGCAGAGATCCGTGTAGCTGAGACATCAAAATCACACGAGTATCGATCGATACCCGTCGAGGAAATAGAAGGATCGCGACTTATTAAAGAGTTGAAGAATTGCAGAATTGGCCCAGAAGACTTTGATATTTACAAGATGGCCCAAAACGTGTTTTAGGTTATGAATAGGATTTTACAGCCACCTGTTTAGGCTAAGCTTTATTTTTCTATACTTTGATTTTACTCTGGTTTGAGAGAGAAGTCTGAATCTCCCTTCGTCCGAGATCAGATCTCAAAACCTTGTGTTACTCTTTCTATTTTATTGATGATCTATTCAAACATGTTGATTGTTTCATTCTCCATGTCTGAGTAGATCCACTTTAGGTTTAGGGTTTTCTCATAAAGGATTTCTTTGAATTCTAGGTTGATTATCTGTTTAGGATTCACCATATGAATTAGTTCTTCGCCTTAGGTTGACGAATCTGGAACTTAGATCTTAGGATAATTGATTAGGCACGACAGTGCGATTAATTACCTGATAGAACCTAGGTGAGCAAATTGATTATTCGCAAAGAGATTTGGTTTAATTGATTTGTGAACATATCAAACCTGATATTAAAGCTGATTTAGACTTTAGGATTCGCAAAGAGATTTGGAATTCCTAGTATTTAGATTTAGATAATTCTCGCAACGACAGTTGGTTAATTATACCTTAGTGATTTGAGTTCAAGAACTGTGCTAAATCTGAATCCTGATTAGTTAGTTTATCTGCATTCATTGATTTCCTGAGAAAAACCCTGAGCCTATATTTCCTCCATTGAATTACAACTCTTTTAATTTCTGCACTGCTTTCAATTACATCTGTTTGGCTTAGCTTAATTCGATACTATACAATCTATTGTGCATCTCTGTGAGTCTTTGTGGTTCGACCCCTAGCTATACTATAACTACTGCTTTAGTATCTTAATAGGGTATTAATTTGAGCATATCAAATTTGGCGCCGTTGCCGGGGACTCAATTCGCCATTAGATTTTAGTTTTAGAATTTCGACTAAGTTCGTCGGTATCGATCGATACTCTGTAGTATCGGTCGATACTCGTCGTCTTGTTTTGTTGATATCGATCAACACCACTTGGTATCGATCGATACTCAACGTATTTTTTTGGGGTTACTTACGTGCCTTGTCTAGTTTTTGTTTTCAGGTGTATGCATGTTCGTGAAACCAGAAGCAACAAGAGCACTCAGCTAGTTGAACTGTCATTGGAACAGATAGCACTTGTGGAATGCACAAACAGAAATACCAAGCAAACATCAGGGATGAACAACCCAGTGGTTTTAAGAGTTGATGAAGCTGGAGTTCTGAGAGACCAAGAGGGTCAAGTGTGCAATGAGAGAGGGCAGCGACTTGATGAAGTTGGAAACGTCGTTGTCCCTGCTGCTGTTATTGAGATTGTCGCGCCAGCTGGGGGCGCCAACGTTGGGAATGCTGCAGGTATTCGAGCTAGGACACTTGGCGAGCACAATAGACCTGATCAGTTCTATGCCAATCGATCTGCGATTCGCATCCCAACTTTTCAGAGGAACGACTTCGAGCTGAATCCTGCGTACTACGCTCTTGTAAGTCAGAGCCCTTTCCATGGCCTACCTCATGAGCATCCCATGGATCATATCGAGAGGTTCGAGGACTTGGTCACTGGTATGAAGTACAATGGAGTGCCCAATGAGTTCCTATTCTGCAAACTTTTCCCATACTCTCTTGGTGAGGATGCTGCTTATTGGCTGAAGCAGTTGGCTCCTGATTCGCTAACTACATGGGATGAGACCAAGAATACATTCCTATGCAATTTCTATGATGATGCGAGGTGTGAAGAGCTCAGGAACAAGATCTCTCAATTTTCTCAGGGTCCAACAGAAGGACTAAAGGCTGCTTGGATTCGCTTCAAATCTTATCAGAGAGATTGTCCGCACCATGGGTTCAATCAAGTTCAGCTGCTGGGCACATTCGACAGAGGGATCGATTGGAGGTACCAGATGGCTTTGGATACTGCGAGTAATGGGAACTTCAACAACAGGTATCCAGATGATGCGGTTGTGCTGATTGAGAACTTGGCATCTAGCAATAGCACCAAGAATGCTGATTTCGAGAGGAAGAAGCAGGCTGGAGGAATTGATGGATCGCTGATTGCTGAAGTTCATGCCAAGCTGGATATTGTGATTGGGAAGTCGAAGAAGACTGTACACTTTGCTGATGGAGTCGATAATATCGGTGGAGATGAAATGGAGGGTTGTAACTACGTTGGTGGCTCTGGATTTCAGGGTCAGCAATTTGGGTACAACAACAACCGAAACTTCAGCAACAACACTCGCAATTACGGGAATTCTTCGTACCAGCCCATCTCTCCAAAGTCTACTGAGAATAAGATGGAATCCATGCTTAAACAGATTATTCAGGGACAGCAAAAGCTGCAAGTGGATTTCAATGGGAAGATTGACAATATTTACACTGATCTCAGTGGAAGATTGACCATATGAGTGGAAGAATCGATGCTCTTGATACTCATCAGAAGATGCTGGAAACTCAAGTAGCTCAGACTTCTGCTGCTGTCAAAGGAAAGATGACCCATACGAATCAGTATGTCAATGTGATAACCAGGAACAGTGCTGAAGAATCTGAGAGATTTGATGATCGCAATCCTGAATTTGCTGCATCAGTGTTCGATTACAGAAGTATCGATCGATACCCTGTCTGTATCGATCGATGCTCACCTGAAGAAAAGTCGAAGCAAAAAGCCAGTATCGATCGACACTCACCAAGCATCGATCGACACCATCCTGGAAAGCCGATACATAAAGTCAATATCGCCCAATTTTGGGAAGACCATGAAACCGAGTATCAGGCAGAGAGAGCTAAGGAACGAACTGAGAAACGTGCGCATAAGATTAAGGAGTCAAATCCTACTCCTAAACATCTCATGGACCCTATTTCTCCAAAGCAGCTGCGTGGCTTTGAGAAGAGGGTACGAAGGATACCTCATTCGTTCACTTTTGAAGAAGCTCTAGAGGACTGGCCTCTGCTGAGTCACTTCAAGGATTGCAGAGAAACTGAGGAAGAGATCAAGGCGCTCTTCATTAAGGCCAGAGGTACACCTCCACTGAGACAGTTGACTAAGAGGGAAGACCCAGGGATCTTCTCAGTTCCATGCTCTATCTTTGGAGTTGAATTCAAAGAGTCTCTCGTTGACTCAGGAGCCTGCGTCAATGTTATGTCTAGGGCAATTGCAGAGATATTGGGAGCTGATATTCTACCTCCAAAGACATCTATCACATTCGCGAACGACTCCACCTCTCTTCCATATGGGGCGATTACTGATTTGATGATCACAATAGGAGATTGCCTGGTTCCTACTGATTTTCAGGTTGTAGAGATGAATGCAAAATCTCGTACGCAGTTGATTCTCGGAAGACCGTTCATGGCTACGGTTGGTGCCATTATGGACACACCCAGCAAACACATCTCATTCTCATACATTGACAAGGAGGTGTACTACAAAGCCATCCCTAGAGGAACTCCCACACGTATCTCTTGCATCGATGCTGTAATAGGAGCGACGTTGATATCAGATCTTTTGGAAGAGCCTCCTAACATACCAACTATCACAGAAGTTTCAGCTGAACAGCCCATCATTCCCAAGGAAGTTGTCAAGAAGACTAAGGCAACAAAAAAGAAGGCCAAGAGCAAAAAGGTCGAGAATCCCCATGTCACTTTTATACTTCAGAATAGTGATGGGAATTCGATTGAGTACAAGGTGAAGTGCAAAGCAGTTTCGAAGCCATTCTCTAAGGCTATAATTCTTCTTACTTCGGTCGATACTCTATGTTCCAGCAAGGTAACTTCTTGTTTTTCCCAATTTTATTCTGATCTTTTGTTTTATTTCACTGACTCTAGGCTAGATAACACTGGGGACAGTGTTGTTCAAGTCTGGGGGAGGTGTCTGCTGACATTGTGTTTGTTTTTCTTAGAGTCATAAAATAAAAAAAACTGTCGTTTTATTGAGTCAAAACTTGTTGGAGATGATGATCCTGTGCTTGAATTGTTGTTTTTATTTTGTGTTTGAGTGACCAGTGTTACAGGATCAGTTCTAGATAAACTAATGAAAAATCCAAAGACTGACCAGTTGACTAGAAAACATTCATGTTTCCAGCGGAGTTCTTCTGAAGCCTGAGCCAAATTTTTGCACTTCATCAATGTGGTTAATGTTCATAGAGCTTGATTCATCATTCATATCTGATAAAGGAACCCATGTGTTTAGAGTTATGGTATCTCTCTCCCCTGTTATAAGTTGATAAATAAGAGCATAAAACATGAAATGATTTTCTTCTGAGTAGAGGGTTAGGAAAATTTCCAGCGATCCCATTATTCTACTTAAGAGGGAATGATCACACAAAGGATTGGAAGCTAGGCTAGGATTTTCCTATGATGCCATTATTCGCCTACATCCTGTGATACATTGAGAGGGAAGAACAGGGGATTTGGTGGCAAACACCATCAATACTCGCGTCTCATACCTTGATGTGTGTATATGCAAAGCTGAAAAGAAAAGAAAGAACATAATAAGAAATAAGGCTGGGGGAGAAAATTGATACAAAAAGTGTGAAAAGGGTGGTTTCTTGTCATGATATTGTATGGTAAAGAATCTAGAAGGGTCTTGAACATTGGCTGCAGCGATGAAACTGGCGAGGATGGCTTTATTTGAACAATGCTGTGAGATAATGTGTGGAGTCTGGAAAAGATGCGAATGTCTACGGAGAAGTACATGGTGGTTAAATCAAAAGCTGATTAGGTGACATTTGGGTACTTGGAAAGAGGGTCTTTTCGATGGTTCGTTAACAGGTGAGTATCCGCGTTTTCAAACCTCTTTCTCTGTTTAATCTTCTATTTGCTTGAGGGCAAGCAAAGGTTAAGTTTGGGGGAGTTGATATATCATGGTTTTTACCCTATTTAGGCCATGATATAAGTCCTTTTTATAGAGTCTTTCTAGTGTTTTGTAGTCTTTTAGAGTCTTTTACAGGTTATAGCACGTTTGGAGCATAATTGGAGATATTGGAGATTTCTGGAACATTCTGGAGCGAAGCAGAGATCCGTGTAGCTGAGACATCAAAATCACACGAGTATCGATCGATACTGCATAGTATCGATCGATACCCGTCGAGGAAACAGAAGGATTGCGACTTATTGAAGAGTTGAATAATTGCATAATTGGCCCTGAAGACTTTGATATTTACAAGATGGCCCAGAACGTGTTTTAGGTTATAAATAGGATTTTACAGCCACCTGTTCAGGCTAAGCTTTATTTTTCTATACCTTGATTTTACTCTGGTTTGAGAGAGAAGTCTGAATCTCCCTTCGTCCGAGATCAGATCTCAAAACCTTTTGTTACTCTTTCTATTTTATTGATGATTTATTCAAACATGTTGATTGTTTCATTCTCCATGTCTGAGTAGATCCACTTTAGGTTTAGGGTTTTCTCATAAAGGATTTCTTTGAATGCTAGGTTGATTATCTATTTAGGATTCACCATCTGAATTAGTTCTTCGCCTTAGGTTGTGTTCAAAGCTAATTCTAGGTTGACGAATCTGGAACTTAGATCTTAGGATAATTGATTAGGCACGACAATGCGATTAATTACGTGATAGAACCTATGTGAGCAAATTGATTATTCGCAAAGAGATTTGGTTTAATTGATTTGTGAACATATCAAACCTGATATTAAAGCTGATTTAGACTTTAGGATTCGCAAAGAGATTTGGAATTCCTAGGATTTAGATTTAGATAATTCTCGCAACGACAGTTGGTTAATTATACCTTAGTGATTTGAGTTCAAGAACTGCGCTAATTCTGAATCATGATTAGTTAGTTTATCTGCATTCATTGATTTCCTGAGAAAAACCCTGAGCCTATATTTCCTCCATTGAATTACAACTCTTTTAATTTCTGCACTGCTTTCAATTACATCTCTTTGGCTTACCTTAATTCGATACTATACAATCTATTGTGCATCTCTGTGAGTCTTTGTGGTTCGACCCCTAGCTAAACTATAACTACTGCTTTAGTATCTTAATAGGGTATTAATTTGAGCATATCAGATATCATCATATTTTGCATCATTCTAGCATCCATTTTGTCCCGGGTCGACCCGGTTCGTCACTTCTCACTATTTAAGCCCAAAAACCTAATTTTTATGGGCTAAATCTTTTCTTAAGGAAAAACCCTCTCTAAGAGTGATTTGTAAGAGATTGATCCTTTTGATTTATGCAATTTGAGTATTGATTTCCTTGATTCCATCTATCTATCTTCTATTTTCTAATCATCCAATCATCTTGATCATGGGTTTTAACTCTTCTTTTATTGGATTTGTTGGAACCATGGTGATTAGTGAGTAGTCCTTAGAGTTTGAGGATGGGTTAGAGTTAGGATGATTCCAAGATTGATTTATGATGGGTTATATTATCCTATTTCTCTTCTTGATTAGTGGTCTTAATGCTAGATTAGGCTTGAGAAAGCCAATCTACCAAGGGGTATTTCACACCCACAAGGTGTTTGATGAAATGTATTGATAAACTAATTAAGAGATAAGCATTCCTAGCCTATGAGAGTATTTGTCTAGGATGTATGTTTAATTGATCTTGATTGTTTGCACTTAGTGCTTACTAGTTAGTGATTCACAAATGAGAGTTTGATCTTGAATTAATAATTAGCATGGTGATTAATGTCTTGAGAGAGAATTAACCACACTTAATGGTCATTGCCTAGGAATAGCTTGTTTGTTCATTGAGCATCAAGAATTGGTCTTGGATCATCTAAACTCGATTACCCCGTCCTTAGATTCGTTTATATCTTTTGCATTACATTTGTTTAGTTTGATATTTCTCTTGCTTCACTTAAGTTGCTAGGTTCATTAGTGTACAACAACTTTCCCATATTTTGCTTAACTCAATTAGTGCTTTGCATTCTTGGTGTTTGGAACTTAACCCTTTGGATTTGATACCTCCTATACTACTTTGCAAAAGTCAACTTGACGTGTGACTAAAACGTCTACTCGACGTTTTCCTCCGGACTCCATACCGATCAGTCATACCGATATGTGACATCGGTATGACATTTCCGCCTTCAATACCGATGAGCTATTTCCACGTGTGACATCGGTATAGCCTCTCGGGGGTTCATTCCATGACTTCTTCCAAACGTCTTCACTCCGCGGGTCTCGAATCTCCTCCGAAGCACCAAAAACACGATCCAAAACATGCAAGGACTCTCTAGGACCTAATGTGGACACACTAAACTCCTAAGATGACTAAAATGCTAAAGATATATCATGAACTATACGCAAATGACTCGAAACCTAAGTGAAATGGATGCTAGAATGATGATATCAACCGTCCCCTTTGACTTCTGCTCGGCTTATTGATTATCTTTGACTCTATCCAAGTCTTGCATTCTAATGCAATTACTTACCTAGACTTTGACTGTCTAGTAATATGTAAGTCACTATCCATTTACACTAAGGTATTGTACTTACCACATCCATATTTGTGTCTCGATTGCTCCTTGATCTGCATGTTGGTTCGATCCGATCAGTACGCGTATCAACCTTGACCGCGTCCTTTGCCGAATCTCATTCGATCTCTTTTTCCGATTCGTGAATAAGGCTCTTACCTTCGGTTCTTAGTCATTCAACCAACCATCCCCACATGGCTAAGTAACCGTTAGATAATTTCTTCGATCGGCTCGACAATGCGCGCATACCCGTTCCCGGCCTATGCACCATTACCGTGACTAGTCTTTTCACTCGGCAGACTCGACAATCCGCACATAGTCCTTTCTGGCTTGTGCACCCTTCGCCGTGGCCCATCTCTCCCCTCGGCCGAACCACCGAGTTCCCTGTTTCCCTTAACTGGTCATCGGATTTCCAATCTCGGTCAGTCCATCCCGTGCCTTTTCCCATGGATCGTGTCTTGATCTGTAATCTGTTGATCGCACATCCTTCCTTCCCGGCTCTAACCGTTTACCGGTAAACCAATCGACCGCCTCATGCTTCGCATCGCACCACGATTCTTCCATCATGGCCGATAACGGTTGGCTATGGCCGCCCCTTACATGGGATTTGGATGGGTGCCTTTTACCAAAAACCACCCTTTTGGTCAAACGGTTGCGATGATTAGCCAAACATGTGCAACCCTTCGGCTAGGTTACCGCTCAACCGTCCCGCCGGCCATAACCGCCGCCGGTAGACCATCCATCCCGAACGTCCAATTCTGCACCGCGATCTATTTCCCGTTGTTTCACCTAACGCACACCGCTCTTGGTTCATCCTTGGCCGTGTGGTCCTTTCCCGGAATCGACCACTTCCCCACTATCCTTCCTTGGATCGCGGTAAGGGTCATTCCCCGATTCCTACCATAATATCTCTTTTCCGGTGGTGTATGCCTTAGGCGAGATTCTCTCTTTCTTTGCCGAGAGTTTCTCCCTTGGGCGTGATTCGCTTATTTTAGCTGGATCAGAATAGTCGCTCAAGCGTAGCCGAGCCTTGGCGGATTTAGGCAGATCCTCAAGCCACTTGCCTTCCCCGCAATCACTCACCATCCGACTAACTTTGCCACTCGATTAGATTAAGACACTTGTCCGCCGTGATCCTTCTTCCCGCGTTCTGATTCTCCCTTGCTTGATCTTCCCGATCAACCTAGCTTTCCTTTCTCTCGGCTAAATTCCTCTCTTTCTCTCGAGATCGCCTTAGTCTCTTGGTTAAATCTCCCTTTTGTGCACATTTGTGCGTATCCGTCGGTGTGTGTGGGAAGAAATGACCAAGGCTTCTATTTATAGAACTTCCTGGTTGAACGGGTGTGTATTGGGCCCAAATTCCACGCTCAAGGCCCAGCCTGATTGAACAGGGCTAACAAAGAAGACCAGTTCACGATGAGATCTCACGGAGCAAGCCTGCAAACTGGAAGGAGCCGAGCACGCATGAAAGGGGGAGGTCGCCGAGAGCAGGAGCTTGCTACTTATCAAGTCAAGCATGCTAATTCAAAACACTGATATCAAGCTCGGCATTAAAGTCTTAGATTATAAATTTAAGTATGTATTTAATGTAAATTAATAGGTGTAGACAATTACGCTCTCAACATTAAACCAGCCTGTTCCGGATCAAATAGCTGAGATCCAGAACTTGATATCGTTCCTCATAGAACAGAATTGCCTAATGGCAGCTCGCCAAGACGATCTCGAAAGAACGGCTCGGGCAGGCGCAATTGGACGGTTCGCCCTCCCACCTGGGACACAATCCCCGTTCGCCCATGGACAGGGAGGATTACTATTTTTGTCTCCACCGATAACGAGGCTAAACTTTTCCGATATTGATGCCTCGACGAGCAGAATTGATATAAGCACGGAATCACTCCAATACTATGACCACTCGATGATCGAGAGATTCCAAGCTTTGTTGCGGAAGTGGGGACGATGGTGAGATGGAAGGTGGTGTTTGATTGACTTTCTCAATCGATGGTGATTGACTCTCTCAATCCTTTATCGAACAAGCTATTTGAATCTCACAAATAACTTAATCCGAGGCGTCTAGAGAATATAGTGAATCGCACACAATATTCTAAAGAACAAAACAATCTTCGCAAAGAAACACTCTTTGAAAGAAAAACGAAATACTTTATAAAATTCTTGATTGAAAGGTGAATTACAATGAAAGCAAAGCTGAGCTTATATAGTGCTCATACACGATATTAAACAAGGAGGAAATCGCAAAGTAAATACCAAAACTAGCCGTTTGAGTCATAATGACGAGAATCGGCCAAATATGGAAAACGGAGCCTTCCTTGAGTCTTGACAACTTAGGGGCGAATGTCAAGTGTCTAGGTACGTCCTGGTTGCTGTGGAAAAGCTTCACTTCGTGGCCAAACTTCAAATAATAGAGCCGTTGGAGATATATGGCGAGAATCTCCAAATAAGGCAAGTGTAGCTCAAACTTGATCCACTTGATCAAGTGAGGTGTGGTGCACCTTAGGTCGTGAAGGGAAGCTTCTAGAAAGCTTCTTAAGTGTCTCCCAAGCTCATAGAAACCAAGTTCAAGTGGGCTTTCATGTTTGGGCTTCAAAAGATTCCACTTGACATTTTCGGGTAGGATTGAATCCAGTAGATACGTCTCCACTGTTGGGCCGTTTTTGAGCGATTGGCTGGGCTGATTGGAGAGATCTTGGATGTTCTGGAAACTAGACTCAAATATCTTTCGAACCATATATAGATCGTCTCCTGAAGTGCCGTGATCTGGAAGCGACACTTGATTGAACATTCGACTGAAATCGGAGCTCAACAACGGGGTTAGGTTCCAACCTTCAAACTGATCAAGCCTGATCAGTCCTTCGTGTTCCAGATGCTTCAGCTTCTCCTTGAACATGTTGAAGCTATTTTCCAGACTCTTTCTCCTAATTATTTCCTATGGGGTTGATTGATCCTTCAAGTCGTTTGCTCGCTTTCCACTCGTTGAAGTAACTTTGGGAGTTACTGTCACAAATCCATAAGAGAACCGCTGTCGCCAATAAACAAGATCTAAGCTTGTCGTACGCTCAGTACAATTCTCTTTTGAATTGGTAGTATCCAAAAGTTCTCCGGGTTTCCAATGTCGGCTTTGTAATGCATCAAACTGATCGTTCATCATAGTCTCCATAATCGGCCCGGTTTGGTCTTGTCCGAGCTTTGAGCTCACCTCTGGTGGGCTAGCTGGTTCAATGTCCTCATCACACCCTCCCCCTTGGAAAGGTTTCGTCCTCGAAACTTCTAGACCTGCACCAAAATAGAGCAAGTTAGTATCTTCGTAAAGAAGTGAGTCTAGAAATTTACCATGTGTAACGATTGGTGTGGGGCTCAGATATAATCGATGTTGAACATCAGGTGGTTCTTCTTTGATCAGCAAAGAAGAGATGACTCCTCTCCATGGTGTGTTGCTGACTTCCTTGGGCAGTAAGGTATCCGTTTTAGTGAAATCTTCTTTTTCACTTTCGACGTCGCCATTGTTCCTTTGCGGTTTTGGTCCTTGTTGCTTCTCCTTGGTACCTGAGATATTCTCTAAATTTTTGGCAAGAAACAAGTGTGTTATGGCGGTCATGGAATTATCATAAGCAACAGAGCAAAATTCAGTTCGAGTCAATTCATCTACATTTTCTTCTACGTGTGACTCAAGATACAAAATCTGGTTTATAGATTTTTCCACCGAAATTATTTTATCATCAGATTCTATGGGACTTATCACGTCCATGAACACATTCATTGAGTCATCAGAAGTATATAACAGTGAGGGATGACTTACCTGATCAGAAATGTCGATGAGTTCTAGTTCCTTCGTCGCCACGGTATTGTGATTTATGGCTCGATCGGGCGGCTCTTCTTGTAGCAGCACTTTGCTGGTGCCACTTCCATTATTTTCAGTGGCTGCCTCTGTCATAGTGTGCTCCACTCCATGTCCTATACCTGCACTAACAACCTTTGGCAAAGACAAGTGTATCAAATCTGAATTCGAAAATTTAAAACCAGAATTTTCTAGACAATTATCTACTGAATTCAGTTTCGGCTCAGGTTTTGAAATTTTAATCTCTTCTCACTCAGGGCACACAGCAGCAAAATGACCTCTCTTATGACATCTATAACAGATGGTGTCATTTATTTTTAAAACTTTAGAAGACTTACATTGCTCTGTTTTGACTTGTGGCTTATTCTTCGGTTTTGTGCTATGCGTTTGAGATGCATCGGTTTGTTTGGAGGCGGGTTTAACTTCTTTTGCTCCCACTGGCTTCTCAATCTCTGTCTTCTTCTCTAAAGTGCTTTGAGACACTTTCTTTGGCTCAGGACAGCAAGCTTTCTTTGACATAGAAACAGGCTGGAGTTTTGGTGTTGACATCCATCTTCCTGTAGTTGTTTGGAACAGAGACCTCTTTGGGATGTTGCTGCGGTTGTGGGACTTTTGTACAAACTCTTTGTACATACGCTGCTTGAGATTACCCCAAGTGCTAACCGGATTATGGTAGTAGTTCAGAGTTTCTTCTTGTATCCACCATGTAGAAGCTTCTTCATTAAGTGAGTTAATGGCGTAGGTGAGTCTATCCTCCTTTGGAATGTTGTGTGACCTAAACCAATGCTCCATTTCGTTCTCCCATTGTAGGTAAGCTTCTGGTTCTTGCTTATGACCTGAAAAACAAATGTGGCGAGGTTCACAATCTGCTTCATCATCCGTTGGTGCATCATATTGCTCGTCTAGAATGGTGATATATCATGGTTTTTACCCTATTTAGGCCATGATATAAGTCCTTTTATAGAGTCTTTTCTTGTGTTTTGGAGTCTTTTAGAGTCTTTCACAGGTTATAGCACGTCTGGAGCTTAATTGGAATTATTGGAGCTTTTCTGGAGCATTATGGAGCGAGACTGAAGTCTGATGACTAAGAGCCCGATCTGAGCACCGAGCATCGATCGATACCCCCTGGTATCGATCGACACTCATCGAGATTTCATGGGCCGCGACTAATTATGAAGTCTTGGAGAATTGCAAAAGCACCCAGAAGACTTTAATAATTACAAGAAGACCCCAGATCGTGTTTTAGGTTATAAATAGGAGTTTTCAGCCACCTGTTTAGGCTATGCCTTTTTATGCTTTTATTTTCTGTGTTTTGATTTTACTTTGGTTTTAGAGAGACAAGTCTGAATCTCCCTTCGTCCGAGATCAGATCTCTAAACCCTTCTTTCTATTCTATTGATGATTTATTCAAACATGTCTTTTGATTCAATTGCCATGTCTGAGTAGATCCACTTTAGGTTTAGGGTTTTCTCATAAAGGATTTCTTTGAATGCTAGGTTAATTATCTGTTTAGGATTCACCATCTGAATTAGTTCTTCACCTTAGGTTGTGTTCATAGCTAATTCTAGGTTGACGAATCTGGAACTTAGATCTTAGGATAATTGATTAGGCACGAGAGTGCGATTAATTACCTGATAGAACCTAGGTGAGCAAATTGATTATTCGCAAAGAGATTTGGTTTAATTGATTTGTGAACATATCAAACCTGATATTAAAGCTGGTTTAGAATTTAGGATTCGCAAAGAGATTTGGAATTCCTAGGATTTAGATTTAGATAGTTTTCGCAACGAGAGTTGGTTAGCTATATTTTAGTGAATTGAGTTCAAGAACTGCGCTAAATCTGAATCCTGTTAGTTAGTTTATCTGCATTCATTGATTTCCTGAGAAAAACCCTGAGCCTATATTTCTCAATTGATTTACAACTCCTTTAATTTCTGCACTGCTTTTAATTACATCTATCTGGCTTAGCGTAATTCGACACTTCATAATTTATTGTGTGATCTCTGTGAGTCTTTGTGGTTCGACCCCTACACTTACTACAACAACTGCTTTAGTATCTTAGGGTATTAAATTGAGCATATCAATTTTGGCGCCGTTGCCGGGGACTCAATTTGCCATTAGATTTTAGTTTAGAATTTCGACTAAGTTCGTCGGTATCGATCGATACTCTGTAGTATCGGTCGATACTAGTCGTCTTCTTTTGTTGGTATCGATCGACACCACTTGGTATCGATCGATACTCAACGTATTTTTCTGGTTACTTACGTGCTTTGCCTAGTGTTTTGTTTGCAGGTGTATGCCTGTTCGTGAAACCATAAGCAACAAGAGCACACAACTAGTTGAACTGTCACTGGAACAGCTAGCGTTTGTGGAACGCACAAACAGAAAGACCAAGCAAACATCAGGGATGAACAACCCAGTGGTTTTAAGAGCTGATGAAGCTGGAATTCTGAGAGACCAAGAGGGTCACGTGTGTAATGAGAGAGGGCAGCGACTTGATGAAGCTGGTAACATCGTTGTCCCTGCTGCGGTTGTTGAGATTGTCGCGCCAGCTGGGCGCGCCAACGCAGGGAATGCTGTGGTTAATCGTGGAAGGACGATTGGTGAATGCAACAGGCCTGACCAGTTTTTCGCCAATCGTTCAGCAATTCGTCCTCCTGCGTTTGAGAGGAATGACTTTGAGCTGAAGCCTGCTTACTACACTCTAGTAGGACAGCATCTCTTCCATGGTCTTCCTCATGAACATCCAATGGACCATGTAGAGAAATTCGAGGACTTGGTCACTAGCATCAAGAGCAATGGAGTGTCCTACGACTATCTCTTCTGCAAGCTCTTCCCCTACTCTCTGGGTGGAGAAGCTACTTACTGGCTGAGGCAGCTATCTCCTGGATCGCTAACTAATTGGGAGGACACCAAGAGAGCCTTCCTGATTAACTTCTATGATGACGGGCGATCTGAAGATCTGAGAAATAAGATATCCACTTTTTCTCAAGGACCTACTGAGGCGTTCAAGGCTGCTTGGACAAGATTCAGATCGTATCAGAGAGATTGTCCACACCATGGATACTCTGATGTGCAGCTGTTGGGTATCTTCTTCAGAGGAGTAGATTGGAGATATCAGATGGGTCTGGACTCTTCGAGCAATGGTAATTTCAACACCAGATATCCTGAGGATGCTATTGTGTTGATTGAGAACTTTGCATCTAGTAGTAGCACCAAGAGCGCAGACTTCGAGCGCAAGAAGCTGGCTGGTAACATGGATGGGTCACAGATTGCTGAAGTGAAAGCTCAGCTGGATTCTATGCACAGTCTTCTGCTGGGAAGGACAACAAAGGCCGTCCACTTTGCTACTGAGAATGAGGTGAAAGATGTTAACTACATAGGTGGTTCTGGTTTTCAGGGTCAGCGATTCGGATACAACTCCAATCGAAACTTCACCAACAATGCTCAGCAAGGAGGGTACCAATCCCCACCACCCAAAGCTCCTGAGAGTAAGATTGAAGCTATGCTTGAACACCTGGTTCAAGGGCAGGAGAAGATGACGGTCACCTTCAATGGTAAGATGGATGATTTGTACACCGATTTGAGTGGAAGGATCGAAGCTCTAAAGACGAGCCACAGGATGCTGGAGACGCAAGTAGCTCAGACTGCAGCAAATTCTAAGGGAAAGACGGTTCATTCACACGTCAATGCAATCTCCTCAAGTGCAGAAAATCTCGAAGCCATTCCTGAAATCGCACAAGCGTCGATCGATACTCCCCAGTATCGATCGATACCAGCCCAGACGTCTGCTAGAATGGATTCGAAAACCCGTGTATCGATCGATACCCCATTGGTATCGGTCGATACCTGGGCGATTTCTGAGGAAACAGTTGAAACTTCGACTGTGGTGCCTAAGGTCGTTGCAGAACGAGTGTATGTAACCAGGATGCCTTATCCTATGGTTCCTAAGCTGACAAGGGAGGAATGGGAGATTGCTAGACTACAGTATATGCTGGATAACCCGAACGTGGAGCTTCTTTCTGATGAAGATGTACCTGTCAGAAATGATTCAAATCGCATGGCGTCGATCGATACCCTACCTGGTATCGATCGATACCCCTCGCAGAAAGAACCAGAAGCCAAGAAATCACGTGAGGTGATAGGAGAAAGAGTTCGCAATTCACTACAACCACGGAAATTGACACAGAGGGAAGACCCAGGGAAATTCGCAGTACCAAGCTCCATCTCAGGAGTTGATTTCAAAGAGTCTCTTGTCGACTCAGGGGCTAGTGTCAATGTCATCTCAAAGGCAATTGCAGAGCAGTTGGGGGCTACTATTCTATCTCCTAAGACATCTATCACGTTTGCAAACGATTCCACCTCACTTCCATATGGTGAAATCGCTGGTTTGCTAGTCCAAGTAGGAGACTGTCTGGTGCCTACTGATTTTCAGGTTGTGGAGATGGGTGCGATATCTCGTATGCCTATACTCCTGGGACGACCGTTCATGGCTACTGCAGGCGCGATCATAGACACACCTAATAAGAGACTATCTTTCTCTTACATTGACGGTGATGTCTACTATGATGTCATTCCACCTAGGAGTATTCCCACACGTGCCTCTAGCATCAAGGTTATCACAGGAGAGTCGCTAGCAATTGATCTTCTGGAAGAGCCTCCTGATGAGCCTACTGTCACAGACGTTCCAGCTGAACCGCCCAACATCCCCAAGAAGAAGACTAAGGCAACAAAGAAGAAGAAGGCCAAGAACAAAAAGGTCGAGAATCCCCATGTCACTCTGATTTCTCAGAAGTGTGATGAGAATTCGATTGATTACAAGGTCAAATGCAAGGGAGCCTTGAAGCCATTCTCCAAGGCCAGAGTCCTTCTTACTTCTGAGCTGAAAGAGAAAGGGCAGGAATTTGTGGACAGCATGCTAAGCAGAACTCTGAAGCTAGTAATATCAAGTGATGGAGCCTGTTTTGGTGCAAGCTCTCACTCTTATCCAGCCTGAAGGGCGTTACAGTCAAGCTATTGACGTTAAACGAGCGCTTGGTGGGAGGCAACCCACTGGTGAGTCTGTTTTTGATTCGTTTTTATTTTTATTTTCGTTTGTTTTGAGTCTGTGTCAGGATGAACAAGGAGCAACTCGAAATCGCCTAAGCATCGATCGATACCCCTATGGTATCGATCGACACCAATCGCGGATGAAAATTCACAAAGTCGATCTAAGCATGGTATCGATCGATACCATGCCGTGTGTCGATCGACACCGACTGTTCCAGAACGGTAATTTCTTGTTTCTCTTCGTTCTATCCTTTTTCTTTGTTTCTTTCACTGGCTCTAGGCTAGATAACACTGAGGACAGTGTTGTTCAAGTCTGGGGGAGGTGTCTGCTGACATTGTTTTCGTTTTTCTTAGAGTCAGTCGTTTTATCGAGTCAAAATTGTTTTATTGAGTCAAAATTTGTTGGAGATGATGATCCTGTGCTTGAACCTATTGATTTGATTTTGTTTTTGAGTGCACAGTGTTACAGGATCAGTTCTAGATCGACTAATGAAAAATCCAAAGGCTGACCAGTTAACTAGAAAACATCCATGTCTCCAGCAGAGTTCTTCTGAAGCCTGAGCCAAATTTTTGCACTTCATCAATGTGGTTAGTGTTCATAGAGCTTGATTCATCATTCATATCTGATAAAGGAACCCGTGTGTTTAGAATTATGGTATCTCTCTCCCCTGAAATAAGTTGATAGATTAAGAGCATAAAAGATTGAAATGATTTTCTTCTGAGTAGAGGGTTAGGAAAATTTCCAGCGATCCCATTATTCTACTTAAGAGGGGATGATCACACAAAGGATTGGAAGCGAGGCTAGGATTTTCCTATGATGCCATTATTCGCCTACATCCTTTGATACATAGAGAGGGAAGAACCGGGGATTTGGTGGCAAACACCATCAATACTCGCGTCTCCTACCTTGATATGTATATGCTAAGCTGAAAATAAAAAATAATAATAAGGATATAATAAGAAATAAGTCTGGAGGAGAGAAATTGATACAAAAGAAGTGTGAAAAGGGTGGTTCCTTTGTCAAGATATTGTCTGGTAAAGAGTCTAGAAGGTTCTTAAATATTAGCTGCAGAGATGAAACTGGCGATGAGGGCTTTACTTGAACAATGCTGTGGGATTTTGTGTGGAGTCTGGAAAAGCTGCAAATGTCTACGGAGAAGTACATGGTGGTTAGATCAAAAGCTGATCAGGTAACATTTGGGTGCTTGGAAAGAAGGTCATTTCGATGGTTCAGGAACAGGTGAGTCTCTACGTTTTCAAACTTCTTTTTCAGGTTTAGTCTTCTATTTGCTTGAGGGCAAGCAAAAGGCTAAGTCTGGGGGAGTTGATATATCATGGTTTTTACCCTATTTAGGCCATGATATAAGTCCTTTTATAGAGTCTTTTCTTGTGTTTTGGAGTCTTTTAGAGTCTTTCACAGGTTATAGCACGTCTGGAGCTTAATTGGAATTATTGGAGCTTTTCTGGAGCATTCTGGAGCGAGACTGAAGTCTGATGACTAAGAGCCCGATCTGAGCACCGAGCATCGATCGATACCCCCTGGTATCGATCGACACTCATCGAGATTTCATGGGCCGCGACTAATTATGAAGTCTTGGAGAATTGCAAAAGCACCCAGAAGACTTTAATAATTACAAGAAGACCCCAGATCGTGTTTTAGGTTATAAATAGGAGTTTTCAGCCACCTGTTTAGGCTATGCCTTTTTATGCTTTTATTTTCTGTGTTTTGATTTTACTTTGGTTTTAGAGAGACAAGTCTGAATCTCCCTTCGTCCGAGATCAGATCTCTAAACCCTTCTTTCTATTCTATTGATGATTTATTCAAACATGTCTTTTGATTCAATTGCCATGTCTGAGTAGATCCACTTTAGGTTTAGGGTTTTCTCATAAAGGATTTCTTTGAATGCTAGGTTAATTATCTGTTTAGGATTCACCATCTGAATTAGTTCTTCACCTTAGGTTGTGTTCATAGCTAATTCTAGGTTGACGAATCTGGAACTTAGATCTTAGGATAATTGATTAGGCACGAGAGTGCGATTAATTACCTGATAGAACCTAGGTGAGCAAATTGATTATTCGCAAAGAGATTTGGTTTAATTGATTTGTGAACATATCAAACCTGATATTAAAGCTGGTTTAGAATTTAGGATTCGCAAAGAGATTTGGAATTCCTAGGATTTAGATTTAGATAGTTTTCGCAACGAGAGTTGGTTAGCTATATTTTAGTGAATTGAGTTCAAGAACTGCGCTAAATCTGAATCCTGTTAGTTAGTTTATCTGCATTCATTGATTTCCTGAGAAAAACCCTGAGCCTATATTTCTCAATTGATTTACAACTCCTTTAATTTCTGCACTGCTTTTAATTACATCTATCTGGCTTAGCGTAATTCGACACTTCATAATTTATTGTGTGATCTCTGTGAGTCTTTGTGGTTCGACCCCTACACTTACTACAACAACTGCTTTAGTATCTTAGGGTATTAAATTGAGCATATCAAATGGTATTGTCGATGGCTGCTTGGTTTGGCTCTTGATCCTCCTCTCCATACTCTGAATCATCAACAACACTATCTTCTGGCTCCACCTCATGGCTCCAAGTTTCTTCATCAAACTGGTCACCGCCTCTTAAACTGATTTCAGAATCAGTTTCGTCTCGCCATGAACGATCTTCTCCTAGATCGTCTTGTAGATCAGTTTCTTCATACCACGACTTATGGTATTCCCCTTCTTCACCATGTTCTGGTTCATTGTTGTAGTCTCCTTTGTCTAGACTATATTGAGAGCCAGCCTCTCCCTGCCATGAATCTCTTTCATGGTTATCACCTATATCATCCTCTCGGTCGGTCTCTTCTTCGCTAGACCGAATCGATTGATCGGTGTGGTTGTCTCGCCTACAGTCTGGTGGCTCTGGTTCAAGCTCATCTTCATCAGAACCCCCTCCATAGTAAGAGCTTGAGTAATCATCTCCTGGCCACGGTGGTGTATCACGGCCAGTCTCCTCATCGGTGAAGAGTTGTTCTTCTTCTCCTTGACTCCAATGATCTTCGTAGGCTTGGTAAGTATCTTCTTCCTCTGAATCTCCCTTGGCGGCAGCTCCTTAGGGTTTGTACCTCACCCAAGAACAGAGGAAAGATGATTCAAATTCGTTTTTAGACAAGAAAGGAAAGTAAGAAAGGCAAATAAAATCAAAACAAAAAAAGGAAACAGAAAATCGCACAGATTTTTTTTTTTTTTTTTTTTTTTAATCCTCGCTGGGTTTAAAAACAATGAAATCAAATTTTAAAATTCCAGGACTAATTTGTTTGGCTTTTATATTGAATTGAAAAACTAAAACAGTAAACGAAAAAAATTTCTGAGTTTTTATGAGTTTTATAAAAATGAAACAACAAGAACAGCGACAAAAGACAATTTTTATGGGTTTTATGATTTATATGAAGAACAATGAAACAAATGAAACAAATGAAAAAAATAAAGAAAGGAACGAAATAACCTGATAGATAGGAGCTTTTAAAGCTCTGATACCAAAATGATATAAGCACGGAATCACTCCAATACTATGACCACTCGATGATCGAGAGATTCCAAGCTTTGTTGCGGAAGTGGGGACGATGGTGAGATGGAAGGTGGTGTTTGATTGACTTTCTCAATCGATGGTGATTGACTCTCTCAATCCTTGATCGAACAAGCTATTTGAATCTCACAAATAACTTAATCCGAGGCGTCTAGAGAATATAGTGAATCGCACACAATATTCTAAAGAACAAAACAATCTTCGCAAAGAAACACTCTTTGAAAGAAAAACGAAATACTTTATAAAATTCTTGATTGAAAGGTGAATTACAATGAAAGCAAAGCTGAGCTTATATAGTGCTCATACACGATATTAAACAAGGAGGAAATCGCAAAGTAAATACCAAAACTAGCCGTTTGAGTCATAATGACGAGAATCGGCCAAATTTGGAAAACGGAGCCTTCCTTGAGTCTTGACAACTTAGGGGCGAATGTCAAGTGTCTAGGTACGTCCTGGTTGCTGTGGAAAAGCTTCACTTCGTGGCCAAACTTCAAATAATAGAGCCGTTGGAGATATATGGCGAGAATCTCCAAATAAGGCAAGTGTAGCTCAAACTTGATCCACTTGATCAAGTGAGGTGTGGTGCACCTTAGGTCGTGAAGGGAAGCTTCTAGAAAGCTTCTTAAGTGTCTCCCAAGCTCATAGAAACCATGTTCAAGTGGTCTTTCATGTTTGGGCTTCAAAAGATTCCACTTGACATTTTCGGGTAGGATTGAATCCAGTAGATACGTCTCCACTGTTGGGCCGTTTTTGAGCGATTGGCTGGGCTGATTGGAGAGATCTTGGATGTTCTGGAAACTAGACTCAAATATCTTTCGAACCATATATAGATCGTCTCCTGAAGTGCCGTGATCTGGAAGCGACACTTGATTGAACATTCGACTGAAATCGGAGCTCAACAACGGGGTTAGGTTCCAACCTTCAAACTGATCAAGCCTGATCAGTCCTTCGTGTTCCAGATGCTTCAGCTTCTCCTTGAACATGTTGAAGCTATTTTCCAGACTCTTCCTCCTAATTATTTCCTCTGGGGTTGATTGATCCTTCAAGTCGTTTGCTCGCTTTCCACTCGTTGAAGTAACTTTGGGAGTTACTGTCCCAAATCCATAAGAGAACCGCTGTCGCCAATAAACAAGATCTAAGCTTGTCGTACGCTCAGTACAATTCTCTTTTGAATTGGTAGTATCCAAAAGTTCTCCGGGTTTCCAATGTCGGCTTTGTAATGCATCAAACTGATCGTTCATCATAGTCTCCATAATCGGCCCGGTTTGGTCTTGTCCGAGCTTTGAGCTCACCTCTGGTGGGCTAGCTGGTTCGATGTCCTCATCAAGAATTGTCGGCTCAGCCACCACCTCGCGGTTCAGCTCGATAATATCGGACCCCATATTCACTCCTTCCACGATCCAGACCGCGGAAGGAGGAACTAGGCCAATTGCGACCCTCCCGAGAGTAGATCTGACATCAAACCGATTAATCGGTCAAGATCGCTCTGGGAACGTGATGAGGACATCGACTCTGCAACCGACCCAAATGAGATGCCCATCGTCCAAGAAGGTCCCATGACCCGTTCCAAAGCCAAACAGCTCAGAAGAAGATTTGGGACAGCCATACAGGCTTTCGTCAACTCACCCGGACCAGGCGACCCATTTCAAGTTTTAGCCGAGAGAAGAGAGCCCATGCCAGATGACCGTCCGAACGACCTGACCTTCACTAAAGAAGGTAAGTTCTCTCGTCCAAATGGCCATTATAAGACTAACAGGACATGTGGTTTTAGCACTACAGCCACGGAACCAGTTCTAGCCGAGGAACCTTACTCAAAGACAGTTTTAGGCGAGACAAAAGAGCCAAGCCCAAGCAATGGTCCAAACGATCTGATCAACATTGAGGGAGGTAAGTTCTCTCGACCAAATGCATATTTTAAGGCTAACAGGACAAGCAGTTTTCCTCTTAGAGATGCAGAACAGCCAGTTGCTTCACTCACAAGCCGCCTAGCCGGGAAGAACCAACAATGGGCTAACGAAGGTGTTGAAGCTAAGGAATCACAAGAACTTGAAGAGGATGGCTTCTATGATCAAGAAGACCTCCTAGAAGACTTCACCAAGTTGCTGCACGCACGGGACGCACCAAAGCCAGAGTCACCTTCAAAGGCGCCTCACGCGCCACCTTGGGCCACTTCACATCAATGTAAGCTATTTACATTATATAATGTTCTTGCAGGTGTTCCAAGCACCAACAACGACTAAGAGCAGCATCAAATCGACCTTAAGTCTTTAGTTAGATCGCGCGGCCAAACTTTCCTTTTCTTGATTTAATGAAACGATGAGTATTTGTTTTAGAGTCTTTTGTTTTGTGTTGTTTTATTTCGAACGTCCTGTTGTTTTTGAGTCTTTCTTGTCGTTTTGAGTAGAACCCTAGAAGGTTCAAGCTGACGGGCTATTAATAAAGCCCCACACGCAGCTTTGTATTCACAACTTTTACCCTAGATCAATAAAGAGCTGCACTTTCTTCTAAGTGTTCTTGAGAAGCGAATTCTCAAACCGACCTTGTTCTTGCTCGTGTGATTCGACCAAGACCAAGTCCTGCACCGTATCAGAGATCTCACCATCCTCTCTGTGTCGTGTTATCACTCCGCCAACATCCCATTCTCTAGGCTCCACACGAGAGAAGCGACCGCCATCGTGTCAAGCCGCCTCCACCTTCGACCATCTATCGACTAAAGGAGAGGGCGACCGCCTGTCTTTAGTCCCACCGACTATCCGGTTAAGCTCTCACCACCGAGGCTTACACCATCTGGTATCAGAGCCAAAGGTTCCACCTTTGGTTTTTCTATCTCTTTGCTTCAAGTTATTTTCATAATCGTATCGCTAGGATTGTTAGTGTCGTATCGTCTAAGAAAATACAAAAAAAAATTTGGTTAGGGTTTTGTTAGTTCTGTCTTGTCTTCGTGTTAGATTAAAGAAAAGCAAAAAAAAAAAAAAAATAGAAGTTTAGTTTAAATCATTTAGTAAACCTTTCATATCGCAAATCAAAAAAAAAAAAAAAAAAAAGGGAAATTTGCCATAACGCTATTAGTAACTTGGAAAAATTCCTCAAAGGAATTTTAGAATTTTTCCCTTCGTGTTTAAGACTTGCAAATCGTTTAGGACCCTTGTTAGAGCATCTAAGAAATTTGACAAAGGTTTTAAAATAATTTCAAGTCACTTTCTGAATTTTCTTGTGAACCCACTCGGTATTTGACAAAGTTATTGTCTTTGAGTGTTAACAAGGAGTACAGGATCTTAGACATGGGCGAAGAAGCTAACAACGCTCCCCAAGATGCCGTTATGCAGATGCTTACAGACATGAGAGAAGAGTTGAGAGGGCTTGGCCAAAGACTAGGCCAGCTCGAGCAGCCGCAACCAGGAGGAGCCGAAGGAGCTCAACAACAAGCAAGGAGGAATGCTCCTATGAATAACCAACATGATGACCATGACAGCATGCCGGAGATGGAGGACGACTTTCCCCCTGATCCCATACGTCACCTGAACCAAAGGAGACGTGACCCCATTAGAGGGCCTCGCCCAAGAGAACGTGAGCCCAATCATGACATGAAATTGTCACCTCCTACGTTTGCAGGAAAGTCCGGAAGTGTACTTGGATTGGGAAAGACGCATGGAATACATCTACGAGTGCTATGGCTATGGAGAAGGCAAGAAGATAGCCTTGGCAGCCGCACAACTCACCGAAAATGCACTTGCATGGTGGGATAGGACTGTAGCCGAAAGAAGAAGGCAACTCTTTGGGCCGGTCCAAACGTGGCATGACATGAAATATCTCATAAGACTAAGGTATGTGCCTGATCATTATCACCGTGACTTGCAAAAACGTTTCAGGAAGCTAGCACAAGGCAGCCGGACAGTAGAGGAGTATTTTGAAGAATTTGAGAAGCTGATGAACTCATTGGAGTTAGAAGAATCTGAAGAAGCCTTGATGGCTCAATTCATCGATGGACTACAAGAGCAGATAGCTAGAAAGGTGGAAAGAGCTAGGTATAGTGGGCTCCATGAGCTACTACACCTTTCGGTGCAAATAGAGCAACAAATCAAGAGGAAGACCTCACTCTCCAACAGACCCAGGAGCAACCAGCCTTGGCAAGCAAGTAGCAGCAAGCCGGTAGACAAAGGAAAAGCTGTCGAGATCGACTCCCGATTCAAAAGCAAAACCAATGACATCTTTAAGGCATCCCGGCCAGAACAAGGTAAGTTCTCTAACACTAGTCAAACTAGAACTCGTGACATTACCTGTTTTAAATTTCAGGGAAGAGGACACTATGCTAGAGACTGTCCAAACCAAAGAGTCATGATCATTACGGCGAGTGGTGGCTATGAATCTGAAGACGAGATGGAAGAAGAAGTAGATGGAGCTGATGACGACGTTGAGTACCCAGATACTGGTGATCTACTAGTAACTAGGCGAGTCCTTAGCGTGCTGATTCAACCCGAAGAGAAGGTTCAAAGAGAAAACTTGTTCCACACACGATGCACCATTAACAACAAGGTATGTAATCTTGTAATAGATGGGGGATCTTGTGCTAATGTGGCTAGCAAGTTTATTGTTGACAGGTTAGGCTTGGAGAAGACTAAGCACCCTAGGCCCTACAAACTACAATGGCTCAATGACACCACGGAGCTCAAAGTGACGGAGCAAGTGAGAGTTCCCTTTAGCGTAGGTATGTATCAAGACCAGGTGCTTTGCGACGTAGTTCCTATGCAAGCTGGCCACCTCCTGCTGGGGAGACCGTGGCAATTTGACCGTGCAACCCTTCACAATGGCCGGACAAATTACTACTCATTCGTGCACAAGGAGCGCAAACACAATTTGGCCCCTCTAAGCCCGACTGAAGTGCAAGAACTTCAGGCTAGGATGAGCAAGGAGACCAAGGTAAGTGTCTCTAATCTATACATCAATGCTGGTGGTTTAAATCGTGCTATGAGTGCCGAAGGCACTATATTACTAATGCTGTTTAAAGAGTGTCTAAATACAGACAACAAAGAACTAGCCTTGCCGCCGGAAGTAGATGCTTTGTTAAGCAAATTTAGAGATCTATTCCCTGAAGAGAACCCACCAGGCCTGCCCCCTCTACGAGGCATAGAGCACCAAATAGACCTTGTTCCAGGTTCTGCCTTACCAAATAAGGCCGCATACCGAATGAATCCCGAAGAGACGAAAGAATTGGAGAAACAAGTCCGGGATTTGTTAGATAAAGGCTACATAAGAGAAAGCCTCAGCCCATGTGCGGTCCCCGTGTTGTTAGTACCAAAGAAAGACGGCACTTGGAGAATGTGTGTGGATTGCGGAGCTATCAACAATATCACCATCAAATACCGGCACCCTATCCCACGCTTAGACGACATGCTAGACGAACTAAGTGGTTCCACTATCTTCTCAAAGGTAGATTTGAAAAGTGGATACCACCAAGTCAGGATGCGTGAAGGAGATGAGTGGAAAACAGCTTTCAAGACCAAGCAAGGGCTGTACGAGTGGCTGGTCATGCCTTTTGGCTTGACTAATGCACCTAGTACATTCATGCGACTAATGAACCAGGTTCTTCGTGCCTATATAAGTAAATTTGTGGTGGTCTATTTCGATGATATACTTATATATAGTAAGAACCTACAAGATCATCTCAAACACCTAGAACTAGTGCTTAAATCACTTCGCAAGGAAGGCCTTTATGCTAACCTTAAGAAGTGCACATTTTGTACTAACCAACTTGTGTTCTTAGGTTTTGTAGTAAGTGAACAGGGACTACAAGTGGATGAGGAGAAGATCAAAGCCATAAGAGATTGGCCCACACCGACGTCTATAGGGCATGTTAGGAGCTTTCATGGCTTGGCAAGCTTCTACCGACGGTTTGTGAGGGATTTCAGTACTGTTGCTGCCCCACTCACAGCTGTGATCAAGAAGAACGTGCCATTCACATGGGGAACAGCTCAAGAGGCTGCCTTCAACGAACTCAAAGATCGACTCACTCAAGCACCGGTTCTTGCCTTGCCCGATTTCGATGAGATGTTCGAAGTAGAGTGTGATGCATCCGGCTTAGGAATTGGAGCTGTGCTACATCAAAGGAAAAGACCAGTAGCTTTCTTTAGTGAAAAACTAAGTGGAGCCACACTAAACTATCCGACCTATGACAAGGAGCTTTACGTTCTTGTCCGTGCATTAGAAACTTGGCAACATTACTTGCTTTCTAAGGAGTTCATCATTCATACGGATCATGAGACTCTTAAGCACTTGAGAAGTCAGACCTCACTAAAAAGAAGACATGCCAAGTGGCTTGAGTTTGTGGAGACGTTTCCCTACGTCATCAAGTACAAGAAGGGGAAAGAAAACGTAGTAGCCGATGCTTTGTCAAGGAGGCATGCTCTCATATCAACAATGAAGGCCAAAGTACTAGGATTCGAACACATCAAGGACCTCTACAAAGATGACACTGACTTCAAAGAATGCTACACTAATCATGGCAAAGGAATATACGGTCCATTCTATCTCCAAAATGGTTTTCTTTTTAAAGGTAGACGTTTGTGTATTCCACAGGGATCAATGAGGGAGTTAGTGCTTAGTGAAGCACATGGAGGAGGATTGATGGGACACTTCAGTGTAGACAAGACCTTGGCCATAGTAAAAGATCATTTCTATTGGCCACACCTCAAGAAAGACGTGAAGAGATATTGTTCTAGATGCGTCCAATGCCGCAAAGCCAAATCCAGGTCACATCCTCATGGTCTTTACCTTCCTTTACCCATTCCTAACGCCCCATGGGTAGATCTTTCGATGGATTTTGTTTTAGGACTTCCCAAGATACGACATCAAGATTGCATCTTTGTTGTTGTGGACCGGTTCTCTAAGATGGCACACTTCATCCCGTGTGACAAGACAAATGACGCGACCAATATTGCTAATTTGTTCTTCTAGGAGGTGGTGCGCCTGCATGGAATTCCAAGGACTATAGTATCCGATCGTGACACAAAAATTTTGAGTCATTTTTGGAGAACCTTGAGGAGGAAGTTAGGGACCAAGCTCGTTTTCTCCACTACATGTCACCCCCAAACAGATGGACAAACGGAAGTGGTAAACCGTACACTTGGCACTTTACTTAGAGATACTCTTGGTAACAACATGAAAACATGGCTTGATTGCATTCCATTCATAGAATTTGCGTATAATAGGGCTGTTCATTCGGCCACTAAGCTATCTCCTTTTGAAGTTGCCTATGGAATTAACCCTCTATCTCCAGTAGACCTAGTGCCACTTCCTCAAGTAGAACAGGTTAATCAAGACGGGCTTAGTCGTGCCGAGCTCATCAAAAAGCTGCATGAGAAAGCTAAGGCCAATATTGAGAAGAAAACCGAAGGGTACAAGAGGAGCCATGACAAAGGCAGGAAGGAGCTCACCTTTGAACCAGGAGATTGGGTCTCGCTACATATGACAAAAGAAAGATTCGCGGACAAGCGTGCATCCAAGCTCGCTCCAAGAGGCGACGGTCCATTTAAAGTTCTAGCCAAAATCAACGACAATGCCTACAAACTAGAGCTACCAGGTGAGTTTAATATCTCACATACGTTCAATGTTGCTGATTTATCTTCCTTTGATCGAGGAGATCCAGTTTTGTGGACAAAACCTCTTGAAGAGGGAGGGAATGATGAGGACATCGACTATGCAACCGACCCAAATGAGATGCCCTTCGTCCAAGAAGGCCCCATGACCCGTTCCAAAGCCAAACAGCTCAGAAGAAGATTTGGGACAGCCATACAGGCTTTCGTCAACTCACCCGGACCAGGCGACCCATTTCAAGTTTTAGCCGAGAGAAGAGAGCCCATGCCAGATGACCGTACGAACGACCTGACCTTCACTAAAGAAGGTAAGTTCTCTCGTCCAAATGGCCATTCTAAGACTAACAGGACATGTGGTTTTAGCACTACAGCCACGGAACCAGTTCTAGCCGAGGAACCTTACTCAAAGACAGTTTTAGCCGAGACAAAAGAGCCAAGCCCAAGCAATGGTCCAAACGATCCGATCAACATTGAGGGAGGTAAGTTCTCTCGACCAAATGCATATTTTAAGGCTAACAGGACAGGCAGTTTTCCTCTTAGAGATGCAGAACAGCCAGTTGCTTCACTCACAAGCCGCCTAGCCGGGAAGAACCAACAATGGGCTAACGAAGGTGTTGAAGCTAAGGAATCACAAGAACTTGAAGAGGATGGCTTCTATGATCAAGAAGACCTCCTAGAAGACTTCACCAAGTTGCTGCACGCACGGGACGCACCAAAGCCAGAGTCACCTTCAAAGGCGCCTCACGCGCCACCTTGGGCCACTTCACATCAATGTAAGCTATTTACATTATATACTGTTCTTGCAGGTGTTCCAAGCACCAACAACGACTAAGAGCAGCATCAAATCGACCTTAAGTCTTTAGTTAGATCGCGCGGCCAAACTTTCCTTTTCTTGATTTAATGAAACGATGAGTATTTGTTTTAGAGTCTTTTGTTTTGTGTTGTTTTATTTCGAACGTCCTGTTGTTTTTGAGTCTTTCTTGTCGTTTTGAGTAGAACCCTAGAAGGTTCAAGCTGACGGGCTATTAATAAAGCCCCACACGCAGCTTTGTATTCACAACTTTTACCCTAGATCAATAAAGAGCCGCACTTTCTTCTAAGTGTTCTTGAGAAGCGAATTCTCAAACCGACCTTGTTCTTGCTCGTGTGATTCGACCAAGACCAAGTCCTGCACCGTATCAGAGATCTCACCATCCTCTCTGTGTCGTGTTATCACTCCGCCAACATCCCATTCTCTAGGCTCCACACGAGAGAAGCGACCGCCATCGTGTCAAGCCGCCTCCACCTTCGACCATCTATCGACTAAAGGAGAGGGCGACCGCCTGTCTTTAGTCCCACCGACTATCCGGTTAAGCTCTCACCACCGAGGCTTACACCATAACGCCAACGAAGTTGAGACTTGGGATAACCCCGAGGTCGGAGCGCAACCTGAAAATGGGGTCAGCAATCATGCCCAGTCTGCTGGAGAATCCCTGCTCCGGTTCCCGGGCAATAACGCAAATAATCTGGGACCCGGTACCTCACATGGATTTGAATCGATCAAGAAATATTACGAAAAAACTAGTGCCGAACTTGAGCGGATGAGATCGCAGGTCCATTCTGCTCTAAGCTCAGCACCCAAAATAGATAAGGTAATTGATGAAGTCAATCAGACCCCATTCACCTCGCGGATTGCGAGCCCCCAGCTCGGCGATGTCGGGAACATCCGATTTCCCTGATATAATGGAGAAACCGACCCCAAGGCATTTACGAGAAGTTTCAAATTCCACTTTTCGAGGGTACGACTACTCGGGGGCGACCTCGAATCAGCACGATGCCGTTTCTTCGCCGAAAATCTAACAGATTCGGCCCTGAAATGGTTCACCTCCCTGAAACCGATCTCGATTGACAACTTCACCCAACTTCAAGCTGCATTCTTGAAGCAATATTCGGTATTTATCCAGATCGGCGGCCGATCTATGGGTACTTACTCAAAAGCCAGGTGACTCGTTGCGGAAGTACATTGACGGTTTTAAAGCCGTCAAGGCAAAAATCGCCGATCTACATAACCCAACGGCCTTGGAAGCCCTTCAAAACGGACTGCTAAAAACCTCAAAATTCTGTGAGGAGCTCACAGTCCGGGAGCCGGTGTTGCTAGATGATACGCTACACCGAGCTTCGTGCTGGATTATTCTCGAGGAGGCGAGTGCAGCTCAGTCAAAGCAGCATGCAGCCGCAACCTCGACTATGCAAGCTCAGACGACAAACTCCCAGGGAACCAAAAAACTCGGGAGGAAAGAGTCCCAAGACCAAAGACATAATTAGGGGTTGCATTCATATTCAGTAGGCAGCCCACCGCACAACATGTTCAAGTCGTTTGACCCCAACAAGTGGTGTGATTTTCATAAAATCAAGGGTCATTCGACTGAGGAATGCTATGAGGTGAAAAAGCAGCTCGACGCAAAATTCGCAGCAGGAAAGCTGGGCAACGTCAAGGTGGAGAAACCCCCTTCGAGTAGGAACTATTACCCAACTCGAGATGACGAAAGGCGAGATCGCCCATCTGAGGATGATCGGAAGCGAGAAAGCTCTTCCGAGGACGCAATGAGGCGAGAACGCCACAATGACGAGAACGCCACAATGACATGAAAGTAGAGCTACCTCCTCCCAGCATGAAAAAGAGGATTAATTTCATCCACGGAAGATCTCAGTTGTGTGGCAACTCCGTGAATTCAATCAAGAAGCATCAGAGAAGGTTGAATACTGATTTACGTGACAGAATCCCGTTCAAGTTATCTGACACGCAAATCTCATTTTGGGAAAGAGAAGCTCTCGAGCTAGACTCTACACACGATGATGCCCTCCTAATCATGCTGGAAGTGGGTTGATTCGAGCTCACCAGGATGCTCGTAGATAGTGGCAGCTCTGTGGAACTCATCCTCCTAAGTGTTCTTAGGGAAATGGGTATACCATGTCACGAAATCGAAGGGGATAAGATGGTGTTAATCGGCTTCTCCGGGGAAACCACGCTATCCCTTGGAACAATAGGGCTCCCCGTAACAGCATCTGGAGTAAGGAGGGTGGTTGAATTCGCTGTCATAGATAGGCCAGCCCCGTTCAACGCCATCCTTGGCAGAACGTGGATACATTCTATGAGGGTTGTATCCTCAACCTACCATCAGTGTGTAAAATTCCCTACTTGGCATGGAATCACAAAAATAAAGGGAAGCCAGAAGGCTTCCAGAGTATGTTATATGGCAGGCTTCCAGATAGCAAAGGAAAGCGCCATATATCAACTATAACGTAAGGATGAGCTCGCATACCGCCTGGCCAAAAAGAAGAGTGGTCCGGGCTCCATCGGACCTTGCAAAGACTTTATCGAGAAAGTTGTGGTCAACGAGTCTCATCCTAACAAGAAGGTAGGAATTGGATCCGAGCTCTCCAAGGCTCAAAAGGATCAACTAATAACATTCCTAAAATAAAATACCGGCTCATTTGCATGGACAACAGCTGATATGCCCGAAATTTCTAAGCATCATCTCGCACGAGCTCAATGTTGATCCAAATCACAAACCAGTACATCAAAAGCGTTGGAAATTCGGACCTGACAAGACCGAGGCTGTTAATAGCGAGGCCACCATGTTGCTAAGCGTTGGATTCATCGAGGAGGAAAAATATCCCGACTGGCTAGCGAATCCGGTCGTGGTGAAAAAGAAAAATGGCACATGGCGAGTGTGTGTGGATTTTACAGATCTAAACAAAGCATGTCCTAAAGATAGCTTCCCACTACCTTACATCGACCAGCTGGTGGAAGCTACCGAAGGGCACCAGGTCCTCAGCTTTATGGATGCATTCTTAAGGTATAATCAAATACAAATGAACCCTGAGGACCAAGATAAGACATCCTTCATAACAGAACGAGGAACGTACTGTTATAAAGTGATGCCATTTGGCCTTAAAAATGCGGGAGCAACCTACCGAAGACTTATGAACATGATGTTTGCCAGCCTCATGGGCAAGTCAATGGAGGTCTACATTGATGACATGTTGGTTAAATCTTTGAAAGAGGAAGACCACATAAGTCAGCTAGGGGAATGTTTCACCTTACTAAACCAGTATGGGATGAAACTGAATCCCTCAAAGTGTACTTTCAGGGTTGCTTCAGGTGAATTCCTTGGTTACATAGTGACTCAAAGAAGAATAGAAGCAATCCCCAAACAAATTAGTGTGTTCTTGAAAATGCAACCTCCAAGCTCGGTAAAAGAGGTGCAAAGGCTGACAGGCCGCATTGCTGCCCTGAATCGATTTATTTCCAGATCGACTGATAAATGTCTCCCTTTTTACCAACTGCTAAAAGGAAACAAAAAAGTTCATTTGGGATGACAAGTGGGGGGAAGCCTTTAAGCAACTAAAGGCGTACCTCTCCGAGCCCCCCCCCCCCCCCCCCCATTCTTTCAAAACCAATTGAGGGAGAGCCGCTTTACCTATACGTAGCAATCTCCGAGGCCGCAGTAAGTGGCGTCCTCATAAGAGAGGAGCGAGCTGAGCAGAAACCAATCTACTACGTGAGCAAATCCCTAGTGGACGCTGAAACCAGGTATCCACGAATGGAAAAGTTGGCTTTGGCAGTAGTAATCTCAGCTCGTAAGCTCATGATGTATTTTGAGTCACACCCTATCATAGTGATGACGACGCAGCCATTACGCACAGTATTGCACAGCCCCAGCCAGTCTGGCAGGCTAGCCAAATGGGCTATTGAGCTGAGCGAATACAATATCGAATACCGACCTCGGACTAGCGCCAAAGCACATGTACTAGCCGATTTCATCATCGAGCTTACAGCTAATAGCAAGATGACCGAAACAAGCTCCGGAACCTGGCAGCTCTACGTTGATGGGGCCTCCTCGAAACAGGGGGCATGTGTTGGAATCAACCTCGTATCCCCGACTAATGAGGTCGTAGAACAATATTTCAGACTCGGATTATCAGCGTCTAATAACGAAGCCGAGTACGAGGCTTTAATAGCAGGTCTGCGACTCGCAGTTAGGATCGGAATACACAACCTGAATGCGTTCAGCGATTCCCAGCTCATTACAAGTCAGTTTCATGGAGAATACGAAGCCAGAGATAGCAGGATGGAATCCTATCTAGCAATAGTCTACGAGCTTGTTAAGCGATTCAAAATCTTCAGCCTAAGGCGAATACTGCGAGGTGATAACACGATCGCAGACGCGCTGGCAGCTATGGCATCAACCTCGAATCCACTTGTAAAAAGAGTGATTCCAGTGGAAGGAATTGAAAAACCAAGCATTAAAATCGATAAAGATGTCGAGGATTTCATGTAAATAGACGATGACAATATGGAGTTGGACATAGTACTAGCCCCAGTAGAGGACGACCTCCCTCCCGAAATAGGAGAAGTTGAGGACCCAGAACAAGCTCCGCTCGACGCAAGGCATGTTACTCTCCGCAAAAAAAATGATTGCAAGAACTGACTGGCGAGCAGTAATTATACAATACATTGACGGGGGAGAGGCTCCCCCCAGCAAGTGGGAAGCTCGAAAGCTCAAAACCATAGCTTCAAGATATTGTATAATCAGCCCCCGCCTTTACAAGCGAAGTATGAATGGCCCCTACCTAGTATGTGTCCACGGGCTCGAAGCTTTTACGATATTGTTGGAAGTGCACGGAGGCTCGTGTGGCAGTCATTCAGGAGGAAGAGCATTAGCCATCAGAATAAAGAGACAAGGTTATTTTTGGCCCACCTTGATAGCTGATTGCAAAGAACACTCTATAGCATGCGACAAATGCCAACGACATACATTACATCAACCTACTGAAAATTTATCTTTCATCTCATCTCCATACCCCTTTATGAGGTGGTGTATGGACATATTATGACATATGGTAACCTCGGGAAGAAGGAGGTGTCGCTTCCTGCTCGTCCTCACTAACTACTTCACCAAATGGATAGAGACAGGAGCTTTCCAGCAGGTTAAAGCAAATCACGTACATGAATTCGTATTGCACAATATTGTCTGCCAGCACGGAGTCCCATACGAGATTGTAAACGATAATGGTTCACAGTTCATCTCGAATCAGTTCCTCGAGTTTTGTGAAGATCACAGAATCAGGCTGACAACCTTGATTCCTCGTGACCCTCAAGGCAACGGGCAGGCCGAGGCAGCAAATAAGCTAATATTGAGCCATCTCAAAAAACGACTGGATGCTAAAAAGGAAAAATTGTCTGACGAACTCCCTGGAGTACTATGGGCCTGTCGGACCTCACCTCGCAAAGCAACCTCAGAAACACCATTCTCCTTGGCTTATGGGATTGAGAGCATGGTCCCCGCCGAGGTCGTAGTCCCCAACCTGAGGGTAGCTATGTGTCCCATAAACGAGGAGCTAAATAACGAAATGCTCCTCGACCAACTCGATGTCATCGATGAGCGTCATGATCGAGCATTCTTTAATCATCAAAACTACCAACACGCACAGCACGCTACTACAATTCAAACAACGAAATTTTCAAGTTGGCAAGCTCGTCCTACGAAATGTCTATGAAAACACAAGAGAAAGGAATGCTGGAAAATTGGGTACTAACTAGGAAGGTCCATACCGAATTTCCGAGGTAGTAAAGAACGGCGTATACAAGCTCGTCAGGTTCCACGACAACACACCCGAAAGGAACTCATGGAATGCCATGAACTAGAAGAAGTATTATCACTAAAAAGACACTTCTGAAAATCGAACTACGAAAAGGCTTGATCTCTCCTTAGGGTACGTAGGCAACCTCATAAGGGTACAACTATTAAAATAAAAAAATCTCACCTCAAGCTTGTTAAATGCAGCTTGAGGACTCTCAACTTCTATTTACAAGCTAAAAGCTTTACTACATAAATGAACAACCTTACGAGCTAGAGCATGCTACCAGCTAGCAACTTCTACGTCTAAATTGCAAAGTCACAACCTTTCTAGTCTCTAAATGACAACAACTTCTACGTCTAAACTGTTTAAGTTACATGAATGCCTCTAGACGGCTTCGACCTTGCGTCTTAAAATCATCTGGTCAGCTCCCGAGTTCTTTAAACGACCTGGGAGCAAGGTCTCTGAACGACCTGGATTTTTGGCTGAAAAACTGCCTCTGATCCGATGAAAAGTGTCAGTCTCCAAATGGCGAAAATTATCATTAAAAAAAACACAAAAAGAGGATCTTTAAAGAAAAATCAAAATAATTAAAGGCTCCTCAAGGGAGCATAAGTTCAAACCAAAAAGCCCATAAGGGCATAACAAGTTCAATAATAAATATAAATGGGTTTAAAGGCCTCCCCATGCACCAAGTTCAAAAAAACAGAAAAGGATGAAGAGAAAAGAGGGGTTTCTAGCAGGCAGGTTCAGCAGGTTTATCCGCCGAGACAGGCTAATCCAAGAGCAATGGGAAGTCTTTCCTAAGCTTCTAAGAACCAAGGTCCAGCGGATCACTTAACGGTTGTGCACTTGGCCCAGCAGGCAGCGTAACCAAATCATCGGATACCTTCGGAATTTCAAGGTTACCCAAGGAAAAATCTGATACATGGACGATGGCAAGCTCCGCATCCAACCTCATCTTGTCCGCCTCAATATCCTTCTTCTCAGGCTCAAAGTCGTTGATGGTCTGATTAATAATATCATCGAGAAGAAGGATGTTGGGCTTACACTCTATAATCTGAGTCTCGGTGTCGACCTCGATCTTCTTCTTCTCGAATTTATCCTTTATCCCCAGAAGAATGGTGCGATATTGTTTTGACATCTCCCTCCTCGCAGCCTTCTCAGCCCTCTTCACCATCTCCTTTTGCTTCTTGGCGAGCTTCTTCGAATCCTCCTTGACTTTCTCAACCTTGACTCTTAAGCATACTATACTCTCGCTGGCAGAGCGTAAGCCATCCTCAACAGTCCCAGCTCGCCCCTCGGTGACTCGGAGGTCCACCCTCAAATCTTCACCAGATTTCTCTAGCGCAAAGATCCGAGCTTGAAAAGTTTCAGCACGAGCTTGAGCCTCCCGAGCGGAGGCTTCCCATCTCTTGGCCAAAACGACCTGATCTTTAACCTGACTTTCCAGAAGGGCGATTTCAGCCATCTCCTTGTCATTCTGCGTAATCCTCCCCACCAGCTCATCCCGTTCGGCGACCAGGTCAGCAGTGGTTTTAGCCGCCCTCTCAACCTCCTCAGGCTGAGTAGCAGAGCGGAGATCCTGCTCAAACGAGTGAACTAACTCATTCGCAGCAGAAATCGCCTGAAAAGAAATGTTAAACATTCTTTAGCAAGGAAGTCAAAAATAAAAGATAAAGATGAAATCGAAGCTACCTGACCAACCGCACCCGCGAACATGGTATAGCTTTCAGACTTCTTCATATTCCTCAGGGACGGCAGAAAGCATGAGGAAGGCCTAACACGCCTGAAAAGATTCGCTAGTTCGGAGTTGTTCTCTACGATTGCCTCAGGTCCATCAAATTCGAACCTAAAAGCATTCGGAGAACATCCTCCACCACCTTGTGAGCGAGATGCCACATGCCTCCTTGATGTTTCCTCACCCTAAAATCCATCATTGCGAGACTGATGCTCGACAGAGTGACTGGGCCCCTTGGAAGATACCATGGAGGTAGACCTTTGGGATCCACTAGCTCGCACATCATGATGGGCAATCTCAATCTCACCACCCGTTGGCAAGCTGCCACCATCACCACGGTCGGCCTTGGACTCATGGTGATCATCCCTCTCAGGCTCCTCACGCTGCGAGGTCTCAACATGGGTAGATTTACCGAGAGCCTCCTTGACCTTCTTGTCAAGAGCACCAGTTGGCGTCGGAGCAGGGCGCAGTCGCATCCTCTCCTTGTATGAAAGGCGCTGTGATTTCTTAGGAGGAATCATCTTGTTGGATTCGGTGGAGCTGTCGCTGCGAGTCAGGATAACCGGGGAGGTAGCAAGGGTAGTATCCGACACCTGGGAACTGGCCGGAGGATCAACCTCAACGCGAGCTAAATCTGTAGCAACAGCCTCGAGTCTCGGGATAATGGATATAACCGGAGCCAAAACTTGAACTTGAGGTGGGGGAGACGGAGACCGATAATCTGCGAAACCAAACAAGGGTGATCCGAATGAGGGAAAACTCATGACCCAAAAAATGAAATATAAATATACATGCATACAAACCTATAAGCCGGAGAGCAGTTGCAACGGATATCGCGGGAGCTCGGCACTCGCGAGCTTGTTGAATCCTATTGAGGGTGAAACGCCTGTCAGAGCTCTCCTCCTCAACAAGATCGATGAGCTGTTGAACCTCAGCTGTCACTATTTTTGAGGAATCAATTGACTCTGCAAAAAACAAAATCAAATCAGAACAGAAGAAAATAGTGATTAAGAAATCCCTAGAGAAGGCACTCGAATCGGCATCCTAGGGATCATGCTGACAATTAATCTGAGCCCACGAATGGCGAAGTATCGACTCGCCCTCAACAGATTTGTTGGAGATTCTGAAATAGAACCACTGCGCCCACCACTTATCATCCCTCACATTAAACCTGAAAACGGACCGGTTATCCTTCCCCGGAAAATAGTAGGTCTCGCGAAGATGTGAGTTCCCTTTGAAATTGAAGAGCTGGCGAAAGACCTCAATGTCAAACACGACCCCATATTGTTTGGAGCGCACCCAGAGTGCGACAGAGGATCTCATCGCGCTGGGCATAAGCTATGGAAGGGCAAGCCCGAGGTCGCTGATAATGTTAGAGATAGCCGCCGGGATGGGAAAAGTGAGGTGGTATCTCAAGAAGAACGCGGCACGATATGCTCAAATTAATACCCTATAAGTACTAAAGAAGTTGTTGTAGTATATGTAGGGGTCGAACACAAGAACTCAGGATATCACACAATATATTAAATAGATTCGAATTAAGCTAAACCAAAAGATGTAATTGAAAGCAATACTGATATTCCCATATTTTACCTCTTCTTAGCATGCATTCTTGTTATTGTTTTGTGTCTCATGCATGTGTCTTGCATAGTTTTTATAGCATTTTGGTATTTATTAGAGTATTAGGTGCTTGCATTAGGTCCTAGTGAGTATTTGCATGCATTTGGAGTGTTTTTAGGTGATTTGGAGACAATTGATGATATTTGGAGAAATGGGCCGAAGTAGAATGCAAAGACCATCCGAGACGCCAAAAAGATGTGACTTAACGGAGGCTTTATGATCTGAATCAGCTTGCACAACCTTCATGGAAGTTGTAGAGGAGTGAGATAGCTATCCAGGAGACATTGAATCAGGTCATTCGGAAATCGGGTTAGGGAGTTATCGCGCTTTTAAGGAAGTCGTAGTTGCCTGGCCAAGAAAACGGACCTTGCACCATCAGCACGGTATAATTGGGTCGGTCCTTGCACAGGGAAATCGACTGACCAAATCACACCATCCAGAACGAGGTCGGTCCTTAAAGACCAAGATCATAACCGACCTCCATCAGCTCGGTTAGCTTTGGTCGGTCCGAACATCCAAGATACGGCACCAGCCAAAGTGAGTCAAGTACGCTAATCTGAAGACATTCCCAGTGCCCAGTTTAATCTGAAGTCTTCATGAAAGTTGTAGCCAAGTACGCTAGCTGACTACAGGAGGTGGTCTTGGGTCATTCGGATACGTGGTTCGTTGGATATGTTCACTTTACTGAGCGTATGTCCGTATGAACGAAGCCACCCGACATGCCTGAAAGATCGGGCTGGACGAATGGTCTCCAATCGGATTTAGCCTCGGTGGACTTCACAAAAGCCATGTGTATTAGCTGTCCACAGGAGGTGGTTTGAGGCCATTCGGACATGTATCCCCGGAGATATCACTGTTTTAGCGAAGGTTCTACACAAGATCAGATTTGACCCATTTCGACCGGGTCGGTACCCGGTTTTTCACGGGTCGACCCAGTCAAACCCCTTTCTCTATAAAATCCCTAAAAACCTAATTTTCATGTTAAACTTTCTTTTCCGTAGAGTTGGGTTTTCTCCCAAACTCTTTCTATGATGATTTGGGATGGATCTTCATCATTCATGACACTCTAGTGAAGGATTCTTCAACCTATCTTTATATTATGTTTATTTAATCTTTGTTCTTTATCTTTATGTCTTTTTTTTCTCTTGTTTTCTTCCTCGTTCTTCATGTTCTTTAGACCTTAGACTTTTTTGTTGGATTTTGGATTTTGCTTGATTTGAATGGTTTGATGATTGATTGTTGATGCTTAGGAATAGAAAAACATTTGTTCTCATGTTAGGAAGGATCTTAATGCTAGGATTGAATTGAAAACTCATTTCTAGAACGTATACATTTCATGCACACAAGATGTTCGATGAAATGTCTAGAAAACTTCCAAACATGCTTTTCATTCTAAGTGATCGGTGGATACTGACTTTAGGATGAGTTGTTGACTAAAATGGACTTGTGATCAATTATGGACTATCTAAGTGATCAGTGGATGCTGAATTTAGATGATTCGTACAATGATTAGTGTCATGAAAGTGAACTAATCTACTAGAAAGTGTTCCATGTCATAAGAATAAATGTGCATTGAATATTTACGCATCGTTAGTCAATTGTCTTGATGGTTAGATGATGATGATTTAGGTTGCATCTTGTTATATCCTTCACTTAGGTTGATCTTAAAGCTAGTTTTGGATTGAGAGATCAAAGCTAGAGCTTAAGCATTTCACGCCCGATAGGTGTTCGATGAAATGCTTGAACCAAACCATTTGTGAGCTTTTCATGCCTAGCCAATGAGAGTTGATGTCTAGGGTGATTAGTGAACTAAGTGGGAATGAAGATTAAAGCTTGTTAATCATCTTATCACAAATGAGAGTTTGATCTTGATTTGGTGATTAACAAAGTGATTATTGCCACGACGGTGGATTAGTCATAATTATGAATCCCATGTTCTAGGATAAGGTTTAATGCTTCCGAATGATTCATTGTTTGATTGTTACCCATCTCATTGATAGTTTAGTTCATGATCCACATTTCTATCTTTGTTTTCCTTCTTGCATTTGTTTTCTTTAGTTTAAAAATATAAAAACCCAAAAACATTTGCTCTAGCTTAGGAAGATTCATGTATTCCTAGTGCTTCAATCTTAACCTCCGTGGTTCGATATCTCAAATACTATAATGACATGAGTGGGATTTGAGTAATTGATTAGCAAATTCCTACTATCAATTTGGCGCCGTTGCCGGGGATGTTTAGCATTGATCATTAAGATTTTGATTCTTCTTGAGACTAGAGCTTTTTATTTTCTTTTGTTGCTAATCTATTCATTTTTCTTGTGATTTTCATGAAGGGAGTGACAATGGGGAAGCAACCGTCAAGCTAGTGACGTTAAACGCGCCCTTGGGGACCTCCCCAAGCCTATCCATTGTCGAGCTTGAGACACAAAACAAGCAATCAATAAGGGTCTTTTGGGTCCAAGCTCGTGGCAAGGCTCATTGGTGGTGATGTCGAAAGCTCTTCCTTCATCTCCATTCATCTAGCCTCACTCCTCATTTGTAAGTACTTATTTCCTTTTGAGTCTCTTTGTATTTTTATCTTTCGTTTTTGGTCTCTCTCTTGAACTTATTTCACACCGAGACGTTGTGATTTAAGTTTGGGGGAGGGACCGGTGTCTAATTATGTGTTTTGTGATCTTATTTTGCATTTTGCATCTTGAGTCTCATGCATTTTCAATAATTTTGAATTTTTTTGAAATTGTTTGCATTTCATATCTAGGATTAAGTCTAGATTCATATCATATTAGGAGCAATGATAGATTATCCTTGTAAAGTATCATTTTTAGAGCTTGATTCAATGCCCTCGTTGCTTGTTGTTTGATGCTTTTGATCTCGTGTTGAAATCAATGATGAACCATATCTCAATCTTGCGTTTCATTACTAGGGTCTTAGCTAAAGCAAGTTTTGATTTGATTCCAATCCTACCTAAGTGAAAACCATAATTTTGACATTGAAATTATCATGCTTGTGCATTGCATAGTGAATTCATGGTTACCATATACATACTTGGGCTCTCTTATCCTTTCCACCACTCTTTTGCTAGTCCAAGTAGCCGATTCCCATCATTGGAACGGTTTACCATACCTTTAACCTACCCTCCGTTCAAGCCAAAATCTTTAGTGTGCGTATGTGAGGCCTAATTTTTCGAGTAAGATTCGCAAAAAGTGTTTAGTTTAGGGCAACAAGGATAGGTTTGCATGTAGATCTAGCAGAACATCAAAGGCTAGACTAGGTTAGGCTCGTGGGAAAGGGATGGGTTTGGTGTGAACGAAATGGTGTGACTAATGGGATTGTGGATAAGAAGGAAGTGAGTTCAAAAGAAGGAAGTGAAGGGAAGGTGAAAGGGGAATGCAATATTGTGATGTGGTTAGTGCAAGTTATCAAGAATAGCTCTTAGTGATAGTTATAGCCTCATAGAAACAAAGGAAAAAGCCAAAAATTGGCTAAGGCATCAATTGGTAAATGATGAGGCAAGGGAAAGAAAAAGAAAGAAAGAAGAGCTAAAGAAACAACAAAAAGAAGCACGAGACCACAAGATTCAATGGAGAAGAAGAAATTCCCCAAGTGAGAAAGGATGAAGTGGAAGAAGGAGTTCAAGTATGGGACATGACGGAAAAAAGGCCAAGTGAGAAAAGGGTAGCTTAGGATGAAGAATTCATTGGTAGATATGCTAGGGTTAGAGATGATTTAGGCATTGGGTAGATGTGAGTCTATCCTTGTATGCATAGATTGCCTTTTAATCTTAGCATTTTGCTAAAGCTTGCTCATTCATTGAGAGATCCCTTGCATTAGAGTAATCCCATACATTTGAGATCATCTTTATCTCAAGACCTTCACCCTAGCCAAATGGATTCACTTGCCTTGCATAAGCATGATTCACTTGAAACGATTAATGAATGTTAAAGGATTGGATGACATGAATACTTGTGTAGGTTGAGGCTTGAATTTGATTCGTATAGGGAAGGATATGGCTAGCTCTTTTTGAGTAGACTTGTTTGATCGCATCTTAGAGCTAGTAACTTGGACATTGAGTTGAATTCTTTTTATGGCACTTTTAGATTTGAGCTCCCATTTTTAGTCTTCTCCCTTTCTTTATTCTTGTTTGCTTGAGGACAAGCAAATGTTTAAGTTTGGGGGAATTGATATTCCCATATTTTACCTCTTCTTAGCATGCATTCTTGTTATTGTTTTGTGTCTCATGCATGTGTCTTGCATAGTTTTTATAGCATTTTGGTATTTATTAGAGTATCAGGTGTTTGCATTAGGTCCTAGTGAGTATTTGCATGCATTTGGAGTGGTTTTAGGTGATTTGGAGACAATTGATGATATTTGGAGAAATGGGCCGAAGTAGAATGCAAAGACCATCCGAGACGCCGGAAAGATGTGACTGAAAGGAGGCCCTATGATCTGAATCAGCTTGCACAACATTCATCGAAGTTGTAGAGGAGTGAGTTAGCTATCCAGGAGAGTTTGAATCAGGTCATTAGGAAATTTGGCTAGAGAGTTATCGCGGTTTTAAGGAAGACGTATATGCCTGGCCAAGAAAACGGACCTTGCACCATCAACACGGTCTAATTGGGTCGGTCCTTGCACAGGGAAATCAACCGACCAAATCACACCGCCCAGAACGAGGGCGGTCCTTAAAGACTAGGATCATAACCGACCTCCATCAGCTCGGTTAGCTTTGGTCGGTCCGTACATCCAAGATACGGCACCAGCCGAAGTGACTCAAAGATTAGGCCAAATGAAGACATTCCCGTTCCCAGTTTAAGCTAAAGTCTTCATGAAAGTTGTAGCCAAGTGCATTAGCTGACTACAGGAGGTGGTCTTGGGTCATTCGGATACGTGGTTCATTTGATATGGTCACTTTACTGAGAGTATGTCAGTCTGGACGAAGCCACCCGACATGCCTGAAAGATCGGGCTGGACGAATGGTCTCCAATCGGATTTAGCTTCGGTGGACTTCACAAAAGCCATGTGTATTAGCTATCCACAGGAGGTGGTTTGAGGCCATTCGGACATGTATCCCAGGAGATATCACAGTTTTAGTGAAGGTTATACAAAGGATCAGATTTGACCCATTTCGACCGGGTCGGTACCCGGTTTGTCACGGGTCGACCCGGTCCGCCCCCTTTCTCTATAAAACCCCTAAAAACCTAATTTTCATGTTAAGCTTTCTTTTCCCTAGAGTTGGGTTTTCTTCCAAACTCTTTCTATGGTGATTTGGGATAGATCTTCATCATTCATGCCACTCTAGTGAAGGATTCTTCAACCTTTCTTTATATTATGTTTATTTAATCTTTGTTCTTTATCGTTATGTCTTTTTTTTCTCTTGTGTTCTTCCTTGTTCTTCATGTTCTTTAGAACTTAGACATTTCATGCACACAAGGGGTTCGATGAAATGTCTAGAAAACTTCCAAGCATGCTTTTCATTCTAAGTGATCGGTGGATACTTACTTTAGGATGAGTTGTTGACTAAAATGGAATTGTGATTAATTATGGACTATCTAAGTGATCGGTGGATGCTGATTTTAGATAATTCGTACAATGATTAGTGTCATGAAAGTGAATTAATCTACTAGAAAGTGTTCCATGTCATAAGAATAAATGTGCATTGAATATTTACGCATCGTTAGTCAATTGTCTTGATGGTTAGATGATGATGATTTAGGTTGCATCTTGTTATATCCTTCACTTAGGTTGATCTTAAAGCTAATTTTGGATTGAGAGATCAAAGCTAGAGCTTAAGCATTTCACGCCCGATAGGTGTTGGATGAAATGCTTGAACCAAACATTTTGTGAGCTTTTCATGCCTAGCCAATGAGAGTTGATGTCTAGGGTGATTAGTGAACTAAGTGGGAATGAAGATTAAAGCTTGTTAATCATCTTATCACAAACGAGAGTTTGATCTTGATTTGGTGATTAACAAAGTGTTATTGCCACGACGGTGGATTAGTCATAATTGTGAATCCCATGTTCTAGGATAATTTTTAATGCTTCCGAATGATTCGTTGTTTGATTGTTACCCATCTCTTTGATAGTTTAGTTCATGATCCACATTTCTATCTTTGTTTTCTGATATGCTCAAATTAATACCCTAACAGTACTAAAGCTTTAGTTGTAATATAGCTAGTGGTCGAACCACGAAGACTCACAAAGATGCACAATAGATTGTATAGTATCGAATTAAGCTAAGCCAAACAGATGTAATTGAAAGCAGTGCAAAAATTAAAAGTGTTGTAATTCAATTGGAGAAAGATAGGCTCAGGGTATTTCTCAGGAAATCAATGAATGCAGATAAACTAACTAATCAGGATTCAGATTTAGCGCAGTTCTTGAACTCAAATCACTAATGTATAATAAACCAACTGTCATTGCGAAAACTATTTAAATCTAAATCCTAGAAATTCCAAATCTCTTTGCGAATCCTAAAGTCTAAATCAGCTTTAATATCAGGTTTGATATTTTCACAAATCAATTAAACCAAATCGCTTTGCGAATAATCAATTTGCTCACCTAAGGTTCTATCAGGTAATTAATCGCACTGTCGTGCCTAATCAATTATCCTAAGATCTGCAGTTCTTCAACTCTTCATTAAGTCGTGTGTCTTGTGATGCTGCGATGGGTATCGATCGATACCAGGGGGTATCGATCGATGCTTGAAGTGAAATCAGATACTCAGCGACACGACTCCAGCTTCTGCTCCAAACTGTTCCAGAAAGCTCCAATAATTCCAATAATGCTCCAAACGTGCTAAAACCTATAAAAGACTCTAAAAGAGTCTATAATAGAATAAAGACTCGATAAAACAGACTTATATCATGGCTTAAACGGGGTAAAAACCATGAAATATCAACTCCCCCAGACTTAGCCTTTGCTTGCCCTCAAGCAAATAGAAGACTAAACAGAGAAAGTGGTTTGAAAACGCGGAGACTCACCTGTCCATGAACCATCGAAAAGACCCTCTTTCCAAGTACCCAAATGTCACCTAATCAACTTTTGATCTAACCACCATGTACTTCTCCGTAGACATTCGCAGATTTCCCAGACTTCACACATTATCCCACAGTATTGTTCAAATAAAACCATCCTCGCCAGTTTCATCGCTGCAGTCAATATTCAAGAACCTTCTAGATTCTTTATCATACGATATCATGACATGGAACCACCCTTTTCACACTTTTTGGTATTATTTCTCTCCCCATACTTATTTCTTATTATGTTCTTTCTTTTCTTTTCAGCTTTGCATGTACACATCAAGGTATGAGACGCGAGTATTGATGGTGTTTGCCACCAAATCCCCGGTTCTTCTCTCTCAATGTATCAAAGAATGTAGGCGAATAATGGCATCATAGGAAAATCCTAGCCTCGCTTCCAATCCTTTGTGTGATCATTCCCTCTTAAGTAGAATAATGGGATCGCTGGAAATTTTCCTAACCCTCTACTCAGAAGAAAATCATTTCAATCTTTTATGCTCTTATTTATCAACTTATAACGGGGGAGAGAGATACCATAACTCTAAACACATGGGTTCCTTTATCAGATATGAATGATGAATCAAGCTCTTTAAAAACTAACCATATTGATGAAGTGCAAAAATTTGGCTCAGGCTTCAGAAGAACTCTGCTGGAGACATGGATGTTTTCTAGTCAACTGGTCAGTCCTCGGATTTTTCATTAGTCGATCTAGAACTGATCCTGTAACACTGTGCACTCAAAAACAAAATCAAAATCAAATCAATAGGTTCAAGCACATGATCATCATCTCCAACAAGTTTTGACCCAATAAAACAACAATTTTATTTTATTTTATGACTCTAAGAAAAACAAACACAATGTCAGCAGACACCTCCCCCAGACTTGAACAACACTGTCCCCAGTGTTATCTAGCCTAGAGTCAGTAAAAGAAACAAAAGAACAGAATAAAATTGGGAAAAACAAGAAGTTACCTTGCTGGAACATCGAGTATCGATCGACACACAACCTAGTATCGATCGATACCAGGCTTAAATCGACTTGATGAACCGTACATTCGCGATTGGTGTCGATCGATACCAGGGGGTATCGATCGAAACTTAGGCGATTTCGAGTTTTGCTCCTTATTTATCGTGACACAAAACGAAAAATAAAAATAAAATACTTATATATAGACTCACCAATGGGTTGCCTCCCACCAAGCGCTCGTTAAATGTCAATAGCTTGACTGTAACGCCCTTCAGGCAGAATAAGAGTGAGAGTTTGCACCAAAACAGGCTCCACAACTTGACATTACTAGCTTCAGAGTTCTGCTCAACATGCCTTGCACAAACTCTTTTCCTTTCTCTTTCAGCTCAGAAGTAAGAAGGATTCTAGCCTTGGAGAATGGCTTCGAGGCTCCTTTGCACTTTACCTTGTACTCAATCGAATTCCCATCACTCTTATGAGGTATCAAAGTGACATGGGGATTCTCGACCTTTTTGCTCTTGGCCTTCTTCTTTGTTGCCTTAGTCTTCTTGACAACTTCTTTGGGAATGTTGGGAAGTTCAGTTGAAATGTCTGCGGCAATAGGCTCATCAGGAGGCTCTTCCAAAAGATCAACTGCTAATGTTTCTCCTCTGACATCTTCAATGCAAGAGACACGTCCGGGAGTTCCTCTAGGGATGGCTTTGTAGTACACCTCCTTGTCAATGTATGAGAATGATATGTGTTTGCTGGGTGTGTCCATAATGGCACCAACTGTAGCCATGAACGGTCTTCCGAGAATCAACTGCGTACGAGATTTTTCATTCATCTCTACAACCTGAAAATCAGTAGGAACCAGGCAATCTCCTATTGTGATCATCAAATCAGCAATCGCCCCATATGGAAGAGAGGTGGAATTGTTCGCGAACGTGATAGATGTCTGTGGAGGTTGAATATCAGCTCCTAATCTCTCTGCAATTGCCCTGGACATAACATTGACGCAGGCTCCTGAGTCAACGAGAGACTCTTTGAATTCAACTCTAGAGATAGAGCATGGAACTGAGAAGATCCATGGGTCTTCCCTTTTAGTCAACTGTCTCAGTGTAGGTGTACCTCTGGCCTTAATGAAGAGTGCCTTGATTTCTTCGTCAGTTTCTCTGCAATCTTTGAAGTGACTCAGCAGAGGCCAGTCCTCTAGAGCTTCTTCAAAAGTGTACGAGTGGAGAATCCTTCGTACCCTCTTCTCAAAGCCACGCAGCTGCTTTGGAGTGATAGGATCTCTGAGGTGTTTAGGAATAGGATTCATCTTCTTGGACTTGCGAACTCTTTCTCCGATCACCTCAGGTGTTTTCACAGTTTCTGGCTCGATCTGCGAGGGGTATCGATCGACACCAGGTAGGGTATCGATCGATACTCTTGTTCTTGAATCGTCCCTGTCAGAATTATCATCATCAGAAGGAAGCTCCACATTCTGCTTATCCAGCAAAGCCTTGCATCTAGCGACCTCCCATTCCTCCCTTGTCATAATACGAGGCATAGGATAAGGTGTCCTGGGTATATACACTCGTTATGCAACTACCTTAGGCACTACAGTCGAAATCTCAGGTGGCTTCTCAACCTGCGTCTCAGCATCGACCGATACTGGATGAGTATCGATCGATGCTTGTGCGATTTCAGAATCCTCGTCAAAATTTTATGCACTTGAGGAGATCGCATTGACGTGTGGTCTTGGATTTTCAGTTCTCCCTGGAAGAACACCTTCCTGCCTCTTTACAGCTGCTGCTGTTTGAGCAACCTGAGTTTCTAGCTTCCTCTGAGGGAGACTGATGGCTTCGATTTTCCCATTCATATCCATGTACAGCGAGTCAAACTTTCTATTGAAATCCCCCTGCAACTTCTCTTGTCCTTGAAGAAGCTGTTCCATCATGAATTCCATCTTATTGTCTGTGGACTTTGGAGGGATGGGCTGGTACGAAGAGTTCCCGTAATTGCGAGTGTTGTTGCTGAAGTTCCGGTTGTTGTTGTACCCAAATTGCTGACCCTGAAATCCAGAACCACCAACATAGTTAACATCTTCCACTTCATTCTCAGCAGCAAAGTGGACCACTTTCTGATTCTTCCCGATCAGGAAATCCAGCTTGGCTTGAACTTTAGCAATCTGCGATGCATCTATTCATCCAGTCTGCTTCTTCCTCTCGAAATCAGCATTCTTGGTGCTATTACTAGACGTCAAGTTCTTAATTAGCACGCCTGCATCGACCGGATACCTGGTGTTGAAGTTTTCATTACTCGCAGTATCCAAAGCCATCTGGTACCTCCAATCGATCCCTCTGTAGAAAGTGCCCAGCAGCTGAACCTGATTGAACCCATGGTGCGGACAATCTCTCTGATAAGACTTGAAACGAATCCAAGCAGCCCTGAGTCCCTCTGTTGGACCTTGAGAAAACTGGGAAATTTTGTTCCTGAGCTCTTCGGATCTCGCATCATCATAGAAATTGCACAGGAATGCATTCTTCGTCTCATCCCATTTAGTTAGAGAATTAGGAGCTAACTGCTTTAGCCAATAAGCATCATCCCCACTAAGAGAGTACGGGAAAAGTTTGCAGAATAGGAACTCATTGGGCACTCCATTGTACTTCATACTAGTGACCAAATCTTCGAACCTTTCGATATGATCCATGGGATACTCATTAGGTAGGCCATGGAAAGGACTCTGACTCACGAGAGCATAGTACGCAGGCTTCAACTCGAAGTCGTTCCTCTGAAAAGTTGGGATGCGAATCGCAGATCGATTGGCATAGAACTGATCAGGTCTGTTGTGCTCGCCAAGTGTCCTAGCTCGAACACCTGCAGCATTCCCAACGTTGGCGCCCCAGGCTGGCGCGACAATCTCAATAACAGCAGCAGGAGGGATAACGACGTTTCCAGCTTCATCAAGTCGATGCCCTCTCTCATTGCACACATGACCCTCTTGGTCTCTCAGAACTCCAGCTTCATCAGCTCTTAAAACCACTGGGTTGTTCATCCCTGATGTTTGCTTGGTCTTTCTGTTTGCGCGTTCCACAAGTGCTACCTGTTCCAATGACAGTTCAACTAGCTGGGTGCTCTTGTTGCTTCTGGTTTCACGAACATGCATACACCTGAAAACAAAACACTAGACAAGGCACGTAAGTAACAAAAAAAAATACGTTGAGTATCGATCGATACCAAGTGGTGTCGATCGATATCAACAAAAGAAGACGACGAGTATCGACCGATACTACATAGTATCGATCGATACCGACGAACTTAGTCGAAATTCTCAACTAAAATCTAATGGCGAATTGAGTCCCCGGCAACGGCGCCAAATTTGATATGCTCAAATTAATACCCTAACAATACTAAAGCAGTAGTTGTAATATAGCTAGGGGTCGAACCACAAAGACTCACAGAGATGCACAATAGATTGTATAGTATCGAATTAAGCTAAGCCAAACAGATGTAATTGAAAGCAGTGCAGAAATTAAAAGTGTTGTAATTCAATTGGAGAAAGATAGGCTCATGGTATTTTTCAGGAAATCAATGAATGCAGATAAACTAACTAATCAGGATTAAGATTTAGCGCAGTTCTTGAACTCAAATCACTATTGTATAATTAACCAACTATAGTTGCGAAAACTATCTAAATCTAAATCCTAGGAATTCCAAATCTCTTTGCGAATCCTAAAGTCTAAATCAGCTATAATATCAGGTTTGATATGTTCACAAATCAATTAAACTAAATATCTTTGCGAATAATCAATTTGCTCACCTAGGTTCTATCAGGTAATTAATCGCACTGTCGTGCCTAATCAATTATCCTAAGATCTAAGTTCCAGATTCGTCAACGTAGAATTAGCTTTGAACACAACCTAAGGCAAAGAACTAATTCAGATGGTGAATCCTAAACAGATAATCAACCTAGCATTCAAAGAAATCCTTATGAGAAAACCCTAAACCTAAAGTGGATTTACTCAGACATGGAGAATGAAACAATCAACATAACTGAATAAATCATTAATAGAAAATAGAAAGAGTAACAAGAGGTTTTGAGATCTGATCTCGGACGAAGGGAGATTCAGACTTGTCTCTCTCAAGCAAAAGTAAAATCAAAGTATAGAAAATAAAGCTTAGCCTAAAAGTGGCTGTAAACATCCTATTTATAAGCTAAAACACGAATTGGGACTTCTTTCAATTATTAAAGACTTATGGGGCAAATCTGCAGTTCATCAACTCTTCATTAAGTCGCGTGTCTTGTGATGCTGTGATGGGTATCGATCGATACCAGGGGGTATCGATCGATGCTTGAAGTGAAATCAGATACTCAGCGACACGACTCCAGCTTCTGCTCCAAACTGTTCCAGAAAGCTCTAATAATTCCAATAATGCTCCAAACGTGCTAAAACCTGTAAAAGACTCTATAATAGAATAAAGACTCGATAAAACAGACTTATATCATGGCTTAAACGGGCTAAAAACCATGATATATCATTTTCCTTCTTGCATTTGTTTTCTTTAGTTTAAAAATATAAAAACCCAAAATTATTTGCTCTAGCTTAGGAAGATTCATGTATTCCTAGTGCTTCAATCTTAACCTCCGTGGTTCGATATCTCAAATACTATAATGACATGAGTGAGATTTGAGTAATTGATTAGCAAATTCCTACTATCAATTTGGCGCCGTTGCAGGGTAGGTTTAGCATTGATCATTAAGATTTTGATTCTTCTTGAGACTAGAGCTTTTTATTTTATTTTGTTGCAAATCTTTTCATTTTTCTTGTGATTTTCATGAAGGGAGTGACAATGAGGAAGCAACCGTCAAGCTAGTGACGTTAAATGTGCCCTTGGGGACCTCCCCAAGCCTATCCATTGTCGAGCTTGAGACACAAAACAAGAAATCAATAAGGGTCTTTTGGGTCCAAGGTCATGGCAATGCTCATTGGTGGTGATGTCGAAAGCTCTTCCTTCATCTCCATTCATCTAGCCTCACTCCTCATTTGTAAGTACTTCTTTCCTTTTGAGTCTCTTTGCATTTTTATCTTTCGTTTTTGGTCTCTCTCTTGAACTTCTTTCACACCGAGACGTTGTGATTTAAGTTTGGGGGAGGGACCGGTGTCTAATTATGTGGTTTGTGATCTTATTTTGCCTTTTGCATCTTGAGTCTCATGCATTTTCAATAATTTTGAAATTTTTTGAAATTGTTTGCATTTCATATCTAGGATTGAGTCTAGATGAATATCATATTAGGTAGCTTTGCATGAGCATTAGGAGCATTGATAGATTATCCTTGTAAAGTATCATTTTTAGAGCTTGATTCAATGCCCTCGTTTCTTGTTGTTTGATGCTTTTGATCTCGTGTTGAAATCAATGATGAACCATATCTCAATCTTGCGATTCATTACTAGGGTCTTAGCTAAAGCAAGTTTTGATTTGATTCCAATCCTACCTAAGTGAAAACCATAATTTTGACATTGAAATTATCATGCTTGTGCATTGCATAGTGAATTCATGGTTACCATATACATACTTGGGCTCTCTTATCCTTTCCACCACTCTTTTGCTAGTCCAAGTAGCTGATTCCCATCATTGGAACGGTTTACCATACCTTTAACCTACCCTCCGTTCAAGCCAAAATCTTTAGTGTGCGTATGTGAGGCCTAATTTTTCGAGTAAGCTTGGCAAAACGTGTTGAGTTTAGGGCGACAAGGATACGTTTGCATGTAGATCTAGCATAACATCAAAGGCTAGACTAGGTTAGGCTCGTGGGAAAGGGATGGGTTTGGTGTGAACGAAATGGTGTGACTAATGGGATTGTGGATAAGAAGGAAGTGAGTTCAAAAGAAGGATTTGAAGGGAAGGTGAAAGGGGAATGCAATATTATGATGTGGTTAGTGCAAGTTATCAAGAATAGCTCTTAGTGATAGTTATAGCCTCATAGAAACAAAGGAAAAAGCCAAAAATTGGCTAAGGCATCAATTGGTAAATGATGAGGCAGGGAAAGAAAAACAAAGAAAGAAGAGCTAAAGAAACAACAAAAAGAAGCACGAGACCACAAGATTCAATGGAGAAGAAGAAATTCCCCAAGTGAGAAAGGATGAAGTGGAAGAAGGAGTTCAAGGATGGGTAGCTTAGTGAGAAAAAGGTAGCTTAGGATGAAGACTTCATGGGTAGATATGCTAGGGTTAGAGATGATTTAGGCATTGGGTAGATGTGAGTCTATCCTTATATGCATAGATTGCCTTTTACTCTTAGTATTTTGCTAAAGCTTGCTCATTCATTGAGAGATCCCTTGCATTAGAGTAATCCCATACATTTGAGATCATCTTTATCTCAAGACCTTCACCCTAGCCAAATGGATTCACTTGCCTTGCATAAGCATGATTCACTTGAAACAATTAATGAATGTTAAAGGATTGGATGACATGAATACTTGTGTAGGTTGAGGCTTGAATTTGATTCGTATAGGGAAGGATATGGCTAGCTCTTTTTGAGTAGACTTGTTTGATCGCATCTTAGAGCTAGTAACTTGGACATTGAGTTGAATTCTTTTTATGGCACTTTTGGATTTGAGCTCCCATTTTTAGTCTTCTCCCTTTCTTTATTCTTGTTTGCTTGAGGACAAGCAAAGGTTTAAGTTTGGGGGAATTGATATTCCCATATTTTACCTCTTCTTAGCATGCATTCTTGTTATTGTTTTGTGTCTCATGCATGTGTCTTGCATAGTTTTTATAGCATTTTGGTATTTATTAGAGTATTAGGTGCTTGCATTAGGTCCTAGTGAGTATTTGCATGCATTTGGAGTGTTTTAAGGTGATTTGGAGACAATTGATGATATTTGGAGAAATGGGCCGAAGTAGAATGCAAAAACTATCCGAGACGCCGGAAATACGTGACTGAACGGAGGCCCTATATTCTGAATCAGCTTGCTTAACCTTCATGGAAGTTGTAGAGGCGTGCGTTAGCTATCCCGGAGAGTTTGAATCAGGTCATTCGGAAATCTGGTTAGGGAGTTATCGCGGTCTTAAGGAATACGTCTCTGCCTGGCAAAAAAAACGGACCTTGCACCATCAGCACGGTCTAATTGGGTCGGTCCTTGCACAGGGAAATCGACTGACCAAATCACACCTCCCAGAACGAGGTCGGTCCTTAAAGATCAAGATCATAACCGACCTCCATCAGCTCGGTTAGCTTTGGTCGGTCCGAACATCCAAGATACGGCACCAGCCAAAGTGACTCAAAGATCAGGCCAAATGAAGACATTCCCGTGCCCAGTTTAATATAAAGTCTTCATGAAAGTTGTAACCAAGTGCGCTAGCTGACTACAGGAGGTGGTCTTGGGTTATTCGGATACGTGGTTCGTTCGATATATTCACTTTACTGAGAGTATATCCGCCTGAACGAAGCCACCCGACATGCCTGAAAGATCGGGCTGGACGAATGGTCTCCAATCGGATTTAGCCTCGGTGGACTTCACAAAAGCCATGTGTATTAGCTGTCCACATGAGGTGGTTTGAGGCCATTCGGACATGTAACCCAGGAGATATCACGGTTTTAGCGAAGGTTCTACACAAGATCAGATTTGACCCAATTCGACCGGGTCGGTACCCGGTTTGTCACGGGTCGACCCGGTCCGCCCCCTTTCTATATAAAACACCGAAAAACCTAATTTTCATGTTAAGCTTTCTTTTCCGTAGAGTTGGGTTTTCTCCCAAACTCTTTCTATGATGATTTGGGATGGATCTTCATCATTCATGCCACTCTAGTGAAGGATTCTTCAACCTATCTATATATTATGTTTATTTAATCTTTGTTCTTTATCTTTCTGTCTTTTTTTCTCTTGTGTTCTTCCTTGTTCTTCATGTTCTTTAGACCTTAGACTGTTTTGTTGGATTTTGGATTTTGCTTGATTTGAATGGTTTGATGATTGATTGTTGATGCTTAGGACTAGATAAACATTTGCTCTCATGTTAGGAAAGATCTTAATGCTAGGATTGAATTGAAAACTCATTTCTAGAACTTAGACATTTCATGCACACAAGGTGTTCGATGAAATGTCTAGAAAACTTCCAAGCATGCTTTTCATTCTAAGTGATTGGTGGATACTGACTTTAGGATGAGTTGTTGACTAAAATAGACTTGTGATCAATTATGGACTATCTAAGTGATCGGTGGATGCTGACTTTAGATGATTCGTACAATGATTAGTGTCATGAAAGTGAACCAATCTACTAGAAAGTGTTACATGTAATAAGAATAAATGTGCATTGAATATTTACGCATCGTTAGTCAATTGTCTTGATGGTTAGATGATGATGATTTAGGTTGCATCTTGTTATATCCTTCACTTAGGTTGATCTTAAAGCTAGTTTTGGATTAAAAGATAAAAGCTAGAGCTTAATCATTTCACGCCCGCTAGGTGTTCGATGAAATGCTTGAACCAAACCTTTTGTGAGCTTTTCATTCATAGCCAATGAGAGTTGATGTCTAGGGTGATTAGTGAACTAAGTGGGAATGAAGATTAAAGCTTGTTCATCATCTAATCACAAACGAGAGTTTGATCTTGATTTGGTGATTAACAAAGTGATTAGTGCCACGACGGTGGATTAGTCATAATTATGAATCACATGTTCTAGGATAATGTTTAATGCCTCCGAATGATTCATTGTTTGATTTTTACCCATCTCATTGATAGTTTAGTTCATGATCCACATTTCTATCTTTGTTTTCCTTCTTGCATTTGTTTTCTTTAGTTTAAAAATATAAAAACCCAAAAACATTTGCTCTAGCTTAGGAAGATTCATGTATTCCTAGTGCTTCAATCTTAACCTCCGTGGTTCGATATCTCAAATAGTACAATGACATGATTGGGATTTGAGTAATTGATTAGCAAATTCCTACTATCAATTTGGCGCCGTTGCCGGGGAGGTTTAGCATTGATCATCAAGATTTTGTTTCTTCTTGAGACTAGAGCTTTTTATTTTCTTTTGTTGCTAATCTTTTCATTTTTCTTGTGATTTTCATGAAGGGAGTGACAATGAGGAAGCAATCGTCAAGCTAGTGACGTTAAACGCGCCCTTGGGGACCTCCCCAAGCCTATCCATTGTCGAGCTTGAGACACAAAACAAGCAATCAATAAGGGTCTTTTGGGTCCAAGGCCGTGGCAAGGCTCATTGGTGGTGATTTCGAAAGCTCTTCCTTCATCTCCATTCATCTAGGCTCACTCCTCATTTGTAAGCACTTCTTTCCTTTGAGTCTCTTTGCATTTTTATCTTTCGTTTTTGGTCTCTCTCTTGAACTTCTTTCACACCGAGACGTTGTGATTTAAGTTTGGGGGAGGGACCGGTGTCTAATTATGTGTTTTGTGATCTTATTTTGCCTTTTGCATCTTGAGTCTCATGCATTTTCAATAATTTTGAAATTTTTTGAAATTGTTTGCATTTCATATCTAGGATTGAGTCTAGATGAATATCATATTTGGTAGCTTTGCATGAGCATTAGGAGCAATGATAGATTATCCTTGTAAAGTATCATCTTTAGAGCTTGATTCAATGCCCTCGTTGCTTGTTGTTTGATTCTTTTGATCTCGTGTTGAAATCAATGATGAACCATATCTCAATCTTGTGTTTCATTACTAGGGTGTTAGGTAAAGCAATTTTTGATTTGATTCCAATCCTACCTAAGTGAAAACCATAATTTTGACATTGAAATTATCATTCTTGTGCATTGCATAGTGAATTCATGGTTACCATATACATACTTGGGCTCTCTTATCCTTTCCACCACTCTTTTGCTAGTCCAAGTAACCGATTCCCATCATTGGCACGGTTTACCATACCTTTAACCTACCCTCCGTTCAGGCCAAACTCTTTAGTGTGCGTATGTGAGGCCTAATTTTTCGAGTAAGCTTGGCAAAAAGTGTTGAGTTTAGTGCGACAAGGATAGTTTTGCATGTATATCTAGCCGAACATCAAAGGCTAGACTAGGTTAGGCTCGTGGGAAAGGGATGGGTTTGGTGTGAACGAAATGGTGTGACAAATGGGATTGTAGATAAGAAGGAAGTGAAGGGAAGGTGAAAGGGGAATGCAATATTGTGATGTGGTTAGTGCAAGTTATCATGAATAGCTCTTAGTGATAGTTATAGCCTTATAGAAACAAAGGAAAAAGCCAAAAATTGGCTAAGACATCAATTGGTAAATTATGAGGTAAGGGAAAGAAAAAGAAAGAAAGAAGAGCTAAAGAAACAACAAAAAGAAGCACGAGACCACAAGATTCAATGGAGAAGAAGAAATTCCCCAAGTGAGAAACGATGAAGTGGAAGAAGGAGTTCAAGTATGGGACATGACGGCAAAAAGGCCAAGTGAGAAAAGGGTAGCTTAGGATGAAGACTTCATGGGTAGATATGCTAGGGTTAGAGATGATTTAGGCATTGGGTAGATGTGAGTCTATCCTTGTATGCATAGATTGCCTTTTACTCTTAGCATTTTGCTAAAGCTTGCTCATTCATTGAGAGATCCCTTGCATTAGAGTAATCTCATACATTTGAGATCATCTTTATCTCAAGACCTTCACCCTAGCCAAATGGATTCACTTGCCTTGCATAAGCATGATTCACTTGAAACGATTAATGAATGTTTAAGGATTGGATGACATGAATACTTGTGTAGGTTGAGGCTTGAATTTGATTCGTATAGGGAAGGATATGGCTAGCTCTTTTTGAGTAGACTTGTTTGATCGCATCTTAGAGCTAGTAACTTGGACATTGAGTTGAATTCTTTTTATGGCACTTTTGGATTTGAGCTCCCATTTTTAGTCTTCTCCCTTTCTTTATTCTTGTTTGCTTGAGGACAAGCAAAGGTTTAAGTTTGGGGGAATTGATATTCCCATATTTTACCTCTTCTTAGCATGCATTCTTGTTATTGTTTTGTGTCTCATGCATGTGTCTTGCATAGTTTTTATAGCATTTTGGTATTTATTAGAGTATTAGGTGTTTGCATTAGGTCCTAGTTAGTCTTTGCATGCATTTGGAGTGTTTTTAGGTGATTTGGAGACAATTGATGATATTTGGAGAAATGAGCCGAAGTAGAATGCAAAGACCGTCCGAGACGCCGGAAAGATGTGACTGAACGGAGGCCCTATGATCTGAATCAGCTTGCACAACCTTCATGGAAGTTGTAGAGGAGTGAGTTAGCTATCCAGGAGAGTTTGAATCAGGTCATTCGGAGATCAGGGAGTTATCGCGGTTTTAAGGAAGACGTCTCTTCCTGGCCAAGAAAACGGACCTTGCACCATCAGCACGGTCTAATTGGGTCGGTCCTTGCACAGGGAAATCGACCGACCAAATCACACCGCCCAGAACGAGGTCGGTCCTTAAAGACTAGGATCATAACCGACCTACATCAGCTCGGTTAGCTTTGGTCGGTCCGAACATCCAAGACACGGCACCAGCCAAAGTGACTCAAAGATCAGGCCAAATGAAGACATTCCCGTGCCCTGTTTAATCAGAAGTCTTCACGAAAGTTGTAGCCAAGTGCGTTAGATGACTACAGGAGGTTGTCTTGGGTCATTCGGATACGTGGTTCGTTTGAAATGGTCACTTTACTGAGAGTATGTCCGTCTAAACGAAGCCACCCGACATGCCTGAAAGATCGGGCTGGACGAATGGTCTCCAAACGGATTTAGCCTCGGTGGACTTCACAAAATCCATGTGTATTAGCTGTCCACAGGAGGTGGTTTGAGGCCATTCGGACATGTATCCCATGAGATATCACGGTTTTAGGTAAAGTTCTACACAAGATCAGATTTTACCCATTTCGACCGGGTCTACCCGGTCCGCCCCCGTTCTTTATAAAACCCCCAAAAACCTAATTTTCATGTTAAGCTTTCTTTTCCGTAGAGGTGGGTTTTCTCCCAAACTCTTCTTATGATGATCTGGGATGGATCTTCATCATTCATGCCACTCTAGTGAATGATTCTTCAACCTATCTTTATATTATGTTTATTTAATCTTTGTTCTTTATCTTTATGTCTTTTTTTCTCTTGTGCTCTTCCTTGTTCTTCATGTTCTTTAGACCTTAGACGTTTTTGTTGGATTTTGGATTTTTCTTGATTTGAATGGTTTGATGATTGATTGTTGATGCTTAGGACTAGATAAACATTTGTTCTCATGTTAGGAAGGATCTTAATGCTAGGATTGAATTGAAAACTCATTTCTAGAACTTAGACATTTCATGCACACAAGGTGTTCGATGAAATGTCTAGAAAACTTCCAAGCATGCTTTTCATTCTAAGTGATCGGTGGATACTGACTTTAGGATGAGTTGTTGACTAAAATGGACTAGTGATCAATTATGGACTATCTAAGTGATCGGTGAATGCTGACTTTAGATGATTCGTACAATGATTAGTTTCATGAAAGTTAACTAATCTACTATAAAGTGTTCCATGTCATAAGAATAAATGTGCATTGAATATTTACGCATCGTTAATCAATTGTCTTGATGGTTAGATGATGATGATTTAGGTTGCATCTTGTTATATCCTTCACTTAGGTTGATCTTAAAGCTAGTTTTGGATTGAGAGATCAAAGCTAGAGCTTAAGCATTTCACGCCTGATAGGTGTTCGATGAAATGCTTGAACCAAACCTTTTGTGAGCTTTTCATGCATAGCCAATGAGAGTTGATGTCTAGGGTGATTAGTGAACTAATTGGGAATGAAGATTAAAGCTTGTTAATCATCTTATCACAAACGAGAGTTTGATCTTGATTTGGTGATTAACAAAGTGATTAGTGCCACGACGGTGGATTAGTAATAATTGTGAATCCCATGTTCAAGGATAATGTTTAATGCTTCCGAATGATTCAATGTTTGATTGTTACCCATCTCATTGATAGTTTAGTTCATGATCCACATTTCTATCTTTGTTTTCCTTCTTGCATTTGTTTTCTTTAGTTTAAAAATATAAAAACCCAAAAACATTTGCTCTAGCTTAGGAAGATTCATGTATTCCTAGTGCTTCAATCTTAACCTCCGTGGTTCGATATCTCAAATACTACAATGACATGAGTGAGATTTGAGTAATTGATTAGCAAATTCCTACTATCGAATACGTAAATTAAACAAGTTATAATTCGATTGAGAGAAAGATAGGCTCATGGTAATTCTCAGAAAATCAATGAATGCAGATAAACTAACTAACATGATTCAGATTTAGCGCGGTTCTTAAACTCAAATCACTAAAGTATAACTAACCCACTCTCGTTGCGAAAACTATCTAAGTATAAATCCTAGAATTCCAAATCTCTTTGCGAATCCTAAAATCTAAACCAACTTTTAGTTCAAGTTTGATTTGTTCACAAAACAACTAAATCAAATCTCTTTGCGAATAGTTATTTTGCTCACCCTAAGTTCCATCAGGTAATTAATCGCACTCTCGTGCCTAATCAATTATCCTAAGATATAAGTTCTAGGTAGCTAATCTAGAACAAGCTTTGAACACAACCTAAGGTGAAGAACTATTTCAGATGGTGAATCCTAATCAACTAATTAACCTAGCATTCAGAGAAAACCCTTATGAGAACCCTAAACCTAAAGTGGATCTACTCAGACATGGAGAATGAAAACAACATGATTGAATAGATCATCAAAGAAATCAATAAGAAACAGGAGTTCAGATTTGTCTCTCCAAAAACCAAAGTAAAATCAAGCGTAGAATAAAACTTAGCCATCAAAGTGGCTGAAAAACCTAATAAATAACCTAAGACATGTTTTAGGGCTTATTGTAAATAATAAAGTCTTATGGGGCAATTTTGCAATTCTTTAACTCTTATAAAGTCGCGACTCGTGTCTTGCTGTAGTGAGTATGAACCGATACTAGTCAGTATTGATCGATACTGAGGCTTCAAATCGGGTACTCAGCTACACGAGCTTCTGCTTTGCTCCAAAATACTCCAGAAAGCTCCAATATCTCCAATTATGCTCTGGACGTGCTAAAACCTGTAAAAGACTCTAAAACACTACAAAATAGTAGAAATAATCTATAAAACGGACTTATATCATGGCTTAAAAGGGGTAAAAACTATGATATATCATGGCATAACCGCATACGTAATCCTCCTGAGGACTTTCTGGAGAGCTATCAGCCGACAGAATAAGTAGGGCGCAGGTATCGAGTCCGCATAAGGCAGAGATATTTGCGAGCTCGACAGGCGAAATCTTACTCCTTCAGTGAGATTCTAACCGATCGGCGAGGGGGAGAGAAGCACCCGGCTGAGAGGAAGAAGCCATTGAAGAAAAAGCAAAAAATCGAGGGCGAAAGAAGAAATTTGGACGGAAACAATGGAGGATGAACTTTTACATAAGAGAATATCTCGGATAAAAGTAAAAATGAGGCGAAGACAGCTCAATTAAATGCAAAGGAGTAATAAACAATAAAGTATAAAGACATCATTACCTTGGCAAGTGGGGAGTTGAGGCGGCGTGGGAAGTTGAAGCAGCGTGAACCGCTCATTTATTTCTGCTACCCACTCTCCCTGTCGTATCCCTTAAATGTCGCACAAATATTGCAGAATCCCCGCAAACTCGGCATCTGAACAAGCGAGAAATCAATCAGAAACCCGAGATTGCGAGATCGTATCGACTAGGAAATCAATCAGAAACCCGAGATTGCGAGATCGTATCGACTAGGAAATCAATCAGGACCCGAGATCGCAGCATCGCATCCTGAGTGATAAATCAATAAGGATGCTGGGAGGGGGCAACTGTTGGGCCCAAATTCCACGCTCAAGGCCCAACCTGATTGAACAGGCCTTACAAAGAGCCCTGTTCACGATTAGATCTCACGGAAACCCTGAGATCAAGTCAAACAAGTCAAACAGGCTAATTCAAAACCCTGAGATCAAGCTCGGCATTAAAGTCTTAGATTTTAAATTTAAGTATGTATTTAATGTAAATTAATAGGTCTAGACAGTTACGCTCTCAGCATGTGAGTCAGGAACATGCTAATAGGTCTAGACAGTTACGCTCTCAGCATTAAGTATTTATTTAATGTAAATTAAGAGGAGAACGGGAGCTATCTGAGAAGGGACCGTATTCTTGGCGAATATAATAATATACACCATTTTACTCTCAAATTCTCTGTTATCTCTTCAAGAATATACAACCTAAAAATCTAAGAGTTGATGTTGTGAGATTCTGCTCTCACAGTGCGTTGTTTGGCCAAACGGGTGCGTTGTTTGGCCAAACGGTACACAACACTCCGGCTAAATAACCTACCAACCGTTCATGCACATGCGATGCGTGTGATCACCTTCCTAACCGATGAACTAACCAACTGCCCTCAGCTAGCTAGCTATCCAGTCGACCACCTGAGCTACCACTCAATCAGCTGACCCAAAACTACCTCACACCCACCTAGCTCATTACCTAGCTGCCAGTCTGCCCAGCTGGGTCAGTACTCGACTAGCTTGCCGAGCTAGGTTGAGCTGCTGGTCAGCTTGTCCAGCTGGTTCAGCTAGTATCTCACCTACTTCAGCTCGTCCAGCTAGTTTAGCTCGACCAGTTCCTCCCATTTTGCCCGGCTAAGTTCTTCAGTCCGTTTCTCGGCCTTGACTAAGCATTCCCCGATCCTTCCATGCATTCCTTAACCCAAAACAAATCGGCCCGGTGTAACTTCGCAGAACGCGAATGTTACAAGCATCCTCGCCGTAAGAGAAGTCCTAAAACGCATAATGGGCTGGTTAATCGGCGATGGCAAGAGCATCAATATTTGGTGTGATCCATGGTTGAGGATGGATGAGCCAACTCGGCCGACGGGGCGTGCTCCTCTTCTAGCATCGGAACTAAAAGTCTATGACTTGATGTTGATGCTCCATAATGGGAGGGGATGAAATTGGAACCTTATTTGTGTCCTACCTGAATTTGAACACCTCATCCGCCTAATTCCTATGTCTTCATCGAGAACTGACGATAAAATCGTTTGGTTACCGGCTAAGTGATATATCATGGTTTTTACCCTATTTAAGCCATGATATAAATCCTTTTTATAGAGTCTTTATAGTATTTCGTAGTATTTTAGAGTATTTTACATGTTATAGCACGTTTGGAGCATTATTGGAATTATTGGAGCTTTCTGGAACAGTTTGGAGCAGAAGCTGAAGTCGTGTTGCTGAGTACCTGATTTCACGACAAGCATCGATCGATACCCCCTGGTATCGATCGATACTCATCGAGGCTGACACGACATGCGACTTTAATGAAAAGTTGAAGAATTGCAACTTGATCCAGAAGTCTTTAATAATTACAAGAAGACCCAATTCGTGATTTATGTTATTTATAGGGATTTTACAGCCACTTTTATGGCTAAGCTTTATTTTTTTGATACTTTGATTTTACTTTGGTTTGATAGAGACAAGTCTGAATCTCCCTTCGTCTGAGATCAGATCTCAAAACCTCTTGTTACTCTTATTTTCTATTGATGATTTATTCAGTTATGTTGATTGTTTCATTCTCCATGTCTGAGTATATCCACTTTAGGTTCAGGGTTCTCATAAGTGTTTTCTTTGAATGCTAGGTTGATTATCTATTTAGGATTCACCATCTGAATTAGTTCTTCGCCTTAGGTTGGGTTCAAAGCTAATTCTAGGTTGACGAATCTGGGATTTAGATCTTAGGATAATTGATTAGGCACGACAGTGCGATTAATTACATGATAGAACCTTAGGTGAGCAAATTGATTATTCGCAAAAAAATTTGGTTAAATTGATTTGTGAACATATCAAGCCTGAACTTTAAAGCTGATTTAGAATTTAGGATTCGCAAAGAGATTTGGAATTCCTAGGATTTATATTTATATAATTCTCGCAACGACAGTTGGTTAATTATAGCTTAATGATTTGAGTTCAAGAACAGCGCTAAATCTGAATCCTGCTAGTTAGTGATCTGCATTCATTGATTTCCTGAGAAATACCCTGAGCCTATATTTTCCCAATTGAATTACAACTCTTTTAATTTCTGCACTGCTTTCAATTACATCTCTTGGCTTAGCTTAATTCGATACTATACAATCTATTGTGCATCTCTGTGAGTCTTTGTGGTTCGACCCCTAGCTATACTACGACTACTGCTTTAGTACTGTTAGGGTATTAATTTGAGCATATCACTAAGAATGGAAGGTAATCCGTAGGCTCTGGGTATGGTCTCATCACTACTGAGAATCTCCCAATCTTGCAGCTGGATTTCAATTGGCAAAAGAACATATGGAGTTTACGAACCGCCCCAAAAATCACGAGTTTCCTTTGGAAAGCATACGTTGCAGCACTTCCTGTAGGTGTTCAACTGGTACAACGATGTATTCAAGGGGACTTGGGGTGTCGTAGATGCGGATCTCCGGAGACAATTACACATATCCTTCGGGACTGTCCATTTTCTCGACAAACCTGGAACTTAGCTCCACTGCGTTCGCTTGAGCATTTAAACTCAGTTCACACTCTAGAATGTTTTTCGAGAGGATCTTATTTGTCAAGCCTTCCTCCGTTGGGGCTTAACTCTTCATCGCTGCAATCCTGGATTTGCTGGAATCTCTGGACTACCCGCAACAACATCATCTTCTCTAATAGGATCTTCTCAGAACAAGACGTGATTCAAAAATCCATAGAAGAAGTTCAAGCGTGGCAACGGGCGCAAGATTTTTTGCAAAAACCACGTCCTCCAATTCGACCATATCCACAAAGCATACCATCTTTTACAATTAGAGTTAGTTGTTTGGTGGACGCGGCGGGGCAACGTGACTCTATGACCTGCGGTTTAGGTCTCTGTTTCCGCTCTAATGCGGATGATGCTGAGATTCACCTCTCCTCGTTTTGACATCATGTCCCCTCTGCTCTAGCAGCGGAAGCTTGGGGAATCCGGGAGGCTTTAATCCAAGCTCGGGAGCGAGAGATTTTAGAACTCCATGTTCCCTCCGACTCGCTCACCCTTATCAACCTGCTTAATTCTAATTACCTCCACACGGAAGTTCATATGATTGTTTTAGATGTTCGCCTTTTGGCATTCTCCTTTGTGTATATCTCTTTCGATTTTGTTCCACCTCTAGCCAACATTCAGGCAGATACTCTAACAAAGGAGGATTTCTGAGCTCTCTTGAACTCTTGATCCTTTAATAAAGGCTTTTTCGACCCCAAAAAAAAAAAGATTAGAGAACTATTATCTCCACAACTAGCTAAGTTAGACGCATGTCTTAGCGCCATTGTTGAAATTAACTTTGGCTCTATAGATGGGCTCTAGAGATATTTAGGCATAATACTATAGTGGCCCGTATATTTAGATGAGGATGTTGATGTGTGTGACATCCCAAGAATGAGTTTTAGGGCCTATTCTTCTCGATTAAAACCCTAAGGCCAGAACCCTAAATCTTGCCCCCAAAGAAACCCTAACCCTAGCTTTCCGAAGAAGAAAACCCTAGCTTGCAAAGGAAGCAATGTTTCGATCTCTTATTTTCCGCGTTCAAACCTTTTGGGCCGTAGCCTATGTCACCTCATGTTGGTCTACATAAGAGTTGAGCCAACGAAAGAAGAAGGTTGGGCCGAAAGAAACATTAGACAAGGAGTCAGGCATGTTTCGAAGTAAGGAAAGCCATCAGGCGATAGAATGTGATTGAAGCCCATTCTAAGAAGTAGTCTAAGGTTTAGTAGCTTAATTTCGTGGCCCATTAGTAAGGAGAAGTAAAGCCCAATGAGTGAAGCCCATAATGATCATTATGGGCAATTCCGACTTTCTGCGACTAAACCTAGGGTTCCCTCTCCATCTCTATTTAAAGAGGAGCTCGTGGCAGAGAGGAGGCAGAGAGTTCGGAGCGGCGAAGCCTTGCCGGAATCCCGCTGGAACCACCACCGTTGAGCCACCTCGAAGGAGAAGCCACCGCAGCCTCCTAGAAGGCAGATCTGACCCGTTCTGACGTAGAAGAGAAAATGATGAGCAAATCGAATCGGATCGACATGAAACTTAGTAAGCATGTTCCTGACTCTCATATCTAGGTATAGCCGCAAGGGGTTTGTGATTCGGAGTTACCGTTTGTAAGTTATACACGTTTTCCCGAGACAGATTTGCGCATATCGGATCCGCGAGCAGCAACCATCTTGCAAGATGATTATCCAGCGAATCAGGAAGCGATCTACATTCCTCTGGAAAGCCCCAAGTCTTAGCTTTCTGGAAAGCTTATGTTCATCCAATTCAGAGATCCATGATGGAAGTTATCGATGTATCTTTTTGTCTGGTACATTCTGGCCGAATCCCCAACCATCGCAGATCAGACCCGTTTTGGTAGAAGGGAGAAACGGATGAGAAGGTGTTCTCCGAATGTTATGAAACTCGGTAAGGATATTCAAGACTTCTAGATCTAGCTACAGCAGAAATCAGATTATCATTTGAAGTTATGGTTTGAAAGATATTTGTGTTTTCCCGAGACTATTATTCGCAGCGCACAGATCCGACCAGGCTGGAGAGTTGGGCTGTTTGGTTGGGAAAATCAATCCGGATCGTTCTGAAACTTTGCAGAAACATGTATGACTCATGGAGGTATATTCTGGTAGAAGGGTGACCAGTTTGGAGTTCGGGAACATGAGGAAACGTGCTGATGAAGTTAAGGCAGTGAATCTGTCCAAAGAACAAGGAAGGAGAAAAATGGGTGTTTACCTTCAACCCAAAGGAAAAGGTGAGGACTAGATGTGGACTCTTGAGATGCGTTAGTTGAAATAGGAATATGTTTATGGTTAATATAAGTAGTAGATATGATTGTTGGTTGTTGCATTTTGAAAAATGGTTGATGCATAATTATGTGAAGTAGATGTATGCTAGGCGTGGTAGCACGAGTGTTTATCGCCACCGAGCATGGGTCTTGAGCCATGACGTGGTATTGTTTGCTGGGTCGCAATAAGAATGTGTTACGGTTGTGGGCCCATGGTCACACGAAGGATTCGTCAGTGAGTGGACCAAACAGCTGACAAGCTGAGAATGTTAATGAAAGGAAAAGTAAAGGAGAATGAGTACCTTGAACCGAGGTCCTTGGGAATGGGATATAGATTTGCTACGATGATTGATGTGATGTGAACTATTGCATATATAAATGATTGTTCATGATTTGTAGTATGGTTAGGAAGGACATGTAGGTGGTCTGTGTCTATTACTTATATTGTGTATATTCATTATTGCTATATTCAAATGATGTATCTAAGAATCTTGTGTGCCCCAAAAGCACACCGTCGCTGAGTATTCCCAAAATACTCACCCCTCTTTCCCCTTTCAAGTTTCGTTTAAGAGATCATTTGGCGTGGAGTGCAGGTCAAGTTATTTATTAGGGTTTCCCCGGGATAGGGTGTCTCAATTTGGTATCAGACCCTAGGTCAAGGCTACTCCGGTTCTGACCCGGAGGGTCAGTGGTTTTTGCTCTATGTCTTAGTTGGGTATAAGGATTAGATATATTATAGTCTAAGTTCTTTCCTAGTTCTATCAGGTGCAGAGTGGGATCAACATTAGTTTCGCTATGGAGTCTTCGAGTGAAGTTAATGAGACCATAATTATGCATGAGCGATGCAAGAAGGGATCCCCAGAGATTAAAGCAAAATTGTAGCCAAATATTTAAACACCGCGAGGTACTGGACGTTGGGATGTTACGACCAGACATCAAGAAGAACGATGCACCAAAGATTGTCGAAAATCAAGTGGGGGAGAAGCAACCTTCAAATTTGAGGACAAATTTATTTCAAGTGGGGGTGTTTGTGACATCCCAAGAATGAGTTTTAGGGCCTATTTTTTTGATTAAAACCCTAAGGCGAGAACCCTAAATCTTGCGCCCAAAGAAACCCTAACCCTAGCTTTCCGAAGAAGAAAACCCTAGCTTGCAAAGGAAGCAATGTTTCGAGCTCTCAGTTTCCGCCTTCCAACATTTTGGGCCGTAGCCTATGTCACCTCATGTTGGTCTACATAAGAGTTGAGCCAAAGAAAGAAGAAGGTTGGGCCGAAAGAAACATTAGACGAGGAGTCAGGCCTGTTTCTGAGTAAGGAAAGCCATCAAGCGAGAGAATGTGATTGAAGCCCATTCTAAGAAGTATACTAAGGTTTAGTAGCTTAATTTCGTGGTCCATTAGTAAGGAGAAGTGAAGCCCAATGAGTGAAGCCCATAATGATCATTAAGGGCAATTCGACTTTCTGCGACTAGACCTAGGGTTCCCTCTCCACCTCTATTTAAAGAGGAGCTCGTGGCAGAGAGGAGGCAGAGAGTTCGGAGCGGCGAATCCCTGCCGGAATCCCGCTGGAACCACCACCGTTGAGCCACCTCGAAGGAGAAGCCACCGCAGCATCCTAGAAGGCATATCTGACCCGTTCTGGCGTAGAAGAGAAAAGGATGAGCAAATCGAATCGGATCGACATGAAACTTGGTAAGCATGTTCCTGACTCTCATCTATATTATTATTTGTGAAGTGATTTGAGCTGTGGTTCAAAGCTCAGATTTTGGTGTCGTTTTGATTAATGAAAACGATTATTCCGTAATTAAAAAAAAAAAATATGGATCTGAGTCGGGCCTGAAAGGATGCGGCCCAAATCAGTGTTGTTGGTCGACAATATATTATATATCTAGCGGTTGATTGTTTAACAAAAAAAATATGGTAGCTTTGTTGGTTAGAGATTCGATTTCTTATCCCACATGTGGCGGGTTCGAATCCCTACTCATTTTATCATGTTTTGTTTTTGAATGGATTTATCTTATTTGATTAATAATTCGGAATGAAAAAAATATATTTTACAAAAACGATTTCTGTTTTTCCTTTTCTAGATTACGTATATTCAAAAACAAATCTGCCTTTTTTTTGTTTTAATCTGAAAAGGATATTTTCCTTATCCGTAAAAGTCAATCTTTTTAAAATGGAATGATAGAGTCGTATCTATGTTTATCGAATTATAAAAAATGACAATATTAAGTTTTGAATAATCAAAAAGGAATATTCGGTGAATAATCAAAAAGGAATATTCGATGATATCGAGAATTATCATAACCAAAAAAAAAAAAAACACGCATAAACCCTACATCACTTTTAGTATAAATAGTTTGTGTCTCTCTCATATTGGTCACATGTTTTTTTTTTACGTTTTTGATCTAGGGTTTTTTCATGATACGAGCCTCTTTCGTTTTATATGCCCTTTATTCTTTTGTTTAATTTATGTTTAGTGCTTTAGGTTTAATTTCTATTAACGTTCTTGATTGCTTTCTTTTATATGTTTTTGCTCTTTTGATAATCATGTGTTCTATGTATTGTTCTTAGCTCTCGGGTTTCGTTATTGGTCATCACCGCGTCATCATGGTACGTTTCTAATTCTTTTGTTTGTTTTGTGTGTTCTTTTTTTTATGGTGAGTAAACTTGCAAGCATCTGTTTTGTAGATCCACGGTTTGCTTCAAGATTTTCCAAAGGTGATTCACGTAACTATTTTTCTTTTTGTTAGTGTTTTGTTTTCTTTTAGTTTATCTCTTTTGTACCGAGACTGTCTTATTAAAAGAAGAAGAAACAAATTGTGTATCAGGATTGGCTTCTCCAGCAAGCTGGCGATTGTCGCTGCTACCGGAACCAGAACCATACCGCCTAATTTCTCATCTCTTAGATTCTCTCTCTGAAGCAGCGGATCGACTCTCTCTGCGCCGCCGTCGAAAGTGATACAGGATTCTCCTTATCAATTTCTACTTATCCTTATGGTTATCACATCTACAATAATTTCGGTTTATGTTGGTTTGTCAAACTGGTTTATGTTTGCAATTTCGATAACCAGGTCACGTGTTTAGACATTGCGTTATGTCACACTATTTGTATTGCCGTTGCGGCTACTTTCCAAAAGTAATCACAGAACATTCCCCTCATCTTTCTCTCTCTTCTCTCTTTACTCTTTATCATCATCATCATCCTATTTCCTCCATTGATTCAGGTATTCCGAGGTTATCTTTCTTTCTTTCGATCATCTTCTAATCATGTATCTCTGATATACGGAATCTCGGTGATTCTCTGGATCAGGTTTATCTTATCAAAGCTTGATCTGTGGGCTGGGTTCAATCAGTTGAGAATGACACCTCAAGATGTATACAAAACAGCTTTCAAGACACATTCTGGTCATTATGAATATCTCGTTATGCCGTTTGGCCTGACGAATGCCCCTTCTACTTTTCAAGGATTAATGAACCATGTTTTCCAGTCTATTGCAAGGAAGTATCTTCTTGTCTTCTTTGATGATATACTTGTCTACAGCCCTACTTGGGAGGATCACCTTGAACATTTAGATGCGGTATTCTCTATCCTGAGACATCATCAGCTTTACCTCAAGCCCTTTAAGTGTACGTTTGGAGCTACCGTGATTGAGTATATGGGACACTTCATATCTGCTGCAGGAGTGAGCACTGATCCGAGTAAGATAAAGAGTATTGAACAGTGGCCTGTCCCTGCAAATCAGAAGCACCTCAGGAGTTTTCTGGGTTTAGCAAACTACTACAGGAGGTTCATCAAGGGGTACAGTGTGATTGCCAGGCCTCTTACCAACATGCTCAAGAAAGACGGGTTCTCTTGGGGTCCAGATGCAGCTGAAGCTTTTCAGAAGTTGAAGCAGTCCCTCATCACTTCTCCTGTCCTGGCCTTGCCCGACCTCTCCAAGGCATTCGTCGTCGAAACCGATGCTTATAACACTGGCATTGGGGTGGTACTCATGCAAGATAATCACCCCATATGCTACATAAGCAGAGCTCTGGGGCCGAGACATCAATCTCTCTCCGTGTATGAGAAAGAGCTCATGGCTGTAGTTCATGATGTGCAGACTTGGAGTGCTTACCTTGCTCACAGGTTATTCATCATCAAAACATATCAGAAATCACTGAAGTTCCTCCTTGATCAAAAGGTAACCACTCCCTTCCAGCACATGTGGCTCTCTAAACTCATGGGGTATAATTTTGAGATCCAGTACAAGCAGGGCAAAGAGAATTATGCTGCAGATGCTCTCTCTCGTGTTACTGGTTCAGAGTTACTTCATATTACCCTCTCACAAGCTCATCAGGGTTTCTACGACACTCTCCAACTCCTATGGCAAACAGACAATACCCTCTCCAAACTGATTTCTGAAATCATTGCCGATCCGGCATCTCATGCTGCTTTCACCTTCACCAATGGTGAGCTACGCAGGAAAGGTAAGATGGTGGTAGGTAATGACAAGGCAGTAAAGCTCCACATTCTCCAGTGGCTCCATGATTCTGCTATTGGGGGTCACTCAGGAAGGGATGCCACTCTACACATAGTTAAATCTCTCTTCTATTGGCCAAAGATGAGTGCTGAAGTCCAGAATTATGTACGAAATTGTTCTATCTGTCAGAAGAGTAAGTATGATTTAGCAGCCAAGCCAGGTCTACTCAACCCATATCCTATTCCTGCTGGTGCGTGGGAGTCTATAAGTATGGATTTCATCGAGAGCCTTCCTCCATCATTCGGCAAGAACTGCATTCTGGTTGTCATAGACAGACTTAGTAAGAACGCACACTTCTTGGCACTATCCCACCCTTACACTGCTCTAGATGTTGCACAAGTCTACCTGGACCAAGTCTTCAAGCTCCATGGTATGCCGCATGACATAATCAGTGACCGTGATCCCACTTTTCTGAGTGAGGTATGGAAAGAGTTGTTTCGCGTACATGGAGTTCATCTCAGATTCTCCACAGCCTATCACCCTCAGACAGACGGGCAAACAGAAGTCACCAATCACACTCTAGAGACCTACTTACGGTGCATGACCTCTGACGCACCTAACACCTGGAGCAAGTGGCTTCCCTTGGCTTAATGGTGGTATAATACTACTTTTCATACAGCTATCAAGAACACCCCTTTTGAAATTTTGTATGGACAACCACCTCCAATCCATCTCCCTTACCTTCCTGGTGAGAGTTCTTCTTCTGTGGTTGATAGAAGTTTGCAGAAAAGGGAGGAGATCATCACTTTGATGAAGTTTCACCTACTACGGGCTCAGAATAGGATGAAGTTTCACCTACTACGGGCTCAGAATAGGATGAAGTAGTATGCAGACTCTCAGCGTTCTTCTAGGGAGTTTAAGACTGGAGATTATGTCTACCTTAAGCTTCAACCATACCGCCAACATTCACTTAAAAACAGGAAGATACCACACAAGCTATCTCCACGTTTCTATGGTCCCTTTTGCATCACTGAACGCGTAGGCCCTGCGGCTTACAAACTGCAGCTTCCTCCACATGCTGCTATTCACGATGTCTTTCATGTGAGCCAGCTCAAACTCTGTCCAAATCCACCTACTTCAGCTCCAACGTTACCTCAGTACTGGCTCGACTTGGGGAATGCAAAGGAACCGGAGCTCATCCTCGAAAAGAAGATGGTCAAGCATCGCAACTCTGCAGTCAATAAAGTGCTGGTCCAGTGGAAAGGGTTTCCCCCTGAGCAGGCCACTTGGGAGTTTTACAGGGACTTTGTTGCCAAATATCCTCTCTTCCATCCTTGAGGACAAGGATGCTGTCAACAGGGGAGTATTGATACAAGATTCTCCTTATCAATTTCTACTTATCCTTATGGTTATCACATCTACAATAATTTCGGTTTATGTTGGTTTGTCAAACTGGTTTATGTTTGCAATTTTGATAACCAGGTCACGTGTTTAGACCTTGCGTTATGTCACACTATTTGTATTGCAGTTGCGGCTACTTTCAAAAAGTAATCACATAACATTTCCCTCATATTTCTCTCTCGTCTCTCTTTACTCTTTATCATCATCATCATCCTATTTCCTCCATTGATTCAGGTATTCCGAGGTGATCTTTCTTTCGATCATCTTCTAATCATGTATCTCTGATCTCCAGAATCTCGGTGATTCTCTGGATCAGGTTTATCTTATCATATTATTCCTGTCTCAGAAAGCGGTGCCTCTCTACTCTCTACTGCGGCCTCGGACTTAGCTATCACCACCATCCGTACGAGGAACAAGGAGGCGCGTTTGGGGCTCACACACCGCTGCTTTTAGGGTTTCATCACCATCTCTAACAACAACACCATCATCAGAATCATAATCAGAGGTTAGATCAAGCTCCGGCGGAAACAATTCCAGGAACCGACGGTGAGAATTTCTCGAGAAAACGGTGTAGATCGGTTGATTTGTCTAAGGAAAATGATGATCGGAAACAGAATGAGAACAAATCCTTGAAGGAATCCGAATTTCCAGCTACTTTTGCGGCGGCGCTGATGTGGGCGATTGCTCCGACGAGTAGGTCCACCGGTGGAAACACCTTTTGGATGCTTCCGGTAACAACAACCGCCGGTAATCAACCCACAGTTACGGAGAGCAGCAGCAACACCAACCGTGCACACATGTGGCCATTCGTAAACTCTGCCGGAGCTGGAGCCGGAGCCGGAGTTGCGACTCAATTTATGGCGGGAACGGGGTTTAGTTTTTCGATTGATCAGTTCAGAGGAAGTCCACTCCAATTAGGCTCCTTCTTAGCTCAGCCGCAGCAACCTATGCCGGACTCGAATCTTGGGATGTTAGCTGCTGTAAACGCGGCTTATTCGAGAGGTGGAAACGCGAACGCAAACGCAAACGCGGAACAATTCAATAATGCGGTGGAACATCAAGAGAAGCAGCAACCGCAACAGAGCGATTCGGATGATGATAGTAGAGATGGCTATTCAAATAGCGAGGAGTGATGTAATAGTGATGAAAAATATTTTTTAAGCCTTTCTAGCGGTTTGGTTGATTGTTTGTTGTGAGGTTTGAGTCCAAATGGACTTCGTTGGAAGAGAATGTTTTCATTGTATAGGAGGAATGATAGGTCCCGTGATTTATTTTCTATTTTGATTTCTCATTTTTCATTGTTGGTTTTCTCATATTTTGTATGATTTATTTTGCATTCTTAAAAAAAAAACAGATTCTGCGATATTTGTACTTAAGTTCAATTCCTATGTGTTTTCCTCTATTTTTGAACTTCAGAAATCTATTATATTATTTGTGAAGTGATTTGAGCTGTGGTTCAAAGCTCACTTTTTGTGTTGTCTTGATTAATGAAAACGATATAATCTGATTGGTTGGTGAGAATAATCGATTCTGTTTGGTTAGTCCATAATTAAATTAGGTAATTAATTCCATGAAAAAGGTGGTATGTATCAGAGTTGGGCCTGAAAAGGAAGCGGCCCAAACCAGTTTTGTTGGTCTAAAATATAATATACACATAACGGTCGATTGTTTTCCCAAAACATATGTGGTGGATGTGTTGGTTCGAGATCTAAATTTAGTTCTCACATGTGGCAGGTTCGAATCCCCCAATTCTTTTAGTTTTTTTTGGTTACCCCGTTATTGATTTAATTATTTGAGCCAAAAACAGATTTTATCCGAAATGGAAGTTTTATTAATATAAAATAATTGAATCTTTGAAAAATGGAATGATAAAATCGAATCTATTTTTATCGCGTTATAATTGTCCTTCCCTAATTCGTGTGTTTAATTTAATTAATCCGGATTTTAAAAGGGATTTATACGAATAAAAAGCGGAAATATGACATATTTGTTTCGTTATAATCCGAAAAGGAAGATTTCCTCATCCCAAATAATTAAGAGTTTTTATAAAAAAAGATTTATACGATTAAAAAGTGGAAAAATAACATATTTGTTTCGTTGTAATCAAAAATGGAAGTTTTCCTCATCGCAAATAATTAAGTTTAAAAAAAAAAAGGGATTTATACGATTAAAAAGCGGAAATATGACATATTTGTTTCGTTGTAATCCAAAACGGGAAGTTTTCCTCATCGCAAATAATTAAATATATTTAATTAATAGAAAGATAATATCGAATCTGTTTTTATCGGGTTATATAAAAAAGGGAAACGCGTTTATTGTAATCAGAAATAAACATTCCATTATGATGAGAATTATCGCTATATAAAAAGAGGCATAAATCCCCTCAACCCTAGATCGTTTTTCTTATAAATACTTTGCGTCTCTTTTCATAATCGTCATGTTCCTTTTTTTCTTTAACGTTTCTTTGATAGGGTTTAGTCAATTTTTTATTCTTCTATAGTTTCGTCTAGCATGCGTTTTAATGGTGTTGATTTGTAGTTCTCATTTTATCATTCTGTTTTCTCAGGTCACAACGATCATGGTTTGAATGCAAGTCGATATAATCAGTAATTTACACTTCTAATTCTGGAGAAAACCGTGTTGTGCATCATTACGACTCTGTCGAGGTAAGTGTTTCGTGTCTGTCGAGGTATGTGTTTCGTGTCTGTCATGTGAATTTGTGTGGTTTTCTTTTTTCTATTTCTGATTTGCTATAAGTTTGTAGCCCTTCTCTGAGTTTCAAAAAATAAAACCACCAATATCGTTTGATATTTGATTTTAAGTTTCAAATATTGTTGATAAGGTTAGAATTATTAATAATCGATTCTTGGTTTTCTTCAAATTGGTATCAAAATTTGAAGAATTTTTATCTGATTTATATATGTTATGTGATCTCTTGCAAATGTTTGTGTTCGTGAAGGTGGGACCAGAGATTTGTCTCTTGAAGACTCATGATGATATTCTGCCTGATTTCACCTCTGACTTTGCCTCTAAATTATGTGCGGTAATCACCAGAAAAGAGGCATAAATCCCCTCAACCCTAGGCATTTTCTTCTCTCTTTTTCGTTATTGATTATGCAATGCATATTGTTCTGCGATTCTAACTGTTCGGTTATGTTTTTTATTTGTTTGTGTAGGTTGCTCTGCCTCTTTTGGATATTTGTCCGGTTTATGCATCGTTGCTCCTCTGTCAAGGTATATGTTTTTTTATGATTCACGTTTGCGAGTTTTAGTGTTTTGTGTTTGCATAAGCTCTTCAGTCTCTTTGTGATTTTTGTTTTTTCGTATGTTGTCCTCACTCTTTGGTTTTTGAATTTTATTAGGTTGGTCGTGGTGTGGTTCTGGATTGTTTTGGAGGCTTGCTTTTGTTGGTTTGGTTCCTTTGACCTTTACCTTATAATTTGGTTTTCTATGTTGTCCCTTATCTCCTTTTTGTGATTTTCTTCTCGGTTTTTCGTTGTTGTTTATGCATTGCATATTGTTATGCAATTCTAATTCTTCGGATTTTTTTTTCTTTGTACTGATTGTTACTCCCCGTTTGTTTTTTTATAAAATTTTCAAATTCGGTAATAGTGTTCTTCGTTTTAGTGTTGTTGTTTATGCATTGTTCGTTGTTCTGCGTTACTAAGATCAAATAATTGTGTTGCTTTGTTGGTGTAGGTGGGTCTAACTCTTGGGATATTTTCTCGGTGTCTCCATCTTTCCTACTCTAGCGAGGTATCAGTTTCTTGGCTCTCACGTTTGCGGCTTTGTATTTTTTTTTTGCGTTTGTATTGTTCTGCTTTTATTGATGTTATTATTTTGGATCATGTGGCATCGTTTCTCATCTTTACCTTTTGTGATTTCTTTTTGTGATTATTTTTTTCTTTTCTTTTGATTTCTAAATTCGTAGATAGTGTTCTTCGATCATGTGTTGTTGTTTATGCATTGTTCGTTGTTCTTCATTTAATGTAATGATGATCGAACGGCTCTAATCTTTCTCGGAACAGGCTGCTCTGGTGCACTCCCCGATTTCAGATGCTTACTCCAGCCGTCGGATCCTCCTTGCCATGTCTATTCTCAGTCCCTATCTTTACCACATCACCTGAACCCAAATTACATGTAAATTGTCTCTTTCCAACAGCGGTAAAACCTTATTTTCAACCAAAAAAGTTTCAATTGATGGTTCTAACAAACCCCTTTTGATCTTCTCTGATCCATTCTTGATGCTCTGATTTTGGCAGATGCAATACATCACTCTTGATTGATTATTTCTGCAAGGAAGACGATGGTAGACATTATTACATACTTATTGATGTTTAGAAGAGTTTTCGAAAGCAAGTCCTTCGTTGGTTTACTTGCTACAAGATTCCCCGAATCGATTCTGTTAAGCCATACAAGTGTTGATTTCTTTTGAAAAAAGCCATACAAGTGTTGCAAGTTGCAGCAGAAGTAATTAATTCCCAAGCAAACTTTCTTTTGATGCCAAGATTCAGGGTTTTTCTTGAACCATGGTCTGAACCAGTTTTGACTGCCGGACAAAATGGTAGAAGAAAAAAGAAGAAGAAATTTGGGATTTCTTTCAAGCCAAGGCTAGAGACAAGACGACAATAGGTTAAACTAAGCAAATGATCTCTCTTCAAAAATGTATCTACGCTCCTTATTGGGTTGTTTAGTATTGGCTTATTATTTCATCTAAAGGATTGATATTAATGACTGCAGGTTCAATTAATAATTTTGTTTTGTTGTTTCTTTATGAGATTAAAGCTCAATACGGATCGATTTGTAATTGGGACCCATAAAAGATACATCAACCTGTAACATGAAACTGAAATGAATCCAGACGAAATACTAATAAGGGGTCCAAGTGTGATTTTGACGTCTTGGATTAATAAGCAAAAAAAACCAATCTTAATTTATGTGTATGCTTCTTTGGTTCTCTTTTGCATTTGCTTATGATTGTAATCAAATATTATATCCGTTGATTTTGCGGTGAATCTTTTAACTGATGGTGAAACTGTAAAACAGAGCTGTAATCTTTTAACTTAATATACAACGTTGTATAATTTTAACTAGATAAATTATAACAACAAAAGTAATTAGTCAACTAATAATGTTTTTAAGAAATTAAGATAAGAATCAAAATAACAATGGAAAAGTAATTCGTTCAAATAACAATTATAAAAATGTCAAGATCATAATTATGAAAGGATTAAAATTTGAATAGTAAAAAATATAGAATAACAATTTTAGAAAAGTGTAAAGATTAGAATAGGGACGACGAGAAATTATATTATTTAAATAACATTAAAACCATTAAATCAAAAATTGGATAGTAACAAAAAAACAAGTTAGCCCAAAAATCTCATGCTATCTTTTCTAATTTCCCAAAAACTATTAAACTACATTTAATTAAATTGATTATCTACAAATCTATGCAATTGTCAATTATAATTTCTATACAAAATTTCAAATATAATAAGAACAAAAACGGGAAGAATAAATAGACGAAGACGAAGACGAAGACGAAGAAGAAGAAGAATAAAAAGAGAGTCAAAAAGACGACGAAAAGGTCGAAAGAGACGATGAGAAAGAAGACCAAGACAAAGTCATATAAAACCCGGAAGAAAGAAAAAAATGGATAACAAAAAATAATGAATAAGGATAAGCATAAAAATATGTGAAAGTTGAAGAAAAAGAATAAAACCAGAAAAATAGGAATAAGAAGTTGGAAAAGTTAAAGACGAAGAAAAATAAGAGAACCGGCTAGTATCTAGGTATAGCCGCAAGCGGTTTGTGATTCGGAGTTACCGTTTGTAAGTTATACACGTTTTCCCGAGAGCAGCAACCATCTTGCAAGATGATTATCCGGCGAACCAGGAGGAACCAGGAAGCGATCTACATACCTCTGGAAAGCCCCGAGTCTTAGATTTCTGTAAAGCTTAAGTTCATCCAATTCAGAGATCCATGATCGAAGTTATCGATGTATCTTTTTGTCTGGTACATTCTGGCTGAATCCCCAACCATCGCAGATCAGACCCGTTTTGGTAGAAGGGAGAAACGGATGAGAAGGTGTTCTCCGAATGTTATGAAACTTGGTAAGGATATTCAAGACTTCTAGATCTAGCTACAGCAGAAATTAGATTATCATTTGAAGTTATGGTTTGAAAGATATTTGTGTTTTCCCGAGACTATTATTCGCATCGCACAGATCCGACTAGGCTGGAGAGTTGGGCTGTTTGGTTGGGCAAATAAATCCGGATCGTTCTAAAACTTTGCAGAAACATGTATGACTCATGGAGGTATATTCTGGTAGAAGGGTGACCAGTTTGGAGTTCGGGAACATGAGGAAACGTGCTGATGAAGTTAAGGCAGTGAATCTGTCCAAAGAAGAAGGAAGGAGAAAAATGTGTGTTTACCTTCAACCCAAAGGCAAAGGTGAGGACTAGATGTGGACTCCTACGATGCGTTAGTTGAAATAGGAATATGTTTATGTTTAATATAAGTAGTAGATATGATTGATGGTTGTTGCATTTTGAAAGATGGTTGATGCATATTTATGTGAAGTAGATGTATGCTAGGTGTGGTAGCACGACTGTTTATCGCCAGCGGGCATGGGTCTTGAACCATGACGTGGTATTGTTTGCTGGGTCGCAATAAGAATGTGTTACGGTTGTGGGCCCATGGTCACACGAAGGATTTGTCAGTGAGTGGACCAAACAGCTGACGAGCTGAGAATGTTAATGAAAGGAAAAGTAAAGGAGAATGAGTACCTTGGACCGAGGTCCTTGGGAATGTGATATATATTTGTTATGATGATTGATGTGATGTGAACTATTGCATATAGAAATGATTGTTCATGATTTGTAGTATGGTTAGGAAGGACATGTAGGTTGTGTGTGTCTATTACCTATATTGTGCATATTCATTATTGCTATATTCAAATGATGTATCTAAGAATCTTGTGTGCCCCAAAAGCACACTCTCGCTGAGTATTCCAAAAATACTCACCCTTTTTTCCCCTTTCAGGTTTCGTTTAAGAGATCATTTGGCGTGGAGTGCAGCTCAAGTTATTTATTAGGGTTTCCCCGCGATATGATGTCTCAATGTGTATCAAGTTTTACTTTGAAACACAATGACGTAACTGCAAGTGCACAACGGTTAACTATAGTATTTAAATATCGAATCCAAGGAAATAAGAGTGCACATTGGTTAACTACGACTAAGATTAAAGCTAGGCAATATAATTGATGGTTTGGTAAATATGTCATGAAAGTGGCAAGTAAATAGTAAAAAACAATAACTAAACCGATGTAAGAAATATGATAAAAGCGTAGGGCATTCAGGTTGTCATTAGGCGTTTATGAGCCTGATTATTTATAGATTATTTCTAGAGGCAATTGATATCGTTTTTTCGTTCTAGAACTCAAATCAGTGTTTTATGACTAACCTACTCTCGTGGAGATGATCAACTATACCTATAAATCCTATTACTTTACTCTCACAGGCAATTGAAAGAACAAATAAGCTATGCTTCAAATCAGGTTCGATATATTCACAAAGAACCCATGAAGCAACTCTCACAGTCCATCTTTCGAGTTAAACTCATCTCAATTTAGTTCCAATAAATCAATCAAATAGTGTGCAAGCAATGATTACCAAAAATCAGTCATTAAATGATCAAAGAAGTAACATGCATTAATGAACATAATTATATGAAGAACTACTTTAACTTATCAAAAGCGCCACTTTATTTCTAAACCCTATTGATTGAACAATGAATTCCCCTTTAGAAACCTCTAGTCCCAACAAGAGATCTACCCATACATGATTGAGGAGATCAAAGCAAAAGGCGAAGAAAACATAATCATAGTAAAAAGAAAAAAGAAAAAAGGGATCATAGAGACTTATCTAATCGCAAAGATGAGAGGAGACACTACAAGAAAACACAATTTTTGTGACTACCATTTGCGATTACTTTTTTAGTCGCAAATTTTAGTGACCCTTTTATGACTCTTTTGCGACTAATATGCGACTACTTAGGTCGCAGAGGCATAACAGTCGCACTTTTACGAGAATACTTAATTGTAGGTAATCTGTCGCAAATTAGCGGCTGATATCCGACTAGTATTCGACAATATTAATTTAGTCGCAAAATGGTCTGAGATTGAGACGAATTAGCGACTGTTTTTTATTCGGTAAACATAGTCGTAAATATAGTCTTAAATTTTTGACTGTTAGTTTAGTCCGGAGATGTAGTCGCTAATTTGCCACTGATTTGCAACGTAAATTTATAGTTTCAAATTTGTAACTGATTTGCAGAGTAGTCGGTAAATAAGTAGGTAAAAATGTGAAAAATGTTGATGTTAGTTGGTACACCTACCATTTGCGACTATTTACAATAGTCCCAAAATAGTCGGAAAATGTGGCAAAATAGTGGTAAATTTGCGACTACTTTTTAGGAGTCCCAAATTAGTCACAAATGTTTTGCCTATATAAGACTCGTCGCTCTCTCCCCCATTAACACACAAATCATTTCTATCAACAAAAAAAAAAAAGGGGAAACGAATCCAAAAAACAAATGTGGAATTCATCACGGGAGTGGATGTATAATAGGATCGATCCACACACAAATCATATCTCCAGTGAATTCTTGGCGGGGGTGGATCAGTTCATGAATTTTGCTAATAGCCAGTCATTAGCGCAAAGAAGTGGAGATAGGTTTCACTGTCCTTGTTTAAAATGTCAAAATTCTAAATTTTTGCACGGAAGTACAATTTCGAAGCATTTGCATAGTAGATGATTTATGCCAAGATATTATGTATGGTCTGAACATGGTGAAGATTATGATGTGGTTGGGGGAGGAACGAATAGTCATAATGCTAATGTAGATTATACTAGTGGTACTCATCAACCAACAACATATGATGGGGGGAATGTATATGTTGGGATGGTGAATGATGCATTTCATGGCACTATGCCATTTAATCATCATGAGTATCATCATGAACATGAAAGTGGATATGAAGTTCGTGAAGAACCTAGTACCCAAGAGGCAAAACAGTTTTACGGCATGTTAGATGCTGCAAATACTTCACTTTATGAGGGATGTCGTGAAGGTCAATCAAAGTTATCTTTGGCTGCTCGGTTCATGAACATTAAGACAGACCATAATATGGCTGAAAGCTGCATGGACTCATGGTCTGAATTGTTTACGGAGTATTTACCAGAGGATAATCAAGCACCTAGTTCGTACTATGAGACAGAAACTTTGATGCGAAAGCTAGGATTGCCGTACCATACATTTGATGTATGTATAGATAACGGTATGCTCTTCTGGAAAGAAGATGAGAAGTTGAAGCATTGCAAGTTCTGTGCAAAACCAAGATATAAGGCTAGTGAGGGACGAACTAAAATCCCGTTAAGTCGTATGTGGTATTTACCTATTACTGACAGATTGTAGAGAATGTACAAATCAGATAAGTCTGCAGCATGGATGAGATGGCATGCTGAGCATGATTTAAAAGACGGAGTAATGTGCCATCCATCTGATGTGGCAGAGTGGAAGAATTTCCAACATTTTCATCCTACGTTCGCAGAAGAAACACGAAACGTATATCTTGGGTTATGTACTGACGGTTTTAATCATTTTGGTATGTAAAAAAATCACTAGTTGTGGCCTGTTATCATGACTCCATACAACTTACCGCCAGATATGTGTATGAATATTGAGTATTTGTTTCTTACGATTTTGAATTCGGGACCAAATCATCCACGAGCCGTCTTGATGTTTTCCTCCAACCAATGATTGACGAGCTAAAGGAGTTATGGTATAACGGAGTTGAGGCATATGATGTGTCATTAGACAAAAATTTCAACCTGAAAGCTGTTCTTTTGTGGACGATAAGCGATTTTCCAGCATATGGTATGTTGTCGGGATGGACGACACATGGAAGACTACCGTGTCCCATTTGTATGGATGATACACATGCTTTTTATCTTCCGGCTGGTAGGAAGACATGTTGGTGGTACTGTCACATAATATTTCTTCCTATAAGTCATTCGTTACGGAAGAATAAAATAAACTTTTTGAAGGGAAAGCACGCATTGAATGACTACCCACCTCAATCTTTGACTGGCGAACAAATTTTATATGAGCGTATAAGGCATGTAGAACCACTCAAAACATCTGAATGCGGTGGAAATGGTCATGAACAAAAAGTGGCCGGCTATGGGGAGTGGCATAATTGGCATAAAGAAAGCATATTTTTGGAGCTACCGTACTTAAACGATCTGATGCTACGACACAATCTTGATGTGATGCATATCGAGAAGAATTGTTTCGATAACATCATGTATACTGTTATGAATGTTAAAGACAGATCAAAATAAACAGTGAAGTTAGATTGACTTCAAAAGCAAAAGAAAGCTTACTACAATGGGTCAAACATGAGGTTAGATTCCCGATGGCTATGTAGCAGATTTAGCTAGTTGTACAGACATCAACGGTGGGAAGCTCTCGGAATGAAAAGTCACGACGGCCATGTATTTATGGAACGATTGCTTCCGTTTGTCTTTGCAGAACTTCTACCGCGTAACGTGCACCTTGCATTGTCAGGTATGTGTATATACATTATCATATATGTTTCGTTTATATATATATATAACTTATATGATTTTAATATTGTTGTAGGGATTGGAGCATTTTTTTCGTGACTTAAATAGTAGATCATTGGATCAAACCTGCCTCAAAATTCTGAAGGATAACATTGTCATGATTTTGTGTAATTTGGAAAAAATCATTGTAGCACCTACCAATACACCTACCTTACGAAGCGGAGCTTGGTGGTCATGTGCAATATAGGTGGATGTATCCCTTCGAAAGGTTTTTTAAACGTTTAAAAGGGAAGGCGAAGAACAAAAGATATCCAGCGGGATCAATAGTTCAATCATACATAAATGACGAGATATCTTATTTCTTAGAACACTACTTTGCTTCGCACATTTCTATAGCTCGCATAAGAAGGTATGATGCATGGTGACTATTTCTTATAACAGTCATTTCAATCCGGCCTCTTCGAAATATACGAGTTAAAATGAATTGTTGATGACTATTAATTTAATTTTTGGACATTATTTTGCAGGTCAAGTCGTTATGATGAAGGTGAAATACATGTATATCCTATACCGGTACCAGATATATTCACTCAAGTAGGTCGTCCAAGTGGCCAAAGTAATGAATTTTGGTTAACTGAGAAAGATTATAAATGCGCACAAGCATATGTCTTGCGCAATTATGACTATTTTCAGCCACTTGAGAGGTACTTATATATGGTTCATTAACGTTATTTGTGATCCTTTATTTAATTTTTATAATTAAATATTTGTTACATATATATTGTTGTCGGCAAAACAGATTGTTGGAAGCGCAAATTCGATTTGAATATCCGGAACTCTCCGATAATGAGGTGAAATCGAAAGGAGATGAAGATTTTCATATATGGGTTCGCCAATATGTATGTATTTACTATATATCCACCTATATATGATTATTTAAGAATATTTATGAATTTATTTTTAATAATTTGCATATATATATGTAGGTGAGTACAATGAGAAGTCAACCAAATTTTCCTCCTTGGGTTCTTGAAATAGTGGAAGGTCCCGAAAATAAATTCAAGTCATGGCCCATGTATTTTACTAGAGGGTGTTTATTTCACACGCGAGACCACGAACTCACGAAAAAAACAATGAACTATGGGGTATGTGTGCGAGGACAAAATTATGGAACAGAAGCATCTGACGAGGATGATTTTTATGGGACTGTTCAAAATATCATAGAGCTCGAGTATCCAGGATTTCTGAATTTGAAGATCACACTTTTCTACTGAAAGTTTAGGGTGGAATGAAAGGCTTTCTCTTTTCAATGAAAGGCTTTCTCTTTCGACCAAAGAAAAGAAAAGAAAAGGTAGAAACAAGGAAAAGAGTTGGAGAAGAATAAGGGGAAAAGCTAATGATTGAAATGGTTAGCAATGAATATTTGGTATAGCTCTAAGTGATAAAGAAAAGATGGTCTCTAGCTACAAAAAGAAGAAAAGAAGCCAAAAATGGCTAGTGCATCCAAAGGATGAAGAAAGAGACCAAATAAGAAAAGCGAAAGATGAGCTAAAGAAGAAAAGGAAATGAGCCAAGCCATTTGTTGATCAAAGGTGAAGAAGAAGTTTTCCCCAAGTCCTTAAATGAAGAAAAATCGATGAGGTATGTGGTCTATGAAAGGCAAAATGCCTTGGAGAAAGGGTAGCGTAGGAGTGATCTTCATGGGGCTTAGAGGTAGGGGTTGAAGTCATTTGGGACATTGGGTAGATGAAAGTCTATCCTTGTATACATCAATTGCTTTTTACCCTTAGCATTTTGCCAAAGTTCATTCATTTGTTGAGAGACACCTTGATATGGAATTGCCACATTTATTGAGATCATTTTTATCTCAAAACCCTTGTCCACTAGCCAAGTGAGTTCATTTGATGTGCATAAGTGTTATTCATGGTTTCGTTTAATGAATGTTAACGGATTTGGGGATATGAACGCTTGTGTAGGCTAATTCTTGAGCTTGATTCATATTGTGATGAGTATGGCCGACTCTTTTGGAGTAGAGATTGTTTAAGTGCATTTTAGAATCACCATTGACTGGTTTTCTTTTGTTGACATTTTTGGACTCTATCTCATCTTCATCGCTCTCTCTTTCTCATTTTCTTGTTTGTTTGTTTGGGGACACGCAAATGAATAAGTTTGGGGGAGTTTATTTTCATGCATTTTACATGTTCTAGCTTGCATTTTAGTTAACACTTTTAGTCATTTGCATGCATGATCATAGCATGATCATAGCTTTGTTTAGAATTTTGTTTTGAATTAGAGTATTAGGTGTTTGCATTAGGTCCTATGAGTCTTGCATGCATTTGGGGTGTTTTCTAGGTAATTGGAGGCAATTGGGCATATTTGGATGGTTGGACCAAACTAGAGTGCAAAGTCCATCCTAGACGCCGGAAAGATGTGGCTGGAAGGAGACCTTCAGATCCGACTCTGCTTGAAATACCTTCATCAAAGTTGTAGAGGTGTGAGTTAGCTGTCCAGGAGAAGTTGAATCAAGTCATTCGAACGTGTAGTTTGAGAGATATGGCTATTTGACTGGAGACGTATCCGCCTGGTCGAGAAACTAGTGCCTTGTACCGGCCAAACACACCGCGGGCCTTTCATCCTGTCCAATCCGTGCGGTTCCAGCACAGGAATCTCAACCGGCCCAAAGACAAATACTCAACAGGCCAAAAGCCACACGGTCCAGCACAGCAGCATTCACACATCCAAGTTACAGCATCAGCCGAAGTGACTCAAAGATCATGCCAAATTAAGACCTTCACGTGCCCATTTTAATCTGAGGTCTTGATGAAATCATAGACAACCGAGCTGAATTTCGTTTAGTGGTGGTTTCATGTCATTCATATTAGCCGTTCAATAGATATGGCAAATATAGCAAGGACACGTCTTTCTGGCATCCAAACGAGTTCTCCTCCAAATAGGACGTCTGAAAGATCAACCCAGACGAAGGGTTTCCACTCCGATTCAGCTTCTGCGTTCTTCATAGAAGTTGTAGCCCAGTGAGTTAGATATCCACAGGAGGTAGTTTGAGACCATTCATAAATGTATTCCAGGAGATACCGTAGTTTTACCAACCGGTGCTCTTCTCACCTCGACTCACTTTCAACCGGGTCAATACCCGGTTTGTCCCGTGTTGACCCAGTCCGACCCACCTTAAGAAACACCTTTTAAATATTGTTGAAACTCATTTTTAGATCTATCTTACTTTTTATCTTTTTCTCTCTAGAAAAAGACTTGTCTTTTTAGGGTTCTTGAGATTTTTCCCAAAGATCTCTTTGATTTATGCAAGTTTGAGTTTATATATTTTCATGTTTCTCTAATATTTCACTTTCCTATTCCGTAATCCTGATTAACATCACCTCTTTCACAAGATTTGGTGTGTTCTTCATGACTAGTGAGTAGTCTTTTAGGATTTGAGGATTTGGTAGATTTATGGTAATTTGATGGATAATTAATGATGTCTAGGATTATATTATATGATTTCCGTTCTTGATTAGTGGTTTTAAAGCAAGATCTAGCTTGAAAAAGTGGATTTAGATCAAAAGGCATTTCATGCACACAAGGTGTTTGATGAAATGTCTTGATGGACTAATCAAGAGATATTCATTTCTAGCCTAAGGGATTAGTTGTCTAGAATGATTATTTGGTTGATCTTGAATGATAGACTTAAAGATTGCTAATTAGTGATTCACAAATAAGAATTTGATCTTGAATTAGTAATTAGTAAAGTAATTAATGCCTTGAGAGATTATTAGTTAAGATTAGTGATCTTTGCCTAGGGATTAGTCTTCATTAAGCATTAGACATCATTAATTAGCCATTGGATTGCCCTATCTCAATTACCTTATCCTTGAATTCGCCTTTTATCATTGTTTTATTCACCGTTTAGTGTCTACCTCTTGTCACTTGTCTTTTAATTGATAGTTCACTAACTTATTCACCAAAACCACTTTATTTGCTTGAATTAAAAAGTGTCTTGTATTCTTGTTGCATTGAACTAGACCCTAGATTGGATTGAAACCTAAAACACTACAATGACATGTGTATTTAGGATTGATTCTTAAGTAGGATAAAATTCTATTTATCAATGGTCCCTCCTAGGAAATCATAGCGTCTTTCGTATAGGGAGAGGATGCGACTGCGTCCCGTTTCGACGCCATCTGGTGCCCTTGATAAGAAGGTCAAGGAGGCTCTTGGTAAGTCTCCCCATGCTGATACTTCGCGTCGCGAGGAATCCAAAAAGGATGACCATCGTGAATCCGGTGCTGACCGCGGTGATGGTGGCAACCTTCCTCGGCATGATGCGCGAGCTGGGAACTCCCAAAGGTCAATCTGTAGGATGTCCCCTAAGGAGCCTAGCCACTCTGTCGAGCACCAATTTCTCCTTAAGCGATCTCGCGGTGATGGATTTGAGGGTGAGTAGATAGCAAGGAGGCATGTGGCACCTCGCTCGCAGGGTGGTGGAAGCAACTCTCCGAACGCTTTCAGGTTCGATTTTGACGGACCTGTGGCGATTGTCGAGAACATCTCTCAGCTTGCAAATCTCTTCAGGCGCGTTAGGCCTTCTTCCTGCTTCTTACCATCATTTAGGAATATGAAGAAACATGAGAGCTACACCAAGTTTGCGAGCGCAATGGGCCAGGTAACTTCAATTCCCCCATTTTTTGTTTTTTATTTATTTTATTTTATTTTTTGATTTCCTTGCTGAGTTTTGAATTTCTTTTCAGGCTATTTCTGCTGCGAATGAGCTGGTTAACTCGTTCGAGCAGAATCTCTGCTCTATCACCCAGCCTGAGGAAGTCGAGAGGGTGGCTAAGACTATTACTGACCTAGTCACTGAACGGCATGAGCTGGTGGCGAGGCTTACGCGGAGTGAGAAGGAGATGGCTAATATCGCCCTCCTGGAGATCTAAGTCAAAGATTAGGCCGATATGCCAAAAAATGGGAAGACTCTGCTCGGGAAGCTCAGGCTCACTCCGACACCCTCCAAGGTTAGTAGGGAGAGAAATCCAATGAAGATTTGAGGGTGAACCTCCGAGTTGCCGAGGGTCATGTTGGAACTGCTGAGGATGGTCTACGCTCTGCCAGCGAGAGTATCGTCGGCCTCAGGGTCCATGTTGAGAAAGTCAAGGAGGGCTCGAGGAAGCTTGTCAAGAAGCAAAAGGAGATGGTGAAGAAGGCAGAGAAGGCTGCGAGGAAAGAGATGTCCAAGCAATACCACGCCATCCTTATGATGATAAAGGATAAATTCGAGAAGAAGAAGGTTGAGGTTGACACCGAGACCCAGATCATGGAGGGCAAGTCCAACATCATTCTTCTTGACGACATTATTAATCAGACCATCAATGACTTTGAGGCTGAGAAGAAGACTATCGAGGCTGAGAGGCTGAGATTGGATGCGGAACTCGCCATCGTCCTGGTATTCGATCTTTCCTTGGGTAAACTCGATCTTCCGCAAGTATCTGAGGATTCGGTTACTTTACCTGCTGGGTCGAGCGTGCAACCACTAAGTGACCAACTGGACCTTTTTTCTCAAGAGCTTCGGAGCGACTTTCCGTTGCCCCTGGACCAGCCTGTCTCAGCGAGTTAGCCGGCTGAGCCTGCCAGCTAGTGACTTTTCTCTTCTCTTTATCTCTTTTTGGATTATCTTTTGAACTCAGTACCTGGGGAGGCCTTTAAACCCATTTCCGATTGTTATTGAACTTATCATGCCCGAGGGGGCCTTTTTTCTTCCTTTCTTTTTTTGTTGAACTCATGCTCCTTTTGTGGAGGCTTAATTTTATTCGTTTTGTTCTTTAATAATCTTTTGTCTTTAGAATTATTTATCATTTCCATCATTTAGAGGCTGACACTTTCAATGGATCAAAGGCAGTCTTTCAACCAAAGATCCGGACCGTTCAGAGACCTTGATCCCATGTCATTTAGAGATCTCGGGAGTTGACCAGGCGATTTTAAGACTCAGGGTCGAATCCGTTTAGAGGCGGGCATGCAACCTAAACAGTTTTGACGTAAAGGTTGTTGTCATTCAGAGACTAGAAAGGTTGTAACCTTGCAATTTAGACGCAAAGTCGAGTCATGCTAGTTGGTAGTATGCTCTAGCTCGTAAGGTTGTTCGTTTATGGAGTTAAGCTTTAGCTTGTAGACTGAAGTTGAGAAACTTCAGGCTTTTTTTAGCAGGCTTAAGAGAACATTTTTGTTTTTATTTCAATAGTTGTACCCTTATGAGGTTTCCTACGTACCCTGAGGAGGGATCAAGCCTTTCGTAGTTCGATTTTACAAGAGTCTTTCGTTTTAATGGTAGTATTTTTTAAGTTCATGGCATTCCATGAGTTTATTTCAAGTGTGTTGTCGTGCACCCTGGCGAGTTTATACACGCCGTTCTTTACTACTTCGGAGAACCGATATGGACATTCCCAGTTGGTGCCCAGTTTTCCAGCATTCCTTTTCTTAGTGTTTTCTTATACTTTTGGTAGGACGAGCTCGCCAACTTGAAATCTTCGTTGTTTGACCTTTGAATTATAATAACGCGTTGCAGCGTGTTGAAAATTTTGAAGATTAACGAGTGCTCTATCTCGACGCTCGTCGATAACATTAAGCTGGTTGAGAGGCATTTTGTTATTCAGTTCCTCATTTATGGAACACACATCTACCATCAATCTGGGGACTGCGACCTCGACAGGGACCACGGCCTCAATCCCATAAGCCAAGGGGAATGGTGTTTCTAAGGTTGCTTTCCAAGGTGAGGTCCGACAGGCCCATAGCACTCCTGGGAGTTCATCAGACCATTTTTCCTTTTTAGCGTCGCATCGTTTTTTGAGATTACTTAATATCAGTTTATTTGCTGCCTCGGCCTGCCCGTTGCCCTGAGGGTAACAAGGAGTCGAAGTTGTCAGCCTGATTATGTGATCTTCACAGAATTCGAGGAACCGATTTGATATGAACTGTGAACCATTATCGGTTACGATTTCATACGAGATTCCGTGCCGACAAACCACATTCTGCCATACGAATTTTTCCACGTGATTTGCCTTAATCTGTTGGAAGGCCCCTGCTTCTATCCATTTGGTGAAGTAGTCAGTAAGGACGAGCAGGAAGCTACACCTCATTTTTCTCGAGGTTACCAGAGGCCCTACTATGTCCATAAACCATCTCATAAATGGGTATGTAGATGAGATGGAAGACAAATTTTCAGTAGGGTGATGTAACGTGGGAGCATGCCGTTGGCATTTGCGCATGCTTTAGAGTGTTCTTCGCAATCAACGACCAGGGTGGGCCAAAAATACCTTTGCCTTTTGACTCTAATGGCGAACGCCCTTCCTCCATAATTACTGCCACACAAGCCCCCGTGAACTTCCAGCATAACCGTGAAAGCTTCGGGTCCGTGGACGCACACCAGGTAGGGGCCATTCACGCTTCATTTGTAGAGGCGAGAACCGATTATACAATATCTTGAAGGTATTGTTTTGAGTTTACGGGCTTCCCAGTTGCTGGGGGGATCCTCACCTCCCTCAATGTATTGTATAACCGATGCTCGTCAATCAATTCTCGCAACCATTTTTTCGAGGAGGGAAACATGCCTGGCGACAAGCGGAGCTTGGTCCGGGTCCTCGACTTCCCAATTTCAGGAGGAGGGTCGTCCTCTATTGGGGCCAGCACTACATCCAAATCCATATTGTCGACATCGATTTCTATTAAATCTTCACCATATTTTTCGACGTTAATGCTAGGCTTTTCGATTCCTTCCACTGGAATCACTCTTTTCACAAGAGGATTCGAGGTCGAGGCGAGTGCTGCCAACGCATCTGCAATCGTCTTCTCACCTCGCGGGATCTGCGTTAGGCTGAAAACTTCAAACCGCTTGACCATCTCGTGGATTATAGCTAGATAAGATTTCATTCTGCTATCTCTGGCTTCATATTCTCCATGGAACTGACTTGTAATGAGCTGAGAATCGCTGAATGCACTTATGCTGCGTATTTCTATTCCGACTGCGAGTCGGAGACCTGCTATTAAAGCCTCGTATTCGGCTTTGTTATTTGATACTGGAAAACCGAGCCTGAAAAACTGTTCCACGACCTCGTTGGTCGGGGATATGAGGTAGATTCCAACACATGCCCCCTATTTCGAGGAAGCTCCATCAACATAGAGTAGCAGGGTTCCGGAGCTTGATTCAGCCATCTCGCTGCTCGCTGCAAGCTCGATGACGAAGTCTGCTAATACTTGTGCCTTGGCGCTAGTCCGAGGTCGATACTCAATATCGTACTCGCTCAGCTCAATAGCCCACTTGGCTAGCCTATGTAGATGATATGCTCAAATTAATACCCTATTTAGATGATATGCTCAAATTAATACCCTATTTAGATACTAAAGCAGTAGTTATAGTATAGCTAGGGGTCGAACACAAGGACTCACAGAAACACACAATAGATTATATTGAAGAGAATTAAGCTAAACCAATAGATGTAATTAAAAGCAAAACATAAATTAAAAGAGTTGTAATTCGATGGAGGAAAATATAGGCGCAGGGTATTTCTCAGGGAGTCAATGAATGCAGATAAACTAACTAACAGGATTCAGATTTAGTGCGGTTCTTGAACTCAAATCACTAAGTTATAATTAACCAACTCTCGTTGCGAGAATTATCTAAATCTAAACCTCAGAATCCCAAATCTCTTTGCAAATTCCTAATAATAATTCAGCTTTAAAGTTCAGGTTTGATATGTTCACAAATCAATTAAACCAAATCTCTTTGCGAATAATCAATTTGCTCACCTAAGGTTCTATCAGGTAATTAATCGCACTGTCGTGCCTAATCAATTATCCTAAGATCTATGTTCCAGATTCGTCAACCTAGAATTAGCTTTGAACACAACGTAAGGCGAAGAACTAATTCAGATGGTGAATCCTAATAGACCAATCAACTTAGCATTGAGAGAAAACCCTTATAAGAGCTTCTTGCCTTGTCGGCCTTGTATCCAGTATAATGGTGGACTGTAAAGCAGACGACTTTAGATCTTGTTCCATGTTCGACGCCTGCTTGGTTGTATATGAACCAAATACCATTAAAGCATTGTTCTCCTAAACATATGTTTTGGTTTGGTGGCAGATACTTTGATAATCAACATTTAGACTCTTTCATTGATCAACAAAGGCGTTGAAGGAGCCACATGCAAAGATTTCAGAGCTCTTGGAGGATTGGCTTGCAAATTGCAGTTGAAGAAGAAGGTAACCTTGATGGGTCCTTTTAAACGTTAAACGGCTTCGTATGATGATTATAGCAAAACTCTTAAAATATTCGAAAATCTTTAGTTATATTTGTCAAAATTAAATAAGTTTTGTAAATTTTAAACAAATTTTATTTAAATTAAACTTTTTTTTAGTTTTTTCGAGAATTGAAATAAATTTCGGTTATTTGAAACCCGACCCGAACTCGGGCTGAACCGAACCCGATCCGAAACAGAAAATACCCGATGAGTCCTAAAATTCTAAAAGTTTACGGGCTTCCCAGTTGCTGGGGGGAGCCTCACCTCCCTCAATATATTGTATAACCGATGCTCGTCAATCAATTCTCGCAACCATTTTTTCGCGGAGGGAAACATGCCTGGCGACAAGCGGAGCTTGGTCCGGGTCCTCGACTTCCCTATTTCAGGAGGAGGGTCGTCCTCTATTGGGGCCAGCACTACATCCAAATCCATATTGTCGACATCGATTTCTATTAAATCTTCACCATATTTTTCGACGTTAATGCTAGGCTTTTCGATTCCTTCCACTGGAATCACTCTTTTCACAAGAGGATTCGAGGTCGAGGCGAGTGCTGCCAACGCATCTGCAATCGTCTTCTCCCCTCGCGGGATCTGCGTCAGGCTGAAAACTTCGAACCGCTTGACCATCTTGTGGACTATAGCTAGATAAGATTTCATTCTGCTATCTCTGGCTTCATATTCTCCATGGAACTGACTTGTAATGAGCTGAGAATCGCTGAATGCACTTATGCTGCGTATTTCTATTCCGACTGCGAGTCGGAGACCTGCTATTAAAGCCTCGTATTCGGCTTTGTTATTTGATACTGGAAAACCGAGCCTGAAAAACTCTTCCACGACCTCGTTGGTCGGGGATACGAGGTAGATTCCAACACATGCCCCCTATTTCGAGGAAGCTCCATCAACATAGAGTAGCAGGGTTCCGGAGCTTGATTCAGCCATCTCGCTGCTCGCTGCAAGCTCGATCACGAAGTCTGCAAATACTTGTGCCTTGGCGCTAGTTCGAGGTCGATACTCAATATCGTACTCGCTCAGCTCAATAGCCCACTTGGCTAGCCTACGGGACTGGCTAGGGCTATGTAGCTGATATGCTCAAATTAATACCCTATTTAGATACTAAAGCAGTAGTTATAGTATAGCTAGGGGTCGAACAAAAGGACTCACAGAAACACACAATAGATTATATTGAAGTGAATTAAGCTAAACCAATAGATGTAATTAAAAGCAAAACGTAAATTAAAAGAGTTGTAATTCGATGGAGGAAAATATAGGCGCAGGGTATTTCTCAGGGAGTCAATGAATGCAGATAAACTAACTAACAGGATTCAGATTTAGTGCGGTTCTTGAACTCAAATCACTAAGTTATAATTAACCAACTCTCGTTGCGAGAATTATCTAAATCTAAACCTCAGAATCCCAAATCTCTTTGCAAATTCCTAATAATAATTCAGCTTTAAAGTTCAGGTTTGATATGTTCACAAATCAATTAAACCAAATCTCTTTGCGAATAATCAATTTGCTCACCTAAGGTTCTATCAGGTAATTAATCGCACTGTCGTGCCTAATCAATTATCCTAAGATCTATGTTCCAGATTCGTCAACCTAGAATTAGCTTTGAACACAACGTAAGGCGAAGAACTAATTCAGATGGTGAATCCTAATAGACCAATCAACTTAGCATTGAGAGAAAACCCTTATAAGAGCTTCTTGCCTTGTCGGCCTTGTATCCAGTATAATGGTGGACTGTAAAGCAGACGACTTTAGATCTTGTTCCATGTTCGACGCCTGCTTGGTTGTATATGAACCAAATACCATTAAAGCATTGTTCTCCTAAACATATGTTTTGGTTTGGTGGCAGATACTTTGATAATCAACATTTAGACTCTTTCATTGATCAACAAAGGCGTTGAAGGAGCCACATGCAAAGATTTCAGAGCTCTTGGAAAATTTGGCTTGCAAATTGCAGTTGAAGAAGAAGGTAACCTTGATGGGTCCTTTTAAACGTTAAACGGCTTCGTATGATGATTATAGCAAAACTCTTAAAATATTCGAAAATCTTTAGTTATATTTGTCAAAATTAAATAAGTTTTGTAAATTTTAAACAAATTTTATTTAAATTAAACTTTTTTTTAGTTTTTTCGAGAATTGAAATAAATTTCGGGTATTTGAAACCCGACCCGAACTCGGGCTGAACCGAACCCGATCCGAAACAGAAAATACCCGATGAGTCCTAAAATTCTAAAAGTTTACGGGCTTCCCAGTTGCTGGGGGGAGCCTCACCTCCCTCAATGTATTGTATAACCGATGCTCGTCAATCAATTCTCGCAACCATTTTTTCACGGAGGGAAACATGCCTGGCGACAAGCGGAGCTTGGTCCGGGTCCTCGACTTCCCTATTTCAGGAGGAGGGTCGTCCTCTATTGGGGCCAGCACTACATCCAAATCCATATTGTCGACATAGATTTCTATTAAATTTTCACCATATTTTTCGACGTTAATGCTAGGCTTTGCGATTCCTTCCACTGGAATCACTCTTTTCACAAGAGGATTCGAGGTCGAGGCGAGTGCTGCCAACGCATCTGCAATCGTCTTCTCACCTCGCGGGATCTGCGTCAGGCTGAAAACTTCGAACCGCTTGACCATCTCGTGGACTATAGCTAGATAAGATTTCATTCTGCTATCTCTGGCTTCATATTCTCCATGGAACTGACTTGTAATGAGCTGAGAATCGCTGAATGCACTTATGCTGCGTATTTCTATTCCGACTGCGAGTCGGAGACCTGCTATTAAAGCCTCGTATTCGGCTTTGTTATTTGATACTGGAAAACCGAGCCTGAAAAACTCTTCCACGACCTCGTTGGTCGGGGATACGAGGTAGATTCCAACACATGCCCCCTATTTCGAGGAAGCTCCATCAACATAGAGTAGCAGGGTTCCGGAGCTTGATTCAGCCATCTCGCTGCTCGCTGCAAGTTCGATGACGAAGTCTGCAAATACTTGTGCCTTGGCACTAGTTCGAGGTCGATACTCAATATCGTACTCGCTCAGCTCAATAGCCCACTTGGCTAGCCTACGGGACTGGCTAGGGCTATGTAGCTGATATGCTCAAATTAATACCCTATTTAGATACTAAAGCAGTAGTTATAGTATAGCTAGGGGTCGAACAAAAGGACTCACAGAAACACACAATAGATTATATAGAAGAGAATTAAGCTAAACCAATAGATGTAATTAAAAGCAAAACGTAAATTAAAAGAGTTGTAATTCGATGGAGGAAAATATAGGCGCAGGGTATTTCTCAGGGAATCAATGAATGCAGATAAACTAACTAACAGGATTCAGATTTAGTGCGGTTCTTGAACTCAAATCACTAAGTTATAATTAACCAACTCTCGTTGCGAGAATTATCTAAATCTAAACCTCAGAATCCCAAATCTCTTTGCAAATTCCTAATAATAATTCAGCTTTAAAGTTCAGGTTTGATATGTTCACAAATCAATTAAACCAAATCTCTTTGCGAATAATCAATTTGCTCACCTAAGGTTCTATCAGGTAATTAATCACACTGTCGTGCCTAATCAATTATCCTAAGATCTATGTTCCAGATGGTGAATCCTAATAGACCAATCAACTTAGCATTCAGAGAAAACCCTTATAAGAACCCTGAACCTAAATTGGATGTACTCAGACATGGAGATTGAAAACAACATGATTGAATAGATCATCAAAGAAATCAATAGAAAACAGGAGTTCAGAGTTGTCTCTCCAAAAACCAAAAGTAGAATCAAAGTAATGAAAGCTTCGCCATAAAAGTGGCTGAAAAACCTAATTATAATTCTAAAACACGTTCTGGGGCTTTTTGTAAATAATAAAGTCTTATGGGGCAATTTTGCAATTCTTCAACTCTTGGAAAAGTCGCGGGTCGTGTCTGCTGCGATGGGCAGTATCGATCGATACTGATGCTTCAAATCGGGTACTCATCAACACGAACTTCTGCTTTGCTCTAGAATGCTCCAGAAAGCTCCAGTATCTCCAATTATGCTCCAAACAAGCTAAAACCTGTAAAAGACTCCAAAAGACTCCAAAATACTAGAAAGACTCTATAAAACGGACTTATATCATAGCCTAAAAGGGGTAAAAACTATGATATATCTACTCCCCCAGACTTAGCATTTGCTTGCCCACAAGCAAATAGAAGACTAAACCAGAGAAAGAGGTTTGAAAACACGGAGACTCACCTATTCAGGAACCATCGCAAAGATCCTTTTCCCAAGCACCCAAATGTCACCTAACCAGCTTTTGATCTAACCACCATGTACTTCTCCGTAAAAATTCGCAGCTTTTCCAAACTCCACACATTATCTTGCAGCATTGTTCAAATAAAGCTCTCATTGCCAGTTTCATCGCTGCAGAAAATTTTCAAAAACCTTCTAGTTTCTTTACCATACAATATCATGACAAGGAACCATCCAATTTCACACTTTTTGTATCACTTTCTCTCCCCCAGACTAATTTCTTATTATGTTCTCTCTTCTTCTTTTTTTAGATCTGCATATACACATCAAGGTCTGAAACGCGAGTATTGATGGTGTTTACCACCGAATCCCCGGTTCTTCCCTCTCTATGCATCAAAGGTTTAGGCGAATAGTGGTATCACGGGAAATTTTCCTAACCTCGCTTTCAACCTTTATGTGATCATTCCCTCTTAAGTAGAATAATGGGATCGCTGGAAATTTTTCTAACCCTATACTCAGAAGAAAATCATTTCATCTTTTATGCTCTTATTTATCAGCTTATAACATGGGAGAGAGATACCGTTGCTTTAAACATATGGGTTCCTTTGTCAGATATGAATGATGAATCAAGCTCTGTAAACACTACCCACATCGATGAAGTGCTAAAATTTGGCTCAGGCTTCAGAAGAACTCTGCTGGAGACATGGATGTTTTCTAGTCAACTGGTCACTCAAAAATAGAATCAAAACAACAATTCAAGCACATGATCATCATTTCCAACAAGTTTTGACTCAATAAAACATTTTTGACTCGATAAAACAACTGACTATAAGAAAAACAAACACAATGTCAGCAGACACCTCCCCCAGACTCGAACAACACTGTCCCCAGTGTTATCTAGCCTAGAGTAGGTAAAAGAAAACAAAAGAACATAATAGAATTAAGAAAAACAATAAGTTACCGTGCTGGAACATCTGGTATCGACCGACACCCGGCCTGGTATCGATCGATACCAGACTTAAGTCAACATGATGAAACGTCTCATTCGCGATTGGTGTCGACCGATACCAATATGGTATCGATCGATACTCTGACGATTTCAAGTTTTGCTCCTTGTTTATCCTGACACAAACACAGAACGAAAAATAAAAAGAAAATTGACACAAAAGCAGACTTACCAGTGTGTTGCCTCCCACCAAGCGCTCGTTTAAAGTCAGTAGCTTGACTTTTCGGACAATCAGTCTGTGGAAGATTGAGAACTTACACCAAAACAAGCTCCACAATTTGACATCGCCAGCTTCAGAGTTCTGCTCATCATGCCCTCCACAAACTCCTTTCCTTTCTCTTTCAGCTCTGAAGTAATAAGAAATCTAGCCTTAGAGAATGGTTTCGAGGCACCTTTGCCCTTCACCTTGTATTCAATCGAATCTCCATCATACTTTTGAGGGATTAAAGTCATAGAAGCAGCATCCTTCACTCCTTTGCTTTTCGCCTTCTTCTTTCCGTTAGACATTTTGACGTCTTTCTTGGTGATGATAGAAGGACTACCTAGAACGTCTGTGACGGTTGGTTCGTCAGGAGGCTCTTCCAAAATATCAATTACCAACGTCTCATCTGTGACAACATCGATGCAAGAGACACGTGTGGGAGTTCCTCTAGGGATAGCTTTGTAGTAAATCTCCTTGTCAATGTATGAGAACGAGATTTGATTGCTCGGTGTGTCCATAATGGCACCAACCGTAGCCATGAACGGTCTTCCAAGAATCAACTGCGTACGAGATTGTGCACTCATCTCCACAACATGAAAATCAGCAGGAACCAGACAGTCTCCTACCTTAACCAACAAGTCAGGGATTGTACCATATGGAAGTGAGGTGGAACAATTCGCGAATGTGATAGATGACATGGGCAGTCGAATATCAGCGCCCAATCTCTCTGCAATTGCCCTTGACATGACATTGACGCTAGCCCATGAGTCAACGAGAGACTCTTTGAATTCACACTACAAGAAAACATCGATTTGGCGACTGCAGAAAGAGTCGCTAAAAGCGATGGTACGACTAACTTGCAACTAAAGAACGGAGTCGGTAATCTTTAGTCGCTAAAAAACGTAGTGGTATAAATAGTCGCCATTTGGCGACTACTTTCCGACTACGACCATGAATAGTGTAATAGTCGTAAAATAGTCGCACATTGTAATAGTCGTAACATAGTCGCACATTGTAGTAGTCGTAAAATAGTCGCATAAATTAGGCGACTAGTAAACGACTATAGGAAGGGTAAATATGTAGTCGGATAATTGTAGTCACCAAATATAGTCGTAAAATGTAGTGACCATTTACCGACTATTGTATGACTAATTTGACGACTATTCGGCGACTAATCGGAACATAAGCTTCGATGATGTAAATATACAGCGACTACTATGCGAGTGTTTAGTGACTGTTTGGCGACTACTATGCGACTTTTTACTGACTATTTTTATGTCAATATTAGAATTTGGTATGAACGATTGGTATTTGTTTGTTTCTCAAATGTAAACCTGTGTTACAAACTTAAATTACTAAACAACCAAAATTTCATTGAAAATACCATTTGATTACAAATATTAACCAATGTATTCAAACTCCATAACAAGTTCACAACACAAGTTCTAAAATAACATAGGTAAAACAAGTGATAAAAAACAGATGTAACATAAGAAGTAGATGGTTGATCTGTTGATGGAAGCATATTGGTTGTTGCTGGAGGTGAATTAGCAGACAAGAAGTCGAGAAACCTCGGATCAGTTTGGCGCAAGTACTTTTCCACCAAGGAGAAGTGCTCGAACTTGTCCTTTTGCTCCGCCGCAGCTCGGGAGTGCTGTGCTTCACGGGCAGCAATCTCAGCATCACGTCGTTCATTATAGGCAGCCTGCTCCTCGATTTTCCGTTGAGCTTCCTTCAGTTGCTCTTGCAGTGCAACAAACGAGGAAGAGGCTCCCGGTTGCTTGAGCTTGCCATTGATAAGAGTCTCCTGCAGGCTTCCAACTCCATAAGGAGTTCCTCGCGAATCCAAGTCAGTGGACTGTGAAAAAGTAAGAGAAAAATGTAATTAAAGTAGACAAAAGCCAAGACAATATAAATGTGGACTGAAAATGTTACTTACCTCAAGAAAGATGCTAGTATAGTCATCTGTTGTTAGCTCTCGAGGTCGAGAAGCACCGTCTAAAACATCTGAAGCCTCTGTCACGAGCTCAGACAACTTATGTTGTAGCTTCTCCTTATATCTTTGAGCGATTTTCTCCGCCTTCTTATCGACATAGGTACCATCTGGTTTTGTATGTGTCTTGATGAAAACCTCAACAAGACTAAACGATCGTCCCAATTCCGCTTCCTGCAATGTTACAAAATAAACAACGATTATGAAATTTTTTTAAGTTGTTAAGGAGTAAGAAAAAGTAAAAGTTACTTACCATTTCATGTTGAATTTGTTGATATGACTTCGGCCCTGACAAGTGGATGTGAGGACCGAGACCTTGACGATCAGACAGACGAGCATTGGAATAGGTGAGAGTCCTCAGCTTTGCTTCTTCAGTGTCCCAGTACTAAGTCATCATATTCCAGAGCGTGTCACCGATCCAATTAGGTCGCTCTCGACTAGTCCTCGCACTGCTAACCATGTCCTTCATCCGGCGTTGACAGATTTCATCAAAATACTCTTTAACTGTCCATGTTATCAAGGGATCCCAGGTGTGGGTTTTCTACAATACAAAGACAACAGAATGTTTGTGAAAACATCAGAAGCAAACCTATATGACAGAAAACATCACACTGTTATAGAACAGAAAACTTTACCGCGAACTCGAGGAAGTATCGTTCTTGTCTCTCCCGAGGCACACATGTCCAGCTATAGTAGGGACCATCGAATTTGTTGGTAAACACTTTAGTGATTTTCCTAACCAGTTTCGATCCCATGTCGCGATTAAACCTGCAAAAACACACATGAAAAAAAGCAAACGTTTATTTAACTTAAGACTTCAAAACACATGAAACCAGAAGACCTAAGACATAAAACCAAATACAGACACAATACAGACACAAACACATTCAAACACATACATGAAACACATTTCAGAGAACTAAGACCTAAGACCTAAAACCAGAAGACCTAAGACCTAAAACTCCAGAGAACTAACACTAATAGACACATGAAACCAGACATGAAACAATTATAATCAAACACATGAAACCAGACACAATTCTAATCAAAGCAAACACGTTCTAATCAAATACATCAAACACATTCAAAAACAGAGACAATTCAAATCAAAGACAGACACAATACATACACAAACACATTAAAACACAGACATGAAACACATTTCAGAGAACTAAGACCTAAGACCTTAAACCAGAAGAGCTAAGACCCAAGACCTAAAAGTAGAAGACCTAAGACCTAAGACCTAAAACCAGAAGACCTAAGACCTAAGACTTCAGAGAACTAACACTAATAAACACATGAAACCAGACATGAAACACATTCAAACACATTATAAACTAAGCTAGATTAACACATTTCTAAACACATCAAACTGTGTCTACGCTAAGACTCAGACACAAACAAAATTCTAATCAAACACAAACACAAACACAATTCTAATCAAATCCAGTAAACACATTCTAATCAAATCCATAAACACATTATACACACATACACGATTCAATGCAGAATCACGTTCAAAAACAAAACACATTCTAACACAAAACAGACAGAATCACATTATACAAGGACAAGGTCATACCAGCTCGAGTTCGGCGTCGGTGTTGGAGAGAGGACAGTTGTAAGCTTATCCCGGTCTGGCACCATAAGCAGTGCATTGAGAGCCCTTAGCGTGTCTTCCTGGAGATCCGGCAACACTGGAGATTCATCTTCGAAAATGTGTCCGTGAGAAGATGGATGACTCTAAGCCTGAGAGTTCTGATGTGGTGACGGTGGAGCCTTCAGTGGATCCGATCCAGGCGCACGGCGTTCTTCACTGTTGAAAAGTTGTTGTGGCGGTGGAAAGCTCCGGAAATCTGGGGCTGAGGTTGACGGTTGATTGTCGACGGTGACTTGACGTGGTATCGCCTGAGTCGGAGGAACTTGGGCAGCCGGCGTGATGTTGTACTGCGGCGGAAGAGATCTCGTTGTTCGCGACATTGTCGGAGAGGGATTGTAACCTCCGCGTCTCTGAGAAAGATTGGGAGCGTGTTTTCTCTTCTGATTCTTACCCTTCTTAGCTTCTGGCATCGTCAGAGAATGGCAAGAAAAGAAGTAGAAGAGATTCGAGAGGAGAAATCGAAGGAGAAGAAGATGAAATCGAAGAAGAAGAAGAGATTCGAGAGTAGAAGAAGATGAAATCGAAGGGTTCGCGAAGAAGGACTCAGGGATTTAGGGCTTTCGTAGGTTTTTTTGTTTAATCTGAATAAATCAGGTCAACTTAATAATTTGTATGTGTGTTATAAACCGATTAAAGACTACGGCCTAATGGTAAAGACCCACACATGTTTCTCTACACACGGGTACGAGTCTTGTGAAGGACAGATTTTGTTTTATTCCCCTGAATACATCTGGTCGAGTTATAAATGTGTGTGTGTGATAAATACCAATTAAAGACTATGGCCTAGCGGAAAAGATCGCAAAGATGTTCACCCGAACCCGAGTTCGAATCCCGTTGAGGACAGTTTTTTTTTGTCCTGAATACATCTGGTCGAGTTATAAATGTGTGTGTGTGATAAATACCGATTAAATACTATGGCCTAGTCGTAAAGATCGCAAGACGATAAATTACACTGAAATTCATCTGGTCGAGTTATTTATATTATTATACGATAAATAATATAAAAGACAAATTACACCGAAATTGTGACATTAGTAACATAGTTATTTAGTAGGGTTCTTCATCATCTGATTCTTCATCAGAAGACGACAAATTACACTGAAATTCATCTTCTTGTTCTGCATCTCCGATATCCTAATCGAGGTTTATTTGGTCTCCTTGTACGAAATTGTCAAGTACGAGATCTTCAATTGTAGTCATCAATACAGCATCATCATTTTCTCTTTGCAAAAGAGTCGGTTCCTTTTGTTCATATTCCCCTGAAATGTTTCCCCTCGGATTCACTTTTAGAACATTGAGCCACGACTGCTTCGGTTTCTTTGTGTATGGGTACGGAATATAACAAACTTGATCCGCTTGTGAGGCTGTTTGCAATATAAAAATGTATAAATAAGTTATACATCAGTATATATATATACGATATCGACATTAATAAGTACGTACCTAGAATAAATGGTTCGTATTTATTGTACTTTCTCGATGAAAGAACGTCTACAACACCACCATTGCTCCTCCGAGTGCCTCTACCGATAACAGGGTCATACCAATTACACTTAAAAAGTGTGATTCTTAAATTGACCATCACCTCGTACTCGAGTTCTCTGATATCATTTAAGGTCATGTAGAAATCCGCTTCATCAGATGCATCAGAGTAATTTTGACCTTTAACACAGACCCCATAGTTACATGTCTTTCGTCCAGCGCCGTGATTTTGCGTATAAAACAAATAGCCTCTTGTAAAATACATTGGCCATGTTTTGACCTTATTCAAAGGTCCATGGACTATCTCTTGAACCCAAGTAGGAAATGGATTCGTGGGGTTCCAGTAAGAAACCTGCATATATATAAAAATAGCATAAATATATTTAAGTATAAATATATGCATAGTTATGAATGTTTTTTAGACATACATATTCTTTTTCGGAAAGTCCTGGATATTTTGCAGAAATAAATTTCTCGAACATTCTACACAAGACCAACACAAATATGAGAAATTAAACAAGGATTATATATAGTAAAACGTAATCTGAGAGAGATGCCTACTTATATACCTCTGAATTGGCTGAAAATAGTCACAATTTCGTAAAAAATATGCATGTGCACATTGATAGTCTCTCTCTGAGAGCCATATTTCATGCATTTCTCCACTTGGACGGCCTACTTGAGTAAATATAGAAGGTACTCCAGGGACATGATATACGGGGACTTCACCTTCATCGAATCTTGTTAACCTGACCAAATTAGTAGAAAAGTAATTCACATTAAAATACATAGGACGTCTATACAAATTAAATGCCAAACTGGACATGATGTGATTGATTTTAGCATTTACCTTGATTTCGTTTGTATATTCGCAGCAAAGTAGTGCTCTGAGAAATAAGCAATCTCGTCATTGATATATGATTCAACAATCGATCCTGCCGCATATCTTTTGTTCTTTGCTTTCCCTTTCAACTTTTTGAAAAACCTTTTAAAAGGATACATCCACCTATACTGGACAGGGCCTCCTAATTCAACTTCGTATGGGAGATGTATAGGCAGGTGCTCCATCACATCGAAAAATGAAGGTGGAAATATGTTTTCCAAATTGCATAGGATTAAAACTATGTTATGTTTCAAAATTTGAACGCGACTTTCATGCAAAGTTCTCAAACATAAGTCTCAGAAAAATGCTCCAACCCCTACAATATACGTGAAAATATCATGAGGTTACTATATATATACAATACTATAATCATATTTACAAAAATAGTCGTAATTAGTACCTGATAACGCAAGGTGGACATTCCGGTCTAGGAGATCTGCAAAGATAAATGGAAGTAACCGCTCCATAAAAACATGGCAGTCATGACTCTTCATGCCTGAAAACTTTTGGTTGTCCATATCAACATAACTAGCTAAGTCTGACGAATATCCATCTGGGAACTTAACCGCATGTTTCACACATTCCAGTAAAAAAATTCTGCCTTCTTTTGTCAATATGAAGGATGGGAAAGGAGATTTACCCTCACTATCAATATGTAAGCGTGGCCGAGAACAAAATCGTTCTATATCCAATATTGACATGATGTTGTCTTTCGATTTACCCTTCATACTCATTAGAGTATTCATGATGTTGTCAAAAAAAATCTTCTCTATATGCATCACATCAAGAAAATGACGGAGGTTGAGGTCCCTCCAGTACGGCAGCTCCCAAAATATGCTTTCCTTGTGCCAGTTATGGTGCTTCCCATAGCCCGTATTCTTTTTTTCGTGACCGTTTCCACCAACATCCTTTATTTTCAATGGATTTACACCAGCTAACCGCTCGAAATAAACTTGCTCATCACCGGTCAAAGACGGAGGTGAATACTCTCTCGAAGCGTCTTTTCCCTTTAGGAAGTCTTTTTTATTCCTCCTCAGTGGATGACCAAGAGGAAGAAATCTTCGGTGACAATCAAACCAACACGTCTTCCTTCCATTAGGTAGATAAAAAGACTTTGTATCTTCCATGCAAACTGGACAAGACAATTTACCATGAGTTGTCCATCCGGATAACATGCTATATGCCGGAAAGTCGCTTATCGTCCACATAAGCACTGCTTTTAGATTAAAATTTTGATTCAAGGACACATCGTATGCATCGACCCCATTAGACCACAACTCTTTTAACTCCTCCATAAGAGGTCGGAGGAAGATATCGAGACTAGCTCGCGGATGATTTGGCCCATATTTCAGAATTGTAAGAAATAAATACTATGTATTCATGCACATACCCGGGGGTAAATTATATGGCGTCAAGATCACATGCCACAACGAATGATTACGAGACATGCCAAAGGGATTGAACCCATCGGTACATAATCCAAGATAAACGTTACGCGGTTCTTCAGCAAACCGGGGATGTTGATCTTGAAAATATCTCCACTCCGCCGCATCAGAAGGATGACCCATTTCTCCCTCCTTTGTTTGGTGCTCGGCATGCCATCTCATTGCCGTTGCAGTCTTCTCGCTTTGATACATTCTCTTTAATCGGTCAGCAATAGGTAGATACCACATACGACTGTATGGTACGTTGGATATACGCCGGTCGTTCTTAGGCTTCCATCTTTGTTTTCCACAAAACAGACATTTATCTTCCTTCTCGTCTTCTTTCCAGAAGATCATACAATTGTTAATACAAACATCAATTGTATGATATGGGAGACCTAAATTGCGCATCAATTTTTCTGTCTCGTAATGTGAACCAGTTGACTTGTTTCCTTCTGGTAAATAGTCTGTCAAGTTTCCGCAAACCGAATCCACTAACTTTTCACTCATATTATATTCTGCCTTATTTTGCATGACTCGAGCAGCTAAGGATAACTGCGAGTGACCTTCACGACAACCATCGTATAGTGGATTATTTGCACCTTCTAACAAGTCGTAGAATTTCTTTGAATGGTTACGTACCGGTTCTTCTACATTCTGATAACTAGTAGCACCTTAATGATAGTTATAAAAACTCACGTTATCACGAAATGCATCATTCACCATATCCACATATCTATCTTCTACTACATTACCCACTTCTTCAATCCCACCTATATACGTCGTATCAACATAACTCGATCCTAAATCCGCCATATTTAATTCTTCCCCATGCTTATACCGAACATAATAATCTGGCATAAATCCTTTGCTATAAATATGACTCCAAATTCTTGTCCCCGAGATAAATTTCTCGTTCTTGCAAACACTACAAGGACAGAAAAACTTACCGCCATTACTCTGTGTTAGAGGCTGGCTATTTGTAAATTTCATGAATTGCTCCACCCCCGTTCTGAACTGTTCCGAGAAATTTCCCGTCTCTTCATCGAACCTATTATACATCCACTCCCGGAAATTACTATAATTGTAATTTCCCGACATTTTATAACTAATAAATCGAATGAGCAGAAGAAATATGTTTGATTTTGTGTTTAAAATCGAATGAGGAGAATAAATATGTTTGTTTTGTGTTTAAGATCGAATGAGGAGAAGAAATGGGGTAAATTTTGTTTATATAGACGATTTTGCCGACTACATAGCGACTACAAGGCGTTTGAAAGGCGACTACATATTGTAGTCACATAAAGCCGGTGCACCAACACAAACAACAACTAACACGTGTTTTTCACCGGTTTTGCACGACTGTTTACCGACTGCTATGCGACCCGCCCAATTAGTCGCATATTAATCGCTAATTTGCCGACTATTATGCGACTACTAAGTCCCGTCGTAATATTAGTCGTAACCGTAGTCGTAATTTGGTGACTGAACTTAAAATAGTCGTACAATAGTCGTAAAATAGCGACTACTATAGCGACTATTCTGTTTGGTCGTAAAACAGCGACAACATTACGACTAAACCTTACTAGTCGCCAAATAGTCAGAAAATAGTTGTTAATTAGTCACAATTCGTAGCGACTAATGTTTTAGTCGCCACATGTAGTGGTTAAAACGCTGTTTTCTTCTAGTGTCAACTTCAGAGATGGAGCATGGAACGGAAAATATTCCTGGATCTTCCCTCTTGGTCAACTGCCTCAGCGGTAGTGACTTGCTTCTTGCCTTGAGAAAGAGTACTTCGATATCTTCCAGAGTTTCTCTGCAATCTTTGAAGTGACTGAGCAGAGGCCAGCCCTCTAGATCTTCTTCAAAAGTCAACGAGTGGGGTACTGATATGCTCAAATTAATACCCTATTTAGATACTAGAGAAGTTGTCGTAGTATAGCTAGGTGTCGAACACAAGGACTCACAGAAACACACAATAGATTATATAGGTGAGAATCACGCTAAGCAATCAATGGTATTAAAAGACATAATGTAAATTAAAATGGTTGTGAATTCAATTGGAAAAAGGCTAGGTTCAGGGTATTTCTCAGGGAATCACTAAATGCAGATAAACTAACCAACATGATTCAGATTTAACGCGGTTCTTGAACTCAAATCACTAGAATATAGCTAACCAACTCTCGTTGCGAAAACTATCTAAATCTAAATCCTAAGAATTCCAAATCTCTTTGCGAATCCTAAAGTCTAAATCAGCTTTCTAAACAGGTTTGATTTGTTCACAAAACAACTAAACCAAATCTCGTTGCGAATAATTATTTTGCTCACCTTAGGTTTTATCAGGTAATTAATCGCACTCTCGTGCCTAATCAATTATCCTAAGATCTAACTTCTAGGTGATCAATCTAGAATTAGCTTTGCAAACAACCTATGGTGAAGAACTAATTCAGATGGTGAATCCTAATAATAAATCAACCTAACATTCAGAGAAAACCCTATTGAAAACCCTGAACCGAACAAGGGATCTACTCAGACATGGAGAATGAAACAATCAACATAACTGAATAAATCATCAAATGAATCAGAAAGAGTAACAAGAGGGTTCGAAATCTTCTCTCAGACGAACAGAGTTTCAGACTTGTCTCCCTTCAAAAGCTCTCTCTCAAAACCAGAATAAAATAATCATCGCCATGAAAGTGGCTGTAAAACCTAATTAAATAGTCTAAACAAGAATTAGGGTCTTCTTGTAAATATCAAAGTCTTCTGGGGCAATTCTGTAATTCTTCAAATCTTCATTAAGTCGCAACTTGAAATCTGCTTCGATGGGTGTCGATCGATACTTGACGCTTTGATTGGGCACTTAGTCATCAGACTTCAGTTTCGCTCCATAATGCTCCATAAAACTCCAATATCTCCAATAATACTCCAAATGTGCTAAAACATATAAAAGACTCTAAAAGACTCTATAATAGAATAAAGACTCGATAAAACAGACTTATATCATGGCTTAAACGAGGTAAAAACCATGATATATCAGGTACCCTTCGTACCATCTTCTCAAAGCCACGCAGCTGCTTTGGAGTGATGGGGGCTCGGAGGGGTTGAGGAATAGGATTCAACTGCTTGGGCTTGCGAAGTCTGTCAACACTCATACGCAGCTCCTTTGCAGTATCTGGGTGAGTATCGATCGATACAGGGAGGGTGTCGATCGATGCTTGCTCCTTCGAGACATCCTTGACAGATTCGTGGACCGGTGTCGATCGATACAAGGGAGTATCGGTCGACACAGGGGTGGTGTCCAAAATATCATCGTCATCCTTGGCAAGATGGACGAAAATCTATGCTATTTGAGTTTCCAATATCTTCTGATGAATATTGAGAAACACAATTTTTCCGTTCAGATCTGTGTACATAGCGTCCATCTTCCCATTGAGGTTTAGTGTCATCTTCTGCTGTCCCTAAAGAAGCTGTTCAAGCATGGATTCCATCTTACTCTCAGAAGTTCTGGGTGGTGTGGGTGGGCATTGATACCTTTGATCTTGAAATCCATCTCCATCAATGTGGTTAACAAATTCCACTCCATCTTTTTCAGCAAAACGAACAGCCTTCTATTGCTTGTCCATCAGCCAATCTAACTTAGCATTCACCTCATCAATTTGACTGCAATCCAAGTTACAAGCTAGCTTCTTGCGCTCCATGTCTGCATTCTTGGTACTATTGCTAGAAACCAAGTTCTCAATAAGCACATAGGCATCGTCAGGATACCTCGTGTAGAAATTTCCATTGCTCGCAGCATCTAGATTCATCTGATACCTCCAATCAATTACCCTGTAGAAAGTACCCAACAGCTGAACTTGAGTGAACCAATGGTGCAGACAATCTCTCTGATATTACTTGAAACGAATCCAAGCAGCCTTGAATGCCTCAGTCGGTCCTTGAGAAAACTGAGAAATCTTGTTCCTGAGATCCTCGGATCGTGCATCATCATAAAAGTTGTTCAGGAAAGCAGTCTTAGTCTCTTCCCAAGTAGTCAGTGATCCATGAGGTAACTGCTTCAGCAAGTAGGTCGCATCGCCACCAAGAGAGTATGGGAAGATCTTGCAGAAAAGGTATTCATAGGAGACTCCATTGCTCTTGATGCTTGTAACCAGATCCTCAAACTTCTCAATGAGATTCATAGGGTGTTCATGAGGAAACCCATGAAAAATATGCTGACCCACAAGAGTGAAGTATGCAGGTTTCAGCTCAAAGTCATTCCTCTGAAAAGGGGGAGGACGAATCGCTGATCGATTGGCATAAAAGTGATCAGGCCTGTTGTACTCACCAATCGTCCTACCGCGAGCAGCCACATCATTCCTTGCATTAGCGTTCCCAGCGATATTCCTAGCGACAACATGAGCAGGTGGAATGATGTTCCCCTCTCCATCCAGACGTTGTCCTCTCTCGTGGCACAACTGACCCTCTTGGTCTCTCAAAACTCCAGCGGCATCCTGAATCAGAATCAGTGTGTTGTTTATCTCTGCTGGTTTCTTTGCTTTCCTGTTTGCACGTTCCAAATCCACACCTGAAACACACTAGGCAAAGCACGTAAGTAACAAAAAAACACGTTGAGTATCGACTGACACTGGGTTGTGTCGATCGTTATCAACAAAAAGAAAACGATGAGTATCGACCGATAATAGGTAGTATCGATCGATACCGACGAACTTAGTCGAAATTCTCAGACTAAAATCTAATGGTGAATTGAGTCCCCGGCAACGGCGCCAAATTTGATATGCTCAAATTAATACCCTATTTAGATACTAAAACAGTAGTTATAGTATAGCTAGGGATCGAACACAAGGACTCACAGAAACACACAATAGATTATATAGAAGAGAATTAAGGTAAACCAATAGATGTAATTGAAAGCAAAACGTAAATTAAAAGAGTTGTAATTTGATGGAGGAAAATATAGGCCCAGGGTATTTCTCAGGGAATCAATGAATGCAGATAAACTAACTAACATGATTCAGATTTAATGCGGTTCTTGAACTCAAATCACTAAACTATAATTAACCAACTGTCGTTGCGAGAATTATCTAAATCTAAACCTCAGAATCCCAAATCTTTTTGTAAATTCCTAAGAATAAATCAGCTTTAAAATTCACGTTTGATATGTTCACAAATCAATTAAACCAAATCTCTTTGCGAATGATCAATTTGATCACCTAAGGTTTTATCATGTAATTAATCGCACTGTCGTGCCTAATCAATTATCCTAAGATCTATGTTCCAGATTTTTCAACCTAGAATTAGCTTTGAACAGTACCTAAGGAGAAGAACTAATCCAGATGGTGAATCCTAATAAACCAATCAACCTAGCATTCAGAGAAAACCCTTATAAGAACCCTGAACCTAAAGTGGATCTACTCAGAAATGGAGATTGAAAACAACATGATTGAATAGATCATCAAAGAAATCAATAGAAAACAGGAGTTCAGAGTTGTCTCTCCGAAAACCAAAAGTAGAATCAAAGTAATGAAAGCTTCGCCATAAAAGTGGCTGAAAAACCTAATTATAATGCTAAAACACGTTCTGGGGCTTTTTGTAAATAATAAAGTTTTCTGGGGCAATTATGCAATTCTTCAACTCATAGAAAAGTCGCGGGTCGTGTCTGCTGCGATGGGTATCGATCGATACTAGGCAGTATCTATCGATACTAATGCTTCAAATCAGGTACTTAGCAACACGAACTTCTACTTTGCTCCAGAATGCTCCAGAATGCTCCAGAAAGCTCCAATATCTCCAATTATGCACCAAACGTGCTAAAACCTGTAAAAGACTCTAAAAGACTCCAAAATACTAGAAATACTCTATAAAACGGAGTTATATTATGGCCTAAAAGGGGTAAAAACTATGATATATCAGTAGCACTGTGCGCAATGGATGTGTTGTCATCACTATGATAGAGTGTGACTGGAAGTACGGCCTGAGTTTGCGAGCTTACACTACTACCGCCAAGGCCAATTTTTCCATTCATGGATACATGGTTTCAGCATCCACCTGGGATTTGCTCACGTAGTAGATCAGTCTCTGCGTAGCTCGCTCCTCTCTTACGAGGACGCCACTTACCGCAGACTCGGAGATTGCTACGTACAGGTAGAGGGGTTCTCCCTCAATTGGTTTTGAAAGAATGGGGGGCTCGGAGAGGTATGCTTTTAGCTGCTTAAAGGCTTTCCCACACTTGTCATCCCAAATGATTTTTTTGTTTCCCTTTAACAATTGATAAAAATGGAGACACTTATCAGACGACCTGGAAATAAACCGGTTAAGAGCAGCGATACGGCTTGTCATCTTCTGCACCTCCTTTCCCGAGCTCGGAGGTTGCATTTCCAAGAACGTGCTAATGTGTTTAGGTTTTGCTTATATTCCTCTTTGGGTTACTCTGTAACATAGGAATTCACCCGAAGCAACTCCTCTTCTTTCAAGGATTTAACCAACATGTCGTCAATGTAGATCTCCATTGACTTGCCCAAGAGGCTGGCAAACATCTTGTTCATAAGTCATTGGTAGGTCGCTCCTGCGTTTTTGAGGCCGAATGGCATTACTTTGTAACAATATGTTCCTCGTTCTGTTATGAAGGATGTCTTATCCTGGTCCTCAAAATTTATTTGTATTTGATTATACCTCAAGAACGCATCCATGAAGTTAAGGAGCTGGTGCCATGCGGTAGCTTCCACCAGCTGGTCAATGTGAGGTAGGGGAAAGCTATCTTTAGGACACTCTTTATTCAGATCCGTAAAATTCACACATACTCGCCATGTGTCATTTATCCTTTTTACCACGACTGGATTTGCTAGCCAGTCGAGATACTTGACATCCTTGATGAACACAACACTTAGCAACCTGGTAACCTCGCTATTAACAGCCTCGGTTTTGTCATGTCCAAACTTTCGACGCTTTTGACGTACTGGCTTATGATTCGGATCGACGTTGAGTTCGTGTGAGATGATGCCCAGGTCAATTCCAGGCATATCGACCGTTTTCCATGCATATGAACCGACATTTTCCTTGAGGAAGGATATTAATAGGTCCTTCTGGGCCATGGAGAGCTCGGAACCGATTCCCACCTTCTTATTAGGATGAGACTCGTTGACCACGACTTTCTAGATAAAGTCCTTGCGAGGTCTGATGGCACCAGGACCACTCTTCTTTCCGACCAGGCGATCTGCGAGCTCATCCTTACGCTGTAATTGCTATAATGTGCTTTCCTTTGCTATTTGGAAACCTCCCATATAGCATATTCTGGATGCCTTTTGACTCCCTTCACTGTTGTGATTCCATGCTGGATAGGGAATTTTATACATTGATGGTAGGTTGAGGATACATCCCTCATTGAATGTATCCATGTTCTTCCCAGGATGGCATTGAATGGGTTGGCCTATCTATCACAGCGAATTCAACCATCCTCCTTACTCCAGCTGTTATTACAGGGAGTCTTATTTTTTCGAGGGATAAAGTAGTTTCCCCGGAGAAGCCGGTTAACACTATCTTATCCCCCTCAATTTCGTGATCCGGTATGCCAATTTTCCTAAGAACGCTTAGGAGGATGAGTTCTAAAGAGCTCCTGTGAGAGCAGAATCTTACAACCTCAATTCTCAGCGTGCATGTTGCATGTTCTTGAGAATTACTTAGAAGAGTTTGAGAGAAAATATGTATATTATTATCTTTGCCAAGAATTCGGTCCTTTACAATGAGGCTGGTGTTTCAAACTTATATCAGCTGAAAATGTAACCGCCTAATTATTATACACATTAACTACAGAAATAAACTCATAATATTTTTTCTTTAATATGGAATAAATGTGTTTGACAATGTTTGAACTTGGTCAAGTGCATGCTCATGTCTTCCTACGAGCTCGCTTCCTTTCCTCGTGCTCGGTTCTTCCAGCTTGTTGACTTGCTCTATCTCGCGACCTCGCTTACTTCAGCTTGTAAACAGTCTCATGAGACCTCATCATGGGTCGAGCCTTCCTTGTTGAGCCTGTTTATTTGGGCTGGGCTTTGAGTGTTGAATTTGGGCCTAACATAAATGCCTTGGGGTCGGTATCTCTGTTATATCGGGGAAATCAGAAATTTCCGAGACCTCCGAGCTGGGGACTCGCAATCCGTGAGGTGAACGAGGTCTGATTGACTTCATCAATCACCCGATCTATCTCCGGTGTGGAGCTCAGAGCAGCGTGGATCTGGGACCTCAACCTCTGGAGCTCTGCACTCGTGTCCTCATAGTACTTCTTGATTGTCTCAAATTCAGGCATGCTGCCTGAGCCTGAACCATTCTCGTAATTTTATTGAGGTTGAAGCATAAGCCCCCCCCCCTCGTTTTGGACGGGGTTTGCGCTCGCCTGAGCTGCTCTTTCGAGATCATCCTGACGAGCCGCCATCAAGCGGTTCTGATCCAGGAGAACCGATATCAGATTTCGGATCTCAACTATTTGATGAGGAGCCTACTGATTTAAGACTGCAGCTCCCGAAGGATAAACAGTTTTGTTGGTCCCAGCCATGACATTCGCTCCTAAGGCGGTTATGGGAACGTTTGTTCTCCCATCCGAGCCCGCCGAAGCGGTGATATCAGGCTGGGATGGTGGAACGGGGGTGTTCATAGCTCATGATGAAGTTGTGACTGTTTCACTTGTGGTGTCTAACATCTTCCTGGTTTAGAAGACTGATTTCGCAGGTTCCGAGAAAGAAATTATTTTGCTCCTCCACACAGACGGCGCCAATTTGTGAGAGAAGAATCTCACAACCTCAATTCTCAGCGTGCATGTTGTATGTTCTTGATAATTACTTAGAAGATTTTGAGAGAAAATATGTATATTATTATCTTTGCCAAGAATTTTGTCCTTTACAATGAGGCTGGTGTTTCAAACTTATACCAGCTGAAAATGTAACCGCCTAATTATTATACACATTAACTACATAATTAAACTCATAATCTTTTGTCTTTAATATGAAATAAATGTGTTTGACCATGTCTGAACTTGGTCAAGTGCATTCTCCTATCTTCTTGCGAGCTCGCTTCTTCCCTCGTGCTCGGTTCTTCCACCTTGTTGACTTGCTCGATCTCGCGACCTCGCTTACTTCAGCTTGTAAACAGTCTCTTAAAAACCTCGTCGTGGGCCGAGCCTTCCTTGTTGAGCCTGCTTATTCGGGCTGGGCTTTGAGTGCTGAATTTGGGCCCAACATCTCCCAGTGTCCACGAGGATCTTGGTGAGCTCGCATCCACCGACTTCCAGCATGTTTAGAAGAGCATCATCATGTGGAGAATCTAGCTCAACGACCTCGCTTTCCCAGAATGAGATTTGAGTGTCAAGTCCCTTGAATGTGATTTTGTCATGTATGTCAGTGTTTACCCTCCGCTGATGTTCTTGATTGAATTCACGGAGTTGCGACACAATTGGGATCCTCCATGAATAAAATCAATTCTTTTCTTCGTGATGGGAGGAGGTAGATCCGCCTCCCTGTCTTTGGGGTGCTCTCGCCTCGTTGTTTCCTCGGATGAGCGTTCTCGCTTACGATCATCCTCCGATGGGCGGTCTCGCCTTTCGTTATCTTGAGTTGGGTAGTAGTTCCTCCTCGGGGAGGGGGGAGGGGGGGGGGGGAGGGGGTTCTCCAGCTCGACGTTGCCCAGCTCTCCTGCTGCGAATTTCACAGCGAGGTGCTTCTTCACCTCGTAACACTCCTCAGTCGAATGACCCTTGATCTTATGAAAATCACACCACTTGATGGGGTCATAGGGCTTGATTCTGCTATGAAGTGGACTTCCTACTAATTACAAATGTAACCCCTGACCTTGTCTTTGGTTTTGGGATTCTTTCTTCCCAAACTTTATAGGTCCCTGGGAGTTTTTCGTCTGAGCTTGCTTACCCGAGGATGCGGGTGCCTGCTGCTTTGATTGAGCTGCACTCTCCTCCTCTAGAATAATCCAGTGTGAAGCACGGTGTAGCACATCATCTAGCGACTGTGAGCTCCTCGAAGAATTTTCGGCAAAGAAACGGCAGCGTGCTGCCTCGAGGTCGCCTTCGAGTAGTCGCACCCTTGAAAAGGCGAATTTGAAACTTCTCATAAATGCATTGGGTCAGTTTCTCCGTTATATCAGGAAAATCAGATGTTCCCGACATCACCGAGCTGGGGGCTCGCAATCCGCGAGGTGAATGTGGTCTGATTGACTTCATCAATCACCTGATCTATTTCAGGTGCCGAGCTCAGAGCGGCGTGGACCTACGATCTCATCCGCTGAAGCTCGGCACTGGTATCTTCATAGCATTTCTTAATTGACTCAAACCCATGCAAGGCGTTGGGTCCCAAATCATTCTCATTATTGCCCGGGGACCGGAGCAGGGATCCTCCAGCGAGCTGGGCAAGGTTTCCGACATCATTTTCAAGTCGCGTTTCGATCTCGGGATTGTCCCAAGTTTTAACTTCATTGGAGCTCCCAGAACGATCCTGACTGGCTAATCGCTATGAGGTCTGACCTACTCCCGGGAAGGTCGCAATTGATGGAATCCCTCCTTCTGCGGTCTGGATCGTGGAAGAAGTGAATATTGTGTCTGATATTACCGAGCTGAACCGCGAGGTGGTGGCTGAGCCGACCATTCTGCTGGTCGAGGCATCGATACCGGAAAAGTTTAGCCTCGTTATTGGTGGAGGTGAAAACGTTAGCCCACCTTGTCCTAGTGCAAACGGGGCTTATATCCCAGGTTGGAGAGCAGATCGCCCGATCGCGCCTGCCCGAGGGGTTCTTTCGAGATCATCTTGGCGAGCAGCGATTAGGCGATTCTGTTCTATGAGAACCGATATCAAGTTCCGAATCTCAGCAATTTGATCCGGAGCCGCCTGGTTTACGACCGGAGGTCCCAAAGGATCAACAGTTTCGTTGGTCCCTGTCGTGACATTCGCTTCCGAGGGGGTGATGAGAACGTCTGTTGTTCCATTTGAGCTCACTGGAGCGGTGGTGTTAGGCTGGGATGGTGGGATGGAGGTATTTATAGTTCCGGATGAAGCAGTGACTGTTGTGCTTGTTGTGCCCGACATTATCCTCTTCCGAATGATCAGTTTCGCAGGTTACAAGAAGGAAATTGTTTTGCTTCTCCCCACCGACGGCGCCAAATTGTGAGAGCTGAATCTCACAACCTCAATTCTCAGCTTGCGTTAGGTTGAATGTACTTAAAACTTTAGAAGAATTAAATAAAAAAAATTGTATATTATTCTGTCCGCCGAGAATTCGGTCCTTTACAATGAGGCTGATCTTCCAAACTTATACCAGCTCAAAAACGTAACTGCCTAATTATCATATATCTTAACTACAAAATTAAATTTATAATCTTTTATCTTTAATATGAAGCAAATATGTTTGACCAGGTTTGAATTTGGTCAAGTACATGCTCATGTCTTCCTGCGAGCTTGATTCCTTTCCTCGTGCTCGGTTCTTCCGGCTTGTTGACTTGCTCTACCTTGCGACCTCGCCTGCTTCAGCTAGTGAACAATCTCATGAGACCTCTACATGGGCCGAGCCTTCTTTGTCGAGCCTGTTTACTCGGATTGGGCATTGAGTGCAGAATTTGGGCCCAACAAAAACCAAATAGCTTCTTTATTTAAAATCCCTTAAAAACATAATAAAACCGGTAAAATATAGGGTATATAATATGTTCACATGCCGGCCAGATTTTTTACTACTTGGTAACGTGACCCAGTCTAAGTGGAATACATGTTAAGTGGTCATATATAAAACCAAAGCACCTCCAATCAGTTGCCTCCAATCTTTGATCAAAATTTGGGTCAAGTAAGTCTTCATGCTTTTAAAGATATTTATGGGTATCCATAAGAACTGGACTCCACATCTCGGTGGAAATATCTAAGTTCACTCCTGTGGAACTTCAAATTCGAAATTAATATCTCTCCATTTACATGAGATAGGAAGATGTAAGTGTGAAAAACTTAATGCAACACAAATCTTTTTAACTTGGAAAGTGCCAAGTCAAACACATTTTCATTTATTAGAAATTGATAAGTTGATGTTCACCGATTACAACCTATTTAGAATTACACAATTCTGTTCGATAGATTGCCCCCAACTCGATTTTTAGTTCTACCAAACACTAACCTTTCAGCCTTGTATTTTTTTTTGGAGTGCTTCAAGGTTTTTACAAAAACACCAACTTACGGCTCAAAAGTGTTAACTATTCGTTTTGCCCATAAGTCCCTTTTATATCATTACTAAAGATCCTAAAACCCATTATCTTTGAGTATCTCCTTGCAGATATCGTCAGCAAGAGTTTCCAAAATCTCCTCTGAAGAATATCTTTGTGTATCTCCTTAAAACAGTCTTTGGCAAGTTTTGTCACGTCAACATTCCACTTTTTAGGCCGCATCTGTCACTTGATGTATCTTCTCATACGTCAGCTGGTCCCACAGCAAAATATGTATCTTCAATCTCCCATTTTTTACTCAGTTTGATACTCAAGCATTTTTGTCTTGTTTACCTATTTGATAACATAAACACCAAGAGGCACATACATAAGTAATATCTTAGGGACCCAATAGCATAGCGATAATAATAGACTTTGGCTTAAGGAGCAATCCTTATGCCATATATCAAACATATAAGTCTATGTCAGATAGAGAATTGCTGCAATTTCAAACCCAATTGGTTGAGATATGAGATACTTAGCTAGCTAACTAAAATGCAACAGACCAAACACTAAGAACTAGCTAACTAAAACAAAATAGTGCAACCAAAATAACTTCACATCTTTCACATACTAGACTAAATCACCCATTATCCTTGCTCCCCATGTGTAGAAGCATCAGTGCCCACATCAGAATCAAGCACATCTCCCTCTGCTTAACTGTATGACTTAGAAAAAATGAAAAGAGAAAGAATGCGGATGCATAGATTTGGTTAAGAGACTTACCTGGAGATAGAATCCGCATAAGAATATCAAGTGCTGCCTAGAGAGTGGTGCGGTCCTGAGCAGATAATTCAACTGTTGATGCTCCGGATTGGGACGATCTCAGCTTGGAGGATTTTCGATGTGTTGGCTTTGGCATCCTCTGATGTTGAGCTCATGATAGATACCTGGATCCAAATCGAGGTGGCACAGGATGTTGATGTTCCAGCATCTTCGTGATCAGACTTGGAAACGGTAAATAGAATTTAGAGCTAGGATTCCGAGCCAGCTGGAGGATATGTTTAACTACAGATTTTCCAAAGTAAAACTGAATCCCATTAAAAAAATTGTGAATCAGCCTTGCTCTGTTTTTGTTGGGATAGCTAGCATTCTAAGTAGGTGCATCAAATATTGTACAAGGTTTCATAATCAGCCGTAAAGTTGGTGGATAGCAGAGAAGTTCATTCTTCCACATCACCATCACTTAGAAAAACAGTCAACTAATCATCTCAGAGATCAAATATTGATGTACTTCGTATTGCCTCAACAACCGCCTCCATGTTCAACACTTTATTCACAACTTCCGGCAAAAAGTCATACTCATGTCCTCTCAGCCAAACCATTATGAAATTAGACTCAACCTTTACAAAAGGCAGGTGCGACCAAAATTCTCATATTATTGTAGGAACATATGGTTTGATGTTCCAGACAGTGGAGAAAAGACCAGCATCTTTGCAAAAATTATTTCATTCTCATTGATAAAGTTGTGAGAAGTAAAACGGTTATACATGTCTTGGGGTTCAGCTGAGGTAAACCGAGTGAGGTCAAAAACTCTTGAAGCAGACGACTGAGAGGGATGCTGCCATTTTTGAGTTAGCTCAGGCTTTTCTGACTTCATAGCCTCCGCTGATCCCTTTCGTTTCCCTGCTCTGGTCGAAAGGGGTCAAAATATTCATGAAGATGTGTCCTTTGGAGCTGATTTTGGAGTAACCCTCGCCTTTGGCTTAGACTTCACTTTGTTCACAGAGTTTGCTTATTGCGGTGAAGTATCCTCAAGAGATGTGACTGACACTACAAGAAAACAGCGTTTTAGCGACTACATAATCAGTCGTAATATAGTCGCTTAAACTGCTTTACCGACTACATTACGACCACGTTGTGTAGTCGTAAATGTCTAGTCGCAAAAACACGTAGTCGATAATTAGTCGCTAATTTACGACTACTTTGCGACTTTGTTACGATGACAGTAAGAAGTCGCACATCAGTCGTAAAATATGCGACCATGTACCGACAACATTAACGACTAACATGCGACTAACGTACGACTATATATTGTGTCGTGTGGAAGTCGTTTGGTGTAGTCGTTAAAGAGTCGTGAAATGTGGCGACTATTTTCTGACTAATAAGCGTCTAATTTAGCGACTGATTTGCGACTAATATCTTCACGGAATAGAGATTTGGTAATCTTTTTACGTCTAATTTGCGACTGATTTGCGACTACTTAGCGACTGAATTGCGACTACCTAGCGACTGATTTTATCAACGAAATTCAAAATGGTAATACTGTACCCAATTTGTATTACCTAGCAATTTGGAAATCATATACAAACTAATACAAAGAATACTAGAAATTTAAAATGAAAGAAACATACATTAATAAAGAAACATATATATTATACATTGTTTTAGCATATCAAATACAAACCAATACAAAGAAAGGTCTAATGTTCAAAACATGAAATAAAATGACAGCCTAGGGTGTAGAATCATGCTGTCAATCAGATTGAGAAGCCATGAAGTCTAGAAAATTTGGATCGGTTTCACGAAGATACCTTTCCACCACTGAATAATGCTTCTGGTCAGCTTCAAGTTTGGTAAGCTTGCTTTGTTGGTCAGATGCAAGTTTGGTAAGCTCTGCCTCACGCCGAGCGTTAGAAGCTGCTTGTTCTTCAATTAGGCGTTGAGCTTCTTCCAACTTATCTTCCAGGGATTGAAACGATGAAGAGGTTACTTCGAACTTGCATTTTCCACCAACATGAGACTCTGCGAGGCTTCGTATTCCATATGGTCTGCCTCCATCATCCGTGAACGTTGACTGCATAAATAAAACCAAGATTTATAAAACCAGATGACAGAAAACCAAAAGATAACTTAGATTTCGTATTTACCTGAAGAAAGAGATCGTTGTATTCCTCTGTGGTTAGCTCTCGCTGTTGCGACCTGCCGTCTGAAATTTCAGGCCCGATCTCTTGCATCTTAGCTTGCAAGTTCTTCTCATAATTCTGCGCGATCCTCTCAGTCTTCAGATCAACAAACGTACCATCAGATTTTGTGTGAGTCTTCACAAAAACCTAACCGATACTAACCGGTCTGCCCAATTCGTCTTCCTGAAAATGTAACATATAAATTTGTTACATAATAGAAAGTTGCAGAAGTATTAGATATAGAAATTACACTTACCATTTCTTGTTGGATTTGGTGATATGACTTTTGGCATGATAAGTGTTTGTGCACTCCAAGGCCTTTACGGTCAGATTTCCGAGCTGCGGATGTGGTCTGAGACCTCTCTTTAGATTTGTCAGTGTCCCATTTCTCTGTCATTGTTGTCCACAGTGTTGGGTTAATCCAAGGTGGTCGCTTTCGAGAAGTCCTCGCGGTGCTTACCATATCCTTCAATCGCCATTGACAAATCCTCTCGAAATGTTGTTGAACAACCCCTGAGATTAAGGGATCCCATGTGTGGGTTTTCTACAAGACAAGTTGATGGTGTTACTAGACAGAATATAATGAAAGACATATATGAAGCTTGGAGGAGAGAAATGCTTACCGCGAACTCGACGAAGTATCTTTCCTATCTATCGCGAGGCACAACAGTCCAACTATAGTGTGGACCATCAAACTTGTTTGTGAAAATCCTGGTGATCTTCCTTGTCAGCTTTCCCTTGTCACGGCCAAACCTAGATAGAGACAAATAAGTGCATCAACAAGAACACAAAAATCAGATAGACATTCAGAAAAGACATGATTTTAGTCTACCATACAAATCACATATCAGAAAAGACATAAATAGCAAATTGTTAGCTTAGTCTACCAAACAAAAATCAAGCCAGACAGAAGCATAATATGCCTGATTAGACCAAAGAAGCACTTACACTAGAAACAAATTGACAATAACAAGAAGGCCTCTGCATTTGTTACACCAGTTTTCTGCATTTGTTAACAAGAACAATAAGGCCTCTCTCTGCCACATGGCGGCAACTCTCACAACAGCTTTACACGAAACTCAATAGAACAAGCAAGACAGAGAGAAACTAAGCAATACAGACAGTTTCTATCCATTCCAAACACAAAAACCATTCCAAACACAAAAAATCATATCAGATGTGCGTAGAGACACAAATCATACATCATCAATTCCATGGGGATTTAAAGTTCATAGAGACACAAATTAACACAATGGTTTTCGGAAAACAGACTTCTTCGTCATGACAGGAAATTGTAAACTAGCCTCTTGACAGGAAATAGACCATATCCACACACATAAACATCATCAATTCCACACACGCAAATCATACATCATCAATTCCAAACAGAAAAACAATTCTAGTCAAAAATTGTAAACTAGCCTCTTCACAGGAAATCGATATTCAGACATGAATTGATAGAAACTTACCAAGTGGTGTTTGGCGGCTGAGGGCGTGTCGGAGACATCAGAGTCGTGTACTCATGCCGGTTAGGCACCCTAAGCAGCTGCTCAAGCACCATACGTTGCTCTTCATGGAGATCGGCCTCAATATGTGCATTGTCGTCAATCGGATTATCTTCGAACTCGTTGGAGATGTGAGCGTGAGACGACTGATTACTATTACCCTCGGAGTTGTGCAGCGAAGGATTCGAAGAGATTTCTCCTGGAGTCGTTTGATCTTGAGGTTGAGAGCTTTCTCGTGGAGTCGTCTGACCTTGAGATGGATTGCTTTGTGGTGGATTCGATGAGTTGTTTTTGAAAAGCTGGGTAGGCGGAGGAAAATCCCGGACATTTGGTGCTGTCGTTGAAGGTTAAGCGTGCACGGGGTTCAGAGGTGGTGATGACAGATGCGGAAGAAATTGGGCCGCCGGCGTGAAGGTCTATTACCGCGGTAGAGGGTTTGTTGTTCGCGATGAAGACCCTCCGGCTCTCTGAGTAACGTTGGGTCCGAATCTCTTCCGTCTTTTACCGTTCTTAGTTTCCGGCATCGTATGCTCTAGACGGAAGGTGGGATCGAAGAAGAAGAACAGAAGGTGGGACCGAAGAAGAAGAACGGAAGGTGGGATCGAAGAAGAAGAACGGAAGGTGGGATCGAAGAAGAAGAACGGAAGGTAGGATCGAAGGCGAAGATGAGAGTAAAAGGGATTTAGATCTCTAATCGGAGACGAAGAAGACTGAATCTAGGCTGAGAGTTGAGAGTGTTAGGGCTTTCGTAAGTTTATTTTTTTTAATTTGAATGAAGCAGTTAGACTTAATAATTATTTGGTGTGATTTAGAACGATTAAACACTATGGCTTACTGATAATGTTCTCTTCTATCTCTCTTCAGTCCCGGGTTCGAGTCCATGGTTTGGACAATTTTTTTTTATTCTGCATAAAGCAGATAGACATAATAATTATTTGGTGTGTTAAATACCAATTAAACATTATGGCTTACTGGTAAAGATCCCACACTTGTTTCTCTTCACACGCGGGTTCGAGTCCTGGTAAGGACTTTTATTTTTTTTAACTCTAAACGAGAAATAAATACTGATTAATAATGTAAAAGACAAATTACACCGAAATAATATAAAATACAAATTACAACGAAATTGTGACATGAGTAACATAGTGAATTAGAAGGGTTCTTCGACATCTGATTCTTCATCAGAAGACGATAAATTACACCGAAATTCATCTTCTGGTTCTGCATCTCCGACTTCGAAATCGAGGTTTATTTGGTTTCCTTGTACGAAATTGTCGAGTACGAGATCTTCAATTGTAGTCATCAATACATCATCATCATTTTCTGTTTGCAAAAGAGTCGTTTCTTTTTTTCATATTCCCCTGAAATATTACCCCTCGGATTCACTTTTAGAACATTGAGCCACGACTGCTTCGTTTTTTGTGTATGGGTACGGAATATAACAAACTTGATCCGCTTGCGAGGCTGTTTGCAATATATAAATGTATATATAAGTTATACATCATGGTATATATATATATATATGATATCGACATTAATAAGTACGTACCAAGAATAAATGGTTCGTATTTACTCGATGAAAGAACGTCTACAACACCACCATTGCTCCTCCGAGTGCCTCTACCGATAACAGGGTCATACCAATTAAAATTGTGATTCTCAAATTGACCATCCCCTCGTACTCGAGTTCTATGATATCAGTTAAGATCCCGTAGAAATCCGCTTCATCAGATGGGAAAGGAGCTTTACCCTCACTATCAATTTGTAAGTGTGGCCGAGAACAAAATTGTTCTATATCCAATCTTGACATGATGTTGTCTTTCGATTTACCTTTCACACTCATAAGAGTATTCATGATGTTGTCAAAAACGTTCTTCTCTATATGCATCACATCAAGACAATGATGGAGATTGAGGTCCCTCCAGTACGGTAGCTCCCAGAATATGCATTCCTTGTGCCAGTTATGTTGCTTCCCATAGCCCGGCTTCTTCTTTTCATGACCGTTTCCACCGACGTCTTTTGTTTTCGATGGATTTACACCAACCAACCGCTCGTAATAAACTTGATCACCGGTCAAAGACGGAGGTGGATACTCTCTCGAAGTGTATTTTCCGTTTAGGAAGTCTTTTTTATTCTTCCTCATTGGATGACCATGAGGAAGAAATCTTCGGTGACAATCAAACCAACACGTCTTCCTTCCCTTAGGTAGATAAAAAGACTTTGTATCTTCCATGCAAATTGGACAAGATAATTTACCATGGGTTGTCCATCCGAATAACATGCTATATGCCGGAAAGTCGCTTATCGTCCACATTAGCACTGCTTTTAGATTGAAATTTTGATTCAAGGACACATCGTATGCATCGACGCCATTAGACCACAACTCTTTTAACTCCTCAATATGAGGTTGGAGGAAGATATCGAGACTAGCTCGCGGATGATTTGGCCCAGAATTCAGAATAGTAAGAAATAAATACTTTGTATTCATGCACATACCCGGGGGTAAATTATATGGAGTCAAGATCACAGGCCACAACTAATGATTACGGGACATGCCAAATGTATTGAACCCATCCGTACATAATCCAAGATAAACGTTACGTGGTTCTTCGGCAAACCCGGGATATAGACCTTGAAAATATCTCCACTTCGCCGCATCAGAAGGATGACCCATTTCTCCCTCCTTTGCTTGGTGCTCGGCATGCCATCTCATTACCGCTGCAGTCTTCTCGCTTTGATACATTCTCTTTAATCTGTCAGCAATAGGTAGATACCACATACGACTGTATGGTACTTTGGTTCTACGCCGGTCGTTCTGAGGCTTCCATCTTTGTTTACCACAAAACAGACATTTAGTTTCCTTCTCGTCTTCTTTCTAGAAGATCATACAATTGTTAATACAAACATCAATTGTATGATATGGGAGACCTAAATTGCGCATCAATTTTTCTGTCTCGTAATGTGAACCAGTTGCCTGGTTTTCTTCTGGCAAATAGTCTGTTAAGATTCCGCAAACCGAATCCACTAACTTTTCACTCATATTATATCCTGCCTTATCTTGCATGACTCGAGCGGCTAATGATAACTGCGAGTGACCTTCACGACAACCATCATATAATGGAGTATTCGCTCCTTCTAACAAGTCGTAGAATTTCTTTGAATGGTTACGTACCGGTTCATCTACATTCTGATAACTAGTACCACCTTGATGATAGCTATCAAAACTCACGTTATCACGAAATGCATCATTCACCATGTCCACATATCTATCTTCTACTACATTACCCAATTCACTACTCCCACTTAAATGCGTAGGATCAACATAACTCGGACCTAAATCCATAGAGAATTCTTCTCCATGCTTATACCAAACATAATAATCTGGCATAAATCCTCTACTATACAGATGATTCCAAATTCTAGGCCCCGGGAGAAATTTCTCGTTCTTGCAAACACTACAAGGACAGTAAAACTTACCGCCATTTTTCTGCGCTAGAGACTGGCTATTTGCAAATGCCATGAATTGATCCACCCCCGTGGTGAACTCTATCGAGAAATTTCCCGTCTCTTCATCGATTCGCTTATACATCCACTCCCGAAAATTAATATAATTGTAATTTCCCGACATTATAAAAAAAACCGTTTCTCTTCTAAAATTCGATTTATTTTGTTTATGAGAATGAGGAGATTGTGAAAATGAGGAGAACGATAGTCTCAAGTTTTTATTTATAGACATTTTTCAGACTGATTTGCGACTACAAAGCGACTGATGTCCGACTACGCGTGGTAGTTGCAAAAGTAGATACAAGTAGGTACAACAAGAATAAACGTGTTAAATGTTGTTATTTTACGACCAACAAACGACTGTTTTGCGACCCGCCGCAAAAGTCGCAATTTAGTCGCAAATATAGCGACTATTTTGCGACTAACGTTTTCTGACTCGACAGTAGTCGTAGATTGGTCGTAAATGAGCGACTCATATGCGACTAATCCGTTTGGTCGAAATTGACCGACTATGGTGCGACTGTATTTGTGAAGTTGTAAAAGAGTCGCAAATTAGTCGCTAAGTAGTCGTAACTATTTACGACTGTGTGTGTAGTCGCAAACTGTAGTCGCGAAAACGCTGTTTTCTTGTAGTGCGAGATCTGAATATGACCTTTTTGGACGAAGCGACATATGCGAGAGGCTGAGCTCAGGGATTGTGATACAACACGATTGCCAGTGGATTTTAATCCGCGTGCATGTCACAACAAGTCTGCCAATCAGGAGAGAAGGCCTCTTCCTTTGGAGGCTCCTCAAGGGGAGGAGCCGGAGGGGTCTGAATCCCAACTAGCCGAGAAGGACCGGAAAATATCGCATGCATTGTTTCTTTGTACAAATGATGAACATACTAGCATTGAACTAGTGATTTGTAAACGAATACACCCCCTAAGACACAAGAGAAGAAGTGATCACAAATGCCTATCGCAATGAGCAACTGTTAAATCACATTAACCCAGGAAATCCTAGGTAAATTCCCTCCAAAATTTGCGCTTAGTAAAAATGTGCTTCATAGTGGGCCGATCGCCTTCGTGGGCCTTAGATTTTAATATATTTGCAAACACAACATTTAACAACCCATCACGAACATTTGATAAATCAACTGGAACTCTGATATTTCCTGGAGTACTTGATATATCAACACACAAATCGGAGCATGACTCATATGCACATTCACATTCTTTCAAATTCATATCAGGCTTTTATAATGACATATCAGTTTAGAGACCCATATCTAAATAAAAACACATGATCACTTAAGACAAGGTAACTTATGTTATTTTGACAAACCTGATCAAACCTGATCAAACCTGATGTCTACTGTTTTAGACATCCAATAGTGATGCGGTCTCGATCCACAGAGAATGTACACATGTCTGCAAAACTCAAAAGAAAATTAGTAGCGAGATAAGACAAAGTGTTTTTGAGATTGGTTGTCACGATTTTAGTATGCAAACTAAACGAAAAGTAAAAACAAATTTAAACTATGATAACTAAACGCTGGGTTTTCATGGATATCACAGAGGTTCAGATTGGTTCAAACAAAATAACAAAGCACCTAATCGATTCTAGCTCAAATTTCCCTATAAACTCTAACACAAAATTGTGGTTAACCTATTTTCATAGAGATAAACAAATATTCTCTAACAACTTAACTACTCAGCGTTTGTTTGTAGCCACGCAGCTGATCAAATAATAAATTCAAGTTCATCATATATTCACAAAGCCCTATAAGTATACTTTCGTATCTTATAGTATAATTGCTCTCCTAAGCTAGATTTGGTTAATAAATTCAGCACAACAATGGTTTTATCAATCTTAAGATCAGTAGTTAGTTCATGACGCTAACTTCATGCAATAAGAACAAACCTAAAAGAAAGAAATTCAAGAAATCGAGTTATGTTTAATACTTGTAATTCTTATTAGTCATGAAATCCTCTTTGATTAGAATCCCCTTAAACCCACGTAATAAAATACTCGGAGATAATTATGCAAATCAAAAACGAGTGTACGAACTGCATAATCAATAAATCTGAAATAGACAAAAAAGGTTCAAGAGAAATCCCTATCTCCCTAAACCAAGAACAAAAACCGCGCCAAATCTGAATCATGTTAGTTAGTTTATCTGCATTCATTGATTTTCTGAGAAATACCCTGAACCTATCTTTCTCCCAATCGACTTACAACACTTTTAATTTACGTATTGCTTTTAATTACATCTTTTAGTTTAGCTTAATTCGAATCTATTTAATCTATTGTGTGATATCCTGAGTTCTTGTATTCGACCCCTACATATACTACAACAACTGCTTTAGTACTTATAGGGTATTAATTTGAGCATATCAAATTTGGCGCCGTTGCCAGGGACTCAATTTCGCCATTAGATTTTAGCTAAGAATTTTGTATAAATCGTTGAGTATCGATCGACACCCTAGTGGTATCGGTCGATACCCGTCGTGAATTTCGGTTACTTACGTTCTTGACTTTTGTGTTTCAGGTGCAAGCCTTTTCGAAAAACCAGAAGGAACAAGAACACTCCGATAGTTGACCTGTCAAACGAGCAGCTAGCACAGTTGGAACGTACAAACAGAAAAGCAAAAAGGCAAGCAGAGATGAACAACAATACAATGATTTTGATTCGGGATGCTGCTGGAGCTTTGAGAGACCAAGAGAGTCAATTGTGCAATGAGAGAGGGCACCGACTTGATGAAGCTGGAAATACCATTGTCCCTGCAATTGCTGTGAATGCAGGGAAAGCTGTGATTAATCGCGGTAGGACGATTGGTGAGTACAACAGGCCTGATCAGTTTTATGTCAATCGATCAGCGATTCGCCCTCTAACATTTTAGAAGAATGACTTTGAGCTGAAACCCGCATACTACACTCTCGTTGGTCAGCATCTTTTTCATGGTCTTTCTCATGAACACCCTATGGATCACATTGAGAGGTTTGTGGATTTGGTTACAAGCATCAAGTTCCATGGAGTATCCTATGATTACCTCTTCTGTTAGCTTTTCCCATACTCTCTTGGTGGGGATGCAGCTTATTGGCTGAAGCAGTTGTCTCCTGCTTCGCTAACTACATGGGATGAGACGAAGAATGCATTCCTGAATAATTTCTATGATGATGCGAGATCCGAAGAGCTCAGGAACAAGATTTCTCAGTTTTCTCAAGGACCGACTGAGGCACTCAAGGCTGCTTGGATTCGTTTCAGGTCATATCCGAGAGATTGTCGGCACCATGGTTTCACTCAGGTTCAGCTGTTGGGTATTTTCTACAGAGAAATCGATTGGAGGTATCAGATGTCCTTAGATGCTGCAAGTAATGGGAATTTCAACACCAGGTATCCCGACGATGCCTATGTACTTATTGAGAACTTGGCTTCTACCAATAGTACCAAGAATGCAGAAATGGAGCGCAAGAAGCAAGCTGGTAACTTGGATTGCAGTCAGATTGCTGAGGTGAATACTAAGTTAGATTCAATGCACAATCTGTTGATGGAAAAGACCCAAAAGGCGGTCCACTTTGCTGCTGAAGATGAAGTGGAGGATGTTAACTATATTGGTGGAGCTGGTTTTGGTTCGAATCAGTTTGTCCAGAAACCTTTCCAGAGCAGTGGCTACAAAAGGTACTCTTAGAGTTCAGAAGCTGTCAACGGAAAGATGGTTCATCCCCAAAATGAACACGTCAATGTAATCTCTGTAAGAGGTGCTGAAGAGGTCATTCCAGTGCTAGAAAACGATCTGAATGAGAAAAAATTAGCAGAGTTTGATGATTTTGAGCCTGAAATGGCTGTGTTCGTATTCCCCACCGCAAGTATCAACCGACACCCACTCTGTGTCGATCGACACTTTTCTGAAGTGGCAATGCAGAAGCCCAGTATCGATCGACACTCATCTTGTATCGATCGATCGATACCCCTCGCGTGTTGACCCATAAATTGCGAAGAAGCCACATATGACTGAGGAAAGGGTTTATAAGCCTAAGGTATCATACCCTCGACCACCTAGACATCTCATTAACCCCATTACTGCGGAAAAGTTGCTCACTTTTGAGAAGATGGTCAGGAGGATTCCCCACACTATATCTTTTGAAGAAGCTTTTGAAAACCGTCCTTTAGAGTGTTTCTTCCAAAACTGCAAAGAAACTGAGGAAGAGATCAAGGCACTCTTCCTCAAAGCCAGAAGTACACCACCTCCACTGAAGTAGCTGACTAAGAGGGGAGACCCATGAATATTCTCAGTTCCATGCTCTATCTCTAGAGTTAAATTCAAAGAGTCTATCGTTGACTCGGGGGCTGGAGTCAATGTCATGTCAAGGGAAATTGCAGAGAGATTGGGAGCTGATATTCGTCCGCTCAAGACATCTCTCACATACGCAAACTGTTTCACCTCACTTCCGCATGGTACAATCTCTGATTTGATTGTCACAGTAGGAGATTCTCTGGTTCCTATTTATTTTCAAGTTGTGGAGATGAGTGCAAGATCTACTACGCAGTTAATTCCTGGAAGACCGTTCATGGATACGGTTGGTGCCATTATGGACACATCCAGCAAGAAACTCTCGTTCTCATACATTGACAAGGAGGTGTACTACGAAGCCATTCCTACTAGAGGAACTCCCACACGTGTCTCTTGCATCGATGTTGTTACATGAGGGACGTTGGTAGTTGATCTTTTGGAAGAGCCTCCTGACGAGCCAACTGTCATAGACCTTATAGATAGTCTTTCTGTCATCACCAAGAAAGATGTCAAAACAGCTAAGGCAAAGAAGAAGGTGAAGAGCAAAGGAGTACAAAGTGTTCCCATCTGACTTTAACCCCTCAGAAGTGCGATGGAGATTCAATTGACTATAAGGTGAAGTGCAAGGGAACTTCGAAACCATTCTCTAAAGCTAGAGTTATTCTCACTTCGGAGCTGAAAGAGAAAGGACATGAGTTTGTGGAGAGCATGATGAGCAGAACTCTGAAGCTGGCGATGTCTAATTGTGGAGCTTGTTTCGGCGCAAGTTCTCATTCTTCTCCCGACTGATCGTCCGTAAAGTCAAGCTCATGACGTAAAACAAGCGCTTGGTGGGAGGCAACCCACTGGTGAGTCTGTACATAAGTCTTTTATTTTTGTGTTTTGTGTCTTGTGTCTTAACGTGAAGCAGATTAAGAGGAGGAAAAGTGTCGTGGAGAAAAACCAGGATTTGGTCAACAAGTGTCGACCGATACTATGCGGTGTCGATCGACACCGTGCGGGCATGTAAGTTTTCTTTTAAAACCCTCGGGTTTTTCTCTCTCTTCTTTCTTCTCCATCAATCGATACCGCCTCCTTCTTCTTCTCAAATCGTATCACTCTCGTTTCTTCACCGATTTTGGTGATTCAAGTGCCTAGATTCCTTGGATTTTCATCCTCTATCTCTTTCTAGCATTTGTTTCTTCAATCAGCAAAGATGGCATCTAGGCCAAAGAGAGCAAGAACTTCAGACGCATCGAGCTCTGATCCATCTGCTCCTGATGTTCCTGTAGCCCCACACAGAGGTCCTTGGCCTAAGCTGAACAAGAAGGCCAGGATACCTTGTCATTAAGATTGGAACGGGATGGAGAAAGAGATTGTGCAGAGTAACGACTGCATCTACAGACCCATCTTGGAGGAGTGGGATGATTATGACACGCTGCACTATAACGCGTGGTTGAGAGTTGTTATAAAGCCTACTCGGTTTGTTGACGGGGTCTCCATGCGTTGCTTGGGCCTTGACACAGAGCTGGCCCGTTTGCTTGAGAAGATTGGTCTTGGCCAGATGGCCACTCAGCAGTATGATCTTTACCCGGACTTGGTTCGTCAGTTCATGGCGACAGTTCGCGTTTACTACCAGGACGAGGTTCTCTGGGATGCACATGAGGGTACTTTGACTTTCATGGCTTGTGGAGTGAGGTACAGGTTACCACTCCCTGATCTCTGTGACATCTACGGTTTTCCGCGGGATTGCAGGAGGGTTATTCTTCCCGCGCAGCATCCTGACATGCAGACATTTTGGGAGCATTTCGCGAATGGTGCTTATTACTCTAAGGAGTCCACTCAGATGGATATACGACACCCGGTCCTACGCTGTTTAGTTAGGATTTTAAGCACCACTCTCTTGTGCAAGATGGAACCGAACAAGATGAGGATGTCCGAGCTTCTACTTCTGTGTCTGGCTATCAGAGACATTATTCCTGAGGAGGATTTCGCATGGCATCATTTGGTCTCTTTGAAGACCAAACCATTCACAGGCACGAGCACTAAGACAGAGACAGTTGGTAGTCTCCTCACTCCTATCTTCCAGCACCTCGGGATCAGTACTACGAGCTGCTCGGTAGTCACTACGCGTCGGTTTATGGATGAGAGCCATCTGAAGAACCTTACGTGGTTGAAGCCCGATAAGCGTTGGTTCTTCACTATATCTGCTGGAGATTTTCTGGTGCAACTCCCTAACGACACGCTGACAGACATTCTCGAGGACCTTCTCAGCTTCGTTTCGAGCCTACTCTGCACATGTTGATTAGAGCACCTGCGACTAGACAACGAGCTCCTGTGCCTGCACATGTTGCTGCTGACATTCCATCTACTTCACGCCAGGGAGGACGAGCCCAGCGATCGCGAGCAGCGCCCTTTTCTATCCCTGTACCATCATTTCCTTCTCATTCGGAACTTTCGATGGATCCTGCTGCCTTTCACAAGGTGATGATAGAGAGTATGAGGAGCATCTGGACTGCTATTTCTCGCTGCCGCTGCATGACTGACACGGACGCTGCTCTTTCGTCTAAGCCTGGAACCTCGCAGACTCCGGTTGATCCTTCTTCTGCTGGTGATCCTGATGCTGATGATGATTCCGAGGCGACAGAGGATTAGTGTTCTTCTGTTTTCATGTTTGTTTTTGTTTTTGTTTTTCTTTTCTTTTGCACCTATGTCAGCTTTATTTTTTGCATTTGAACTCATTGATTTAAGCTTGATTATCTTGTTGCTATTAACTTGTTTTTGAGTGTTCCTAACAGTGCTAACTTCTAACACTTTGGATCACTTTCCCTGGGTTAAGCAACTCGATGCCACTGATTTGAAATCATTGTGTCGACATACAACTGGTATCGATCGATACCAGTCTGTATCGATCGATACTCATCACCTTCACAGGTAAGATTTTTGATTTTCACAATCCATTTGGTTCTTTTGTCTTTTTCACCAACCTTAGGCTAGGTAACACTGGGGACAATGTTGTTCAAGTCTGGGGGAGGTAGTCGCTGACATTGTTTTTGTTTTTCTTAGAGTCAGTCGTTTTTGAGTCAAAGTTTGTTTTATTGAGTTAAAACCTGTTGGAGATTGTTATCTTTTTCTTGAATCTTTAGTTCTGACTTTGCTTCTAAGTGACAATTGTTACAGAATCAGCTACAGATCGACTAATGAAAAATCCAAAGGCTGACCGGTTAACTAGAAGACACCCATGTTTCCAACAAAGTTCTTTAAAGCCTGAGCCAAATTTTTGCACTTCATCGATGTGGTTAGTATTCATAGAGCTTGATTCCTCATTCATATCTGAAAAAGGAACCCATATGTTTTAAAGTAATAGTATCTCTCTCCCATGTTATAAGTTAGAAAAATAAGTGCATGAAATATGAGATGATTTTCTCATGAGTAGAGGGTTAGGAATTTTTCCAGCGATCCCATTATTCTACTTGGTGAGGAATGAACTGATATATCATGGTTTTTACCCTGTTTAGGCCATGATATGAGTCTTTTTTATAGAGTTTTTCTAGTGTTTTGTAGTCTTTTAGAGTCTTTTACAGGTTATATCACGTTTGTAGCATAATTAGAGATATTGGAGCTTTCTGGAACATTCTGGAGCGAAGCAGAGATCCGTGTAGCTGAGACATCAAAATCACCTGAGTATCGATCGATACTGCCTAGTATCGATCGATACCCGTCGAGGAAACAGAAGGATCGCGACTTATTGAAGAGTTGAAGAATTGCAAAATTGGCCCAGAAGACTTTGATATTTACAAGATGGCCCAAACCGTGTTTTAGCTTATAAAATAGGTTTTCAGCCACCTGTTTAGGCTAGGCTTTTATTTTCTAAGCTTTATTTTTCTATACTTTGGTTTTAGAGAGCCAAGTCTGAATCTCCCTTCGTCCGAGATCAGATCTCAAAAACCTCTTGTTACTCTTATTTTATTGATGATTTATTCAAACATGTTGATTGTTTCATTCTCCATGTCTGAGTAGATCCAGTTTAGGTTCAAGATTCTCATAAGGGTTTTCTTTGAATGCTAGGTTGATTATCTATTTAGGATTCACCATCTGAATTAGTTCTTCGCCTTAGGTTGTGTTCAAAGCTAATTCTAGGTTGACGAATCTGGGATTTAGATCTTAGGATAATTGATTAGGCACGACAGTGCGATTAATTACATGATAGAACCTTAGGTGAGCAAATTGATTATTCGCAAAAAAATTTGGTTAAATTGATTTGTGAACATATCAAGCCTGAACTTTAAAGCTGATTTAGAATTTAGGATTCGCAAAGAGATTTGGAATTCCTAGGATTTATATTTATATAATTCTCGCAACGACAGTTGGTTAATTATAGCTTAATGATTTGAGTTCAAGAACAGCGCTAAATCTGAATCCTGCTAGTTAGTGATCTGCATTCATTGATTTCCTGAGAAATACCCTGAGCCTATATTTTCCCAATTGAATTACAACTCTTTTAATTTCTGCACTGCTTTCAATTACATCTCTTGGCTTAGCTTAATTCGATACTATACAATCTATTGTGCATCTCTGTGAGTCTTTGTGGTTCGACCCCTAGCTATACTACGACTACTGCTTTAGTACTGTTAGGGTATTAATTTGAGCATGGTTTATCATGGTTTTTACCCCTTTTAAGCCATGATATAAGTCCGTTTTATAGAGTCTTTCTACTATTTTGTAGTATTTTAGAGTCTTTTACAGGTTTTAGCACGTTTGGAGCATAATTAGAGATATTGGAGCTTTCTGGAGCATTTTGGAGCAAAGCAGACGTTCGTGTAGCTAAATACCCGGTTTGAAGCCTTAGTATCGATCAATACTCACTGCAGCAAGACACGATCGCGACTTTTCCAAGAGTTGAAGAATTGCAAAATTGCCCAGAAGACTTTATTATTTACAAGAAGCCCCAAAACGTGTCTTAGGTTATTTATTATGTTTTTCAGCCACTTTGATGGCGATGCTTTATTCTAAGTTTTATTCTACGCTTGATTTTACTTTGGTTTTTGGAGAGACAACTATGAACTCCTGTTTCTGATTGATTTCTTCGATGATCTATTCAATCATGTTGTTTTCATTCTCCATGTCTGAGTAGATCCACTTTAGGTTAATGGTTCTTATAAAGGTTTTCTCTGAATGCTAGGTTGATTAGTTGATTATGATTCACTATCTGAATTAGTTCTTCGCCTTTGGTTGTGTTCAAAGCTTGTTCTGGATTAGCTACCTAGAACTTAGATCTTAGGATAATTGATTAGGCACGAGAGTGCGATTAATTACCTGATAGAACTTAGGGTGAGCAAAATCACTATTCGCAAAGAGATTTGGTTTAGTTGTTCTGTGAACAAATCAAACTTGAACTAAAAGGTGGTTTAGACTTTAGGATTTGCAAAGAGATTTGGAATTCTAGGATTTAAACTTAGATAGTTTTCGCAACGAGAGTTGGTTAGCTATACTTTAGTGATTTGAGTTCAAGAACAGCGCTAAATATGAATCATGTTAGTTAGTTTATCTGCATTGATTGATTTCCTGAGAAATACCCTGAACCTATCTTTCTCCCAATCGACTTACAACACTTTTAATTTACGTATTGCTTTTAATTACATCTTTTGGTTTAGCTTAATTCGAATCTATTTAATCTATTGTGTGATATCCTGAGTTCTTGTGTTCGACCCCTACATATACTACAACAACTGCTTTAGTACTTATAGGGTATTAATTTGAGCATATCAGAAAGAAACACCCACCACTTGTACTCATGCAATCATCTAGACTTCCTACCCAATCAAAATCACAATACTCTGCAAGGTTTCGATTTGTCTCTCTGATGTAGTAAATCCCCAAGTTAGTTGTGCCTTCCACATACTTGATGATACATTTGACTGCATGAAGATGCGACATTTAGGGTTGGCTTGATATCGAGCTCAGATTCCAACACATAAACATAAATAATGTTTGTTTGCTGTGAGATACAACATACTTCCCATCATCCCTCGATAGAGCCGTGCGTCAACATCTTCACCTTCCTCATCTCGAGATAGTTTCACTGATGTACTCATGGGAGTTTTTGTTGTCTTACACAAATCAAGACCAAATCGGCTGACCAAATTCTTGGCATATGTACTTTGTGAGTGGAAGATCCCTTCCTCTGTTTGCTTGACTTGTAACCCAAAAAAATAGTTTAACTCACCAACCATACTTATTTCAAAATCTTTGGTTATCATCCTTACGAACTCATCAACCAACTCCTTCTTTGTTGTTCCAAATACAATGTCGTCCACATAGATTTGTACCATGAATCCTTTTACTCCTTCATTGATGAAGAGAGTCTTGTCCACACTCCCTCGCTAATTAATGAAGCTAATTTTTGTTTTCCCCATTGCCATATTTATTTTTGCCCCCATCTAAATCTTGCCTCCATGATTTTTTTTTTTTTTTAACTCTTGTTAAATATATGATTTGTTCAGTTTTCTTGTGTAAGAAAATCCCAATATTCATGACTTGTTTATATATGGAAATAAGTAGTTAGTGATTCAATTTTTTTGGGATTTTGATGGTTCATTCATAATTACACACTAGATTCTAAATGCGTAAGATAAAGTTTTTTGTAATATATAAAATGTGAAATGAAGAATAAGAACTAATTTAAGTGTTATTGATTAAAATATGTTTAATTTGTAAATTTTAAGTTTTTTTTTTTTTTTTTTTTTTTTTTGTCAACAACCTTGATATCAAACCCTATTCGGAGAACCAAATCGGGGTATCAAGTTTACATAATTGAAATCTGATGGGTAGACTCGTGCACCTCGTGCTAACTTGTCTGCCACTATGTTGCTCGTGCGTGGGATTTGTGTGATAGAGAAAAAAGTGAAAAACTCCTTGCTCCTCGTGAACTCCTCCAACTGTAGCGTAAAAGCCGGCCACTCCTTCGGTGTAGACACCATCTTCACCAATTCTGAGCAGTCTGTAGCAAAGGCTATCGCCGTCTTGTGGTTTGCAATCATGCAATGCATCGCCCAGATGAGCGCTTCCAATTCCACGTGTAGCGGTGATAGACTTCTTCGTAGATTACGGGATCCCATAATCTTTCCTTCAATTCCTTCCTGAAAACAATACCATCCTAAACCAGAGAATTTATCCCCTTCCTTCCATGACCCGTCGATATAGCATGTAAGGCCATTGTATTCATTTTGTTCATTTAGTCCCGTATTGAGACCCGGTTGTTGGGAAGGTATGTGAGGTTCACTATTTTGTGCCGCTTCCCAAGTTGCCATTTCTGTTTCCGCTGTCCTTAGAATCTCCTGTGGATTTCGATCCACATTTGAGAACACCTTGTCATTCCTTGCTTTCCAAATATTCCACACAATCCATGGAAACATTAAATTCCTTTCCTCTTCCGGGAGCCTCCAAAAGAGATGATCAAAATTTGTAAAAACCGAGGTCATCGGGAAAACTCCCGGGGCCGATGGAATATGGGAGAGTGCCCATGTTTGTAGCGCTGGTGGGCATTCAAACAATACATGGTTAATCGATTCCCCCTCCACACCACACCTAGCACATTGCGTGTCACAATTTATTCCTCTAGCGCGGAGGTTCGCTGTGACCGGCAGACACCCCGAGATTGCTTGCCATATAAAATGTTGCAATTTCGGTGGACAAGTCAATTTCCATGAATGTGCTTGTAAATTCTTTATATCTGGACCGTAGAAGTAGTTGTCGCCGTTGTCTGTGGTTTGTTGGGCAACCTGATATCCCGACTTTACCGTATATTTTCCTGATTTCGTATAGTGCCAACCAGGCTTATCTGGTCGATATATATTACTGATGTGTATTCCGTGTATAAGTGCCACATCTGCCGGTTCGATGATTGCATTTATCAATTCCAGATTCCACGTTTGTGTTGCTGGATCAACCAAATGATTGACCCTGAGAATTGGGTAATAATTGTACCCTTTGCATGTTGCTGACCTCGGGGGAGAGGATGGTATCCATGGGTCATTCCATACTGATATGGTGCCTCCTGAACCAACTCTTTTAATAAGCCCTTTTGTAACCAGAGATCTAGCCGAAGTGATACTCCTCCATCCAAAGGACGGGGAGTACGACTTAATAGGGTCTAAAGGGTCTGTGTTCCGATAGTACCGCCCCTTAAAAACCCGTGCGAATAGCGATTCCGGTTGTTCTATTAGTCGCCATAGCTGTTTTGCTAGTAATGCTGTGTTGAATTCCTCTATTGATCGAAAACCAATTCCGCCGTCTAATTTATGCCGGCACATCTTCTTCCAAGCCATCCAATGCATTCCTTTCTGTTGACCGTCTGAGCTCCACCAGAATCGCGCTGCCGCACTGGTTAGTTTTGCAGTAATAGACTTGGGTAACCTAAAACATGACATGACAAAAGTCGGCATAGCCGTGGCTACCGATTTAAGTAGAACCTCTTTACCTCCTTTAGACAGGAGTCTGGATGTCCACCCGTTGACTCTATCATTGTGTCTTTCGACAACAAAGTTGAAAATCTTACATTTTGCCCCTCCGAGACTTTCCGGCAGACCCAGATAAGTACCCATCCCTCCCATATTTTGGATTCCTAGCAAATGTTTTAACTCGTCCTGTACCGCTTCTGGAACCGTGTATCCAAAATTTAATGAAGATTTTGAAAAATTAATTTGTTGCCCTGAGACCATCTCGTATTGCTTGAGTATATGTAATATAGTGTGACACTCTTGTACCGTAGCCTTGCAGAAGAAAAGACTATCGTCCGCAAAGAGTAGGTGTGAAATCGCTGGACCTGCCCTCGCTACCTTTAGCCCCGTGAGCGATTTCTCCCTTTCTGCTTTCCGTATGTTGGCTATCAGGACCTCCGTGCAGAGAATGAACAAGTACGGAGATAAAGGGTCGCCTTGCCGCAATCCTCTGAAGGGCGTTATTTGTCCTTTGGGATTGCCGTTGATGAGTACTTTATATTGTACCGATTGTATGCACCACATCATCCATGAAATCCACTTTTCCGCGAAACCAAATTTCCTCAATAGGTGTTCAATGAAAGTCCATTCAACTCGATCGTAAGCTTTGCTCATATCCGTCTTGATTGCCATGAACTTACTTTTGCAAGATTTATTGGTTCGTAGTCCGTGAAACATCTCCTGGGCAATCAAAATATTATCCGATATCAGTCGCCCAGATACGAAGGCTGATTGAGTCTCTGAAATCAGATCCGGAAGCAAATTCTTTAACCTCTGACATAACACTTTCGAGATGATCTTATACCCCACATTGCACAAACTTATAGGTCTTAATTCCGTCATACGTGTTGGTCTTCCCGTCTTTGGTATTAGACATATATTTGTCATGTTCAACCTTTGATCAAAAGATCCCGTTGCTAAGAAACCGTTAACCAGCTCTACTACTTCTGCCTTTATTATATGCCATGATCGCTGAAAGAATAGAGCCGTCATTCCGTCCGGGCCCGGAGCCTTCTCTGGATGCATCATGAAAAGTGCTCGACAAACTTCCTCTTCCGTGGCCATTGCCGTTAGCATATCGTTATTTTGTTCCGAAACTAATGATGGGATCTCCCTAAGGGCCTCCTCAAAATATGTCGGTGAAGTGGATGTGAAAAGTTCCTCGAAATAGTTTACCGCAACTTGTTCGACATCTTTGTCCGAGGTAACCCAAGCTCCTGATTTATCGTGGAGTCCCGTGATTCGATTTCTCGCCCTGCGTTGCTTAACTTGCGCGTGGTAAAATTTTGTATTTCTGTCCCCCACCGTTGCCCATAAGGTTCGACTCTTCTGTTGCCAGAATAATTCCTCATCCAGGTAAGCCTCTTTCAGTTTCCTCGTGATATCCATGAGTTCTTCGTTTGTACTATTGTCATCGTTTTGGATTTCCTCTAATGCTTGTTGTAAATCTCTGATTTTTTCTTTGCCATATGGCAAATTATTTTTCCGCCATTTGGATATTTCTCTTCGGCAATTCTGTATTTTCTCTATAAAAGGAGTCCCGCTTCTCGCTGTGTTAATTTCCCAGCCCTTGGCTATTGTTTCCATAAGACCATCTCGACCAATCCACCTTTTATCGAACCGAAACTGACCCCGTTTCCTGGGTATTTTATCCTCTATAGTGGCGACAATCGGCCTATGATCCGATCCAACCATTGCTAAATATTCTACAAAGGAATGGGAAAATATCTCATGCCAATCCTCATTTGCTAGGGCTCTATCCAGTCGGCATCGCACAATTTTCGAGTTTCGTCTTCCGCGCCAAGACAATGTATTACCCAAACATTGAAATTCCAGAAAACCGCAGTGTTGTATCATCAGGTTAAATGAGACAAAGGAGGAAGCGGGTCTTAAATTCCCTCCTTGTTTCTCGTTATTCCCCGTTATTTCATTTAGATCCCCTATTATAAACCAAGGATTCGCTCTTGTTAGACTCGTCCGTGTTAACCGTTCCCAAACTTGGTCTCTTTTCTTTGGTACCGGATCACCATATATAAATGATAAGAATACTTTTTTCCCTTGTATTGTTGCCTCGATATCAATTATTCGATTACTTGAGTATAAAACCGTAACATTGAACGAATCATCATAATATAAAGCTAGTCCTCCGCTCGCACCACACGGCTCAACCGTGAACAATTTATTATATCCGAAATGAAGCTGAAATTTTTGCATAAAAGAATACTCTTGTTTAGTTTCTGAGAGAAACAAAAATGTATTATAAATTTTAAGTTTATAATACATTTAATAGATATTTGGCAACATTTTTAAATCGGTTTGGCAACCCGTTCAGTTTTTTTTTTTAAATAAGGGGTGTTTGGAAACATATTCTAAAAGTGCTTATGTTTTAATTGTATATATAAATTTTTAGATAACACTATATCCTTTGATAAAAAAAATTAGATAAAACTTATTGTTATTAAATATACATCAATTTGGGTTTTTTCCACATTTAAAAACCAAAAACCCAAATCCTCAATAGTCATGTATTGAGAAATCCTGTATTTTTCTTAGATTGTTTTAAAAAAATATATATATATTAATCAACTATACCTTCAAAAAATGTTTTGATACTGAATTTACTTTAACTTTGTTTTAATGAATTTATATGAATGCAACTTTCTTCCAAGTTTATACCAAAAGTTGAATACAAATAAACTACATAGAAAATATTTATATTTAGAAGTATATATAAATTTAAGAGCATGTATTACAATATTAATTAACATTATAAAAATGATAACTAACTATGTTCCCTATATCATCATGACGTGCGGGGGGTCTACTTCTTACAATAATTTCTACAATAATTTCTTATGATACAATAAATTTTCAGAAGTTCTTTATAGCTTTGATTAATTAAGAATTTCTTAAGTGTTAATGAGATATTGGTATTAAAAACAGGTACTTGTGATTGATGGGAAAATGCAAAGTGCAGAGAAAGATGAGTTTATCTACCATGAATGCTTGATCCACCCGGCTCTCCTTTCCCACAATAAGTACGCATTTTATTTTGTCTTTTACTTCCAACTTGGATTTAACATGCCATATAATTAGCGCGTGGTCATTTTTTTTAAAGAAATTATTTAGAAATTTAAGAAAATTTTATTTTATTTGAATATTATAATATGTGTAACTCATGATTATAGATAGAGTTATCAAACAGTATGATTTGTCAATTTAACCCGTTTTACAATGGACTAAAATAATATTCGGACTAACCCGTAATACCAATAATCTTGAAAACATAACTATATTATGCACCGTTTAATGACTCAAGTTTTGTGGTTAGATCATGAATTCTTAAAATATTAATTTTCTTGTGTTTAACTTTTATAAAATTAGTAAAATATTTTTCAACTTTTATTTTGATATAAATTCAAATAAATATAATAAGCTATAGTGAAAAATATATCAAGATTTTGAATAGATTGGTGTTCTTTGAATATATATGACTTGATTTTTGTTCTTTGAATATATATTGGAAAGGTACACATTTTCTACAATAATTTCTTATGATACAATAAATTTTCAGAAGTTCTTTATAGCTTTGATTAATTACGAATTTCTTAAGTGTTAATGAGATATTGGTATTTAAAACAGGTACTTGTGATTGATGGGAAAATGCAAAGTGCAGAGAAAGATGAGTTTAACTACCATGAATGCTTGATCCACCCAGCTCACCTTTCCCACACTATGTACGCATTTTATTTTGTCTTTTACGTACAACTAGGATTTAACATGCGATATAATTAGCGCGGGGTCATTATTTTTAAAGAAATTATTTAGAAATTTAAGAAAATTTTATTTTATTTGAATATTATAATATGTGTAACTCATGATTATAGATAGAGTTATCAAACAGGATTATTTGTCTATTTAACCCGTTTTACAATGGACTAAAATAATATTCGGACTAACCCGTAATACCAATAATGTTGAAAACATAACTCTATTATGCATCGTTTAATGACTCAAGTTTTGTGGTTAGATCGTGAATTCTTAAAATATTAATTTTTTTGTGTTTAACTTTTATAAAATTAGTAAAATATTTTTCAACTTTTATTTTGATATAAATTCAAATAAAATATAAGAAGCTATAGTGAAAAATATATCAAGATTTTGAATAGATTGGTGTTCTTTGAATATATATGAATTGATTTTTGTTCTTTGAATATATATTGGAAAGGTACACATTTTCTACAATAATTTCTTATGATACAATAAATTTTCAGAAGTTCTTTATAGCTTTGATTAATTACGAATTTCTTAAGTGTTAATGAGATATTGGTATTTAAAACAGGTACTTGTGATTGATGGGAAAATGCAAAGTGCAGAGAAAGATGAGTTTAACTACCATCAATGCTTGATCCACCCAGCTCACCTTTCCCACACTATGTACGCATTTTATTTTGTCTTTTACGTACAACTAGGATTTAACATGCGATATAATTAGCGCGGGGTCATTATTTTTAAAGAAATTATTTAGAAATTTAAGAAAATTTTATTTTATTTGAATATTATAATATGTGTAACTCATGATTATAGATAGAGTTATCAAACAAGATTATTTGTCTATTTAACCCGTTTTACAATGGACTAAAATAATATTCGGACTAACCCGTAATACCAATAATGTTGAAAACATAACTCTATTATGCATCGTTTAATGACTCAAGTTTTGTGGTTAGATCGTGAATTCTTAAAATATTAATTTTCTTGTGTTTAACTTTTATAAAATTAGTAAAATATTTTTCAACTTTTATTTTGATATAAATTCAAATAAAATATAAGAAGCTATAGTGAAAAATATATCAAGATTTTGAATAGATTGGTGTTCTTTGAATATATATGAATTGATTTTTGTTCTTTGAATATATATTGGAAAGGTACACATTTTCTACAATAATTTCTTATGATACAATAAATTTTCAGAAGTTCTTTATAGCTTTGATTAATTACGAATTTCTTAAGTGTTAATGAGATATTGGTATTTAAAACAGGTACTTGTGATTGATGGAAAAATGCAAAGTGCAGAGAAAGATGAGTTTATCTACCATGAATGCTTGATCCACCCGGCTCTCCTTTCCCACACTAAGTACGCATTTTATTTTGTCTTTTACTTACAACTTGGATTTAACATGCCATATAATTAGCGCGGGGTCATTTTTTTTAAAGAAATTATTTAGAAATTTAAGAAAATTTTATTTTATTTGAATATTATAATATGTGTAATTCATGATTATAGATAGAGTTATCAAACAGTATGATTTGTCAATTTAACCCGTTTTACAATGGACTAAAATAATATTCGGACTAACCCGTAATACCAATAATCTTGAAAACATAACTCTATTATGCACCGTTTAATGACTCAAGTTTTATGGTTAGATCATGAATTCTTAAAATATTAATTTTTTTGTGTTTAACTTTTTATAAAATTAGTAAAATATTTTTCAACTTTTATTTTAATATAAATTCAAATAAATATAATAAGCTATAGTGAAAAATATATCAAGATTTTGAATAGATTGGTGTTCTTTGAATATATATGAATTGATTTTTGTTCTTTGAATATATATTTGAAAGGTACACATTTTCTACAATAATTTCTTATGATACAATAAATTTTCAGAAGTTCTTTATAGCTTTGATTAATTACGAATTTCTTAAGTGTTAATGAGATATTGGTATTTAAAACAGGTACTTGTGATTGATGGGAAAATGCAAAGTGCAGAGAAAGATGAGTTTAACTACCATGAATGCTTGATCCACCCAGCTCACCTTTCCCACACTATGTACGCATTTTATTTTGTCTTTTACTTACAACTAGGATTTAACATGCGATATAATTAGCGCGGGGTCATTATTTTTAAAGAAATTATTTTGAAATTTAAGAAAATTTTATTTTATTTGAATATTATAATATGTGTAACTCATGATTATAGATAGAGTTATCAAACAGGATGATTTGTCTATTTAACCCGTTTTACAATGGACTAAAATAATATTCGGACTAACCCGTAATACCAATAATGTTGAAAACATAACTCTATTATGTATCGTTTAATGACTCAAGTTTTGAGGTTAGATCATGAATTCTTAAAATATTAATTTTCTTGTGTTTAAATTTTTATAAAATTAGTAAAATATTTTTCAACTTTTATTTTGATATAAATTCAAATAAAATATAAGAAGCTATAGTGAAAAATATATCAAGATTTTGAATAGATTGGTGTTCTTTGAATATATATGAATTGATTTTTGTTCTTTGAATATATATTGGAAAGGTACACATTTTCTACAATAATTTCTTATGATACAATAAATTTTCAGAAGTTCTTTATAGCTTTGATTAATTACGAATTTCTTAAGTGTTAATGAGATATTGGTATTTAAAACAGGTACTTGTGATTGATGGGAAAATGCAAAGTGCAGAGAAAGATGAGTTTATCTACCATGAATGCTTGATCCACCCGGCTCTCCTTTCCCACACTAAGTACGCATTTTATTTTGTCTTTTACTTACAACTTGGATTTAACATGCCATATAATTAGCGCGGGGTCATTTTTTTTAAAGAAATTATTTAGAAATTTAAGAAAATTTTATTTTATTTGAATATTATAATATGTGTAATTCATGATTATAGATAGAGTTATCAAACAGTATGATTTGTCAATTTAACCCGTTTTACAATGGAATAAAATAATATACGGACTAACCCGTAATACCAATAATCTTGAAAACATAACTCTATTATGCACCGTTTAATGACTCAAGTTTTATGGTTAGATCATGAATTCTTAAAATATTAATTTTTTTGTGTTTAACTTTTTATAAAATTAGTAAAATATTTTTCAACTTTTATTTTGATATAAATTCAAATAAATATAATAAGCTATAGTGAAAAATATATCAAGATTTTGAATAGATTGGTGTTCTTTGAATATATATGAATTGATTTTTGTTCTTTGAATATATATTGGAAAGGTACACATTTTCTACAATAATTTCTTATGATACAATAAATTTTCAGAAGTTCTTTATAGCTTTGATTAATTACGAATTTCTTAAGTGTTAATGAGATATTGGTATTTAAAACAGGTACTTGTGATTGATGGGAAAATGCAAAGTGCTTAGAAAGATGAGTTTAACTACCATGAATGCTTGATCCACCCAGCTCACCTTTCCCACACTATGTACGCATTTTATTTTGTCTTTTACTTACAACTAGGATTTAACATGCGATATAATTAGCGCGGGTCATTATTTTTAAAGAAATTATTTTGAAATTTAAGAAAATTTTATTTTATTTGAATATTATAATATGTGTAACTCATGATTATAGATAGAGTTATCAAACAGGATGATTTGTCTATTTAACCCGTTTTACAATGGACTAAAATAATATTCGGATTAACCCGTAATACCAATAATGTTGAAAACATAACTCTATTATGCATCGTTTAATGACTCAAGTTTTGAGGTTAGATCATGAATTCTTAAAATATTAATTTTCTTGTGTTTAAATTTTTATAAAATTAGTAAAATATTTTTCAACTTTTATTTTGATATAAATTCAAATAAAATATAAGAAGCTATAGTGAAAAATATATCAAGATTTTGAATAGATTGGTGTTCTTTGAATATATATGAATTGATTTTTGTTCTTTGAATATATATTGGAAAGGTACACATTTTCTACAATAATTTCTTATGATACAATAAATTTTCAGAAGTTCTTTATAGCTTTGATTAATTACGAATTTCTTAAGTGTTAATGAGATATTGGTATTTAAAACAGGTACTTGTGATTGATGGGAAAATGCAAAGTGCAGAGAAAGATGAGTTTATCTACCATGAATGCTTGATCCACCCGGCTCTCCTTTCCCACACTAAGTACACATTTTATTTTGTCTTTTACTTACAACTTGGATTTAACATGCCATATAATTAGCGCGGGGTCATTTTTTTTAAAGAAATTATTTAGAAATTTAAGAAAATTTTATTTTATTTGAATATTATAATATGTGTAACTCATGATTATAGATAGAGTTATCAAACAGTATGATTTGTCAATTTAACCCGTTTTACAATGGACTAAAATAATATTCGGACTAACCCGTAATACCAATAATCTTGAAAACATAACTCTATTATGCATCGTTTAATGACTCAAGTTTTGTGGTTAGATCATGAATTCTTAAAATAATAATTTTCTTGTGTTTAACGTTTTATAAAATTAGTAAAATATTTTTCAACTTTTATTTTGATATAAATTCAAATAAATATAATAAGCTATAGTGAAAAATATATCAATATTTTGAATAGATTGGTGTTCTTTGAATATATATGAATTGATTTTTGTTCTTTGAATATATATTGGAAAGGTACACATTTTCTACAATAATTTCTTATGATACAATAAATTTTCAGAAGTTCTTTATAGCTTTGATTAATTACGAATTTCTTAAGTGCTAATGAGATATTGGTATTTAAAACAGGTACTTGTGATTGATGGGAAAGTGCAAAGTGCAGAGAAAGATGAGTTTAACTACCATGAATGCTTGATCCACCCGGCTCACCTTTCCCACACTATGTACTCATTTTATTTTGTCTTTTACTTACAACTAGGATTTAACATGCGATATAATTAGCGCGGGGTCATTATTTTTAAAGAAATTATTTAGAAATTTAAGAAAATTTTATTTTATTTGAATATTATAATATGTGTAACTCATGATTATAGATAGAGTTACCAACAGGATGATTTGTCTATTTAACCCGTTTTACAATGAACTAAAATATTATTCGGACTAACCCGTAATACCTATAATCTTGAAAACATAACTCTATTATGCACCGTTTAATGACTCTAGTTTTGTGGTTAGTTCATGAACACTTAAAAAATAAATTTTCTTGTGTTTAACGTTTTATAAACTTAGTAAAATATTTTTCAACTTTTATTTTGATATAAATTCAAATAAAATATAATAAGCTATAATGAAAAATATATCAAGATTTTGAATAGATTTTTGTTCTTTGAATATATATGAATTGATTTTAGTTCTTTGAATATATATTGGAATGGTACACATTTTCTACAATAATTTCTTATGATACAATAAATGTTCAGAAGTTCTTTATAGCTTTGATTAATTACGAATTTCTTAAGTGTTAATGAGATATTGGTATTTAAAACAGGTACTTGTGATTGATGGGGAAATGCAAAGTGCAGAGAAAGATGAGTTTATCTACCATGAATGCTTGATCCACCCGGCTTTCCTTTCCCACACTAAGTACGCATTTTATTTTGTCTTTTACTTACAACTAGGATTTAATATGCGATATAATTAGCGCGGGGTCATTTTTTTTAAAGAAATTATTTTGAAATTTAAGAAAATTTGATTTTATTTGAATATTATAATATGTGTAACTCATGATTATAGATAGAGTTATCAAACATGATGATTTGTCTATTTAACCCGTTTTACAATGGACTAAAATATTATTCGGACTAACCCGTAATACCTATAATCTTGAAAATATAACTCTATTATGCACCGTTTAATGACTCTAGTTTTGTGGTTAGTTCATGAACTCTTAAAAAATTAATTTTCTTGTGTTTAACTTTTTATAAAATTAGAAAAATATTTTTCAACTTTTATTTTGATATAAATTCAAATAAAATATAATAAGCTATAATGAAAAATATATCAAGATTTTGAATAAATTTTTGTTCTTTAAATATATATGAATTGATTTGTGTTCTTTGAATATATATTGGAAAGGTACACATTTTCTAAAATAATTTCTTATGATACAATAAACTTTCAGAAGTTCTTTATAGCTTTGATTAATTACAAATTTCTTAAGTGTTAATGAGATATTGGTATGTGATTGATGGGAAAATGCAAAGTGCAGAGAAAGATGAGTTTATCTACCATGAATGCTTGATCCACCCGGCTGTCCTTTCCCACACTAAGTACGCATTTTATTTTGTCTTTTACTTACAACTAGGATTTAACATGCGATATAATTAGCGCAGGGTCATTTTTTTTAAAGAAATTATTTTGAAATTTAAGAAAAATTGATTTTATTTGAATACTATAATATGTGTAACTCATGATTATAGATAGAGTTATCAAACAGGATGATTTGTCTATTTAACCCGTTTTACAATGGACTAAAATATTATTTGGACTAACCCGTAATACCTAAAATCTTGAAAACATAACTCTATTATGCATAAGGATGTCAATCGGGCTGGCTCGGCCTGACCGACCCGACCCGAAACCCTTAAAGCCCGCATATATTTGAACCCGGCCCGGCCCGAAAATGAAAAATAATGAAAAAAAAAAATTTATCAATATAAATCTAAATTTAAATGTATTATATCAAATCTAATTAAATTAAAAGCAAAAGTTTGCCCAAAAAACAAATAAAATTCAAATAAATTGTATTACCAAATAAAACATAAAATCAAAATACTTCAAATCTAGGTAGTAAAGTTCAGATTAGAATCTCCTTCATCGTCTTCTAAATCCTCATCACCATCAAGAGCTACAGATAAAAAATAAAGGTAAATAATATTAAGCTTTTAGAGGTATAAATCATATAGAAATGTCATTGAAAGTCTATTGATAAATATGATGTAAATATGGATAAATGATAATGGTACTTGGATCAGGAAATGTAAACCCATCCAACCAAGTGCATGTACAAATTTGTGCTTCAAAATTTCTTGGTAAAAGACGATTTCTACATTTATCCAAGACATGCGCACCAACATCAGTGATGCCACTATAGTTATCGGAATGCTTAGAACATCACATGCCATACGAGCTAACTCACCATGATGTTGTGACTGACACTTCTACCATTATAAAACATCCATGTCTTCATAAAAAGTCATTTCCAACATATCGTCTTCTAAGTATAGAGTCAATTTAGAATTTCCTTCTTCTGGTACGTTTTTCATACGATTTGAAATCATATGATAAGCGAACCCAAATTTAATAAGACATACGTAATCAAATAGTTTCGGGCTTTTCGGGCTAGCCCGAACCCGATCGGGCTAAGCCCAAAAAACTGATATCATCATATTTTGCATCATTCTAGCATCCATTTCAGTTAGGTTTCGAGTCATTTGCATATGGTTCATGTTATCTCTTTAGCATTTTAGTCATTTTAGGAGTCTAATGTGTCCACATTTAGTCCTAGAGAGTTCTTGCATGTTTTGGATCGTATTTCAGGTGCTAAAAAGGAGATTCGAGACCCGAGGAGAAAAGATAGAGACCGTATCGACGTCACTGGTCGGTACTGGTCCTCGGTATTGGAGGCAGAAGGGTTGCACCGAGGTCACTGCTCGGTGCAACTGATCGGTATAGAAGACGGAGGAAGACAGCCCCAGTACCGACGTGGAACACCGAGGAGTGACTCCGGTATCGAAGCCTCAGGGGATTGTACCGAGGTCACTGCTCGGTGCAACTGCTCGGTGATGTTCTCGGTGGAAACCCGGGGGAAAAATCCCTTAACACCGAGCAACGATACAAAGGAGTGACCTCGGTATCCATTGAAGATCACCAAGCAACAACACCTCAATACCGACGCCACTGCTCGGTGCTCCTCGTCGGTGCCCAACCCCAGGCTCAATACCGAGGTGTTGCACCGAGTAGTGACCTCGGTATTGGCCAATCAGAACTTTTTTTATCCATTTAAACCGGGTAGGTACCGGTTTGTCCCGGGTCGACCCGGTTCATCACTATTCACTATTTATGCCCAAAAACCTAATTTTGATGGGTTAAGTCTTTTCTTAAGCAAAAACCCTCTCTAAGAGTGATTTGTAAGAGATTGATCCTTTCGATTTATGCAATTTGAATATTGTTTTCTTGATTGAATCCATCTACCTTCTACTTTCTAATCATCCAATCATCTTGATAATGAGTTTCAACTCTTCTTTCATTGGACTTGTTGAACCCATGATGATTAGTGAGTAGTCTTTTAGGATCTTGAGATAGGGTAGATTAGGGTGATCCAAGGTTTGATTAGTGGTGTTTAGGGTTAGATAATCTTATATTCCTTCTTGTCTCCCTAATGCTAGATTCAGCTTGAAGGAGTGGATCTAGATCATAGGGCATTTCATGAACACCAAGTGTTTGATGAAATGCCTTGATAAACTAGACCAGAAATTTATGCTCCTAACCTAAGACATTAGTTGTTTAGGTCATATCTTTGGTTGATCTTGTTATGATTCTTAATGCATGCTAGTTGTTAGCCCACAAATGATTATTTTCTAATGCATGATAATTAGTTGCTTGAAAAAGAACTAATCAATATTAGAGATCTTTTGCCTAGGAATTAGCTTCTTGAGTGAATGAACATCACTAATTGGATTTGGATCACCTCAAATCAATAACCTTATCTCTTGCTCCGCTTTTGTTTATTGATTACCATCTTGTTTAGTGCTTTTGCTTGCTTAATTCGAATTAGTTATTTAACAACAACAACACTTGTTTAGTTTAACTTGCTAAAAGTGCTTTGCATTCTTAATGATTAGAACGACCCCAATAATGTTCGATAACCTCTTATGCTACAATTGCAATTAGAGAACTGACTCTATAGATACCAAAATATCTTGTATCAATTTGGCGCCGTTGCCGTATTGGAATTTGTTTTAACATTGAGATTTAGGCTCTTTGTGAGATTAAGCTTTATTTGCTACAAAGTTACTAATCTTGTTTGCTTTCCATTGCTCTCTCTAAACCTATAGGTGCATGCATACGCGATCTCGAGGCAACGATAATCTAGTTCAACCGAGACACGACATACATCGATAATACCGAGGGTTTAGAACAAGGGAAGCACGTGTGAGACACCAAGAAGTTGAGAACGACATGGATCACTATGACAATGTTCCACTTGGGGACATTCTTGACAATGTGGACAACCCTCCACATCCTCAACAAGGTGGTTGATATATCATGATTTTTACCCTATTTAAGCCATGATATAAGTCCTTTTTATAGAGTCTTTATAGTATTTCGTAGTATTTTAGACTCTTTTACAGGTTATAGCACGTTTGTAGCATTATTGGAATTATTGGAGCTTTCTGGAACAGTTTGGAGCAAAAGCTGGAATCGTGTTGCTGAGTACCTGATTACACGACAAGCATCGATCAACACCCCCTGGTATCGATCGATACTCTTCAAGGCTGACACGACATGCGACTTTAATGAAGAGTTGAAGAATTGCAAAAGTGCCCAGAAGTCTTTAATAATTACAATAAGCTCCAATTCGTGTTTTAGGTTATTTATAGGGATTTTAGAGCCACTTTTATGGCTATGCTTTATTTTGTAAGCTTTATTTTACTTTAGTTTGAGAGAGACAAGTCTGAATCTCCCTTCGTCCGAGATCAGATCTCAAAACCTCTTGTTACTCTTTCTATTTTTATTGATGATTTATTCAGTTATGCTGATTGTTTCATTCTCCATGACTGAGTAGATCCACTTTAGGTTTAGGATTTTCTCATATGGATTTCTTTGAATGCTAGGTTGATTATCTGTTAGGATTCATAATCTAAATTAGTTCTTCACCATAGGTTGTTCTCAAAGCTAATTCTGGATTGATACCTAGAACTTAGATCTTAGGATAATTGATTAGGCACGAGAGTGCGATTAATTACCTGATAGAACCTAGGTGAGCAAATTGATTATTCGCAAAGAGATTTGCTTTAATTGATTTGAGAAATATCAAACCTGAACTTTAAAGCTGATTTAGACTTTAGGATTCGCAAAGAGATTTGGAATTCCTAGGATTTAGATTTAGATAGTTTTCGCAACGAGAGTTGGTTAGCTATATTTTAGTGATTTGAGTTCAAGAACCGTGCGTAATCTGAATCCTGTTAGTTAACTTAGCTACATTCATTGATTTCCTGAGAAAAACCCTGGGCCTATATTTTCCTCCATTGATTTACAACACTTTTAATTTCGTACCTGTTTTCGTTTACATCTTTTGATTTAGCGTATTTTGGATCTATATAATCTATTGTGTGTCTCTGTGAGTCCTTGTGTTCGACCCCTAGCTATACTACGACAACTGCTTTAGTATCTGAATAGGGTATTAATTTGAGAATATCAAATTTGGCGCTGTTGCCGGGGACTCAATTCACCATTAGATTTTAGCTAAAAAATTTGTCTAAATCGCCCGAGTATCGATCGATACCCTACGTATATTTCAGTCACTTACATTCTTGGTTTTTGTTTTCAGGTGCATGCCTAATCGAGAAACCAGAAGCAACAAGAACACCTCGTTAGTTGATCTATCACTGGAACAGCTAGCACTTGTGGAACGCACAAACAGGAGAGCAAATAAATCAGCTAAGATGAACAACAATCAATTGGTTCGTGATGCAGCCGGTGCTTACAGAGACCAAGAGGGTCGGTTGTGCAATGAGCAAGGACAACGTCTGGATGGAGAGGGGATCGTCATGCCACATGCTCCTGTTGTCGCTGCGAATGTCGATGGGAACGCGAGGAATGATGTGGTTAATCTTGGAAGGACGATTGGTGAGTACAACAGGCCTGACCAGTTTTTCGCCAATCTGTCAGCTATTCCTCCTCCTGCGTTTGAGAGGAATGACTTTGAGCTGAAGCCTGATTACTTTGCTCTTGTGGGACAACATCTCTTTTATGGTCTTCCTCATGAACATCCGATGGACCATGTGGAGAAGTTCGAGGACTTGGTCACTAGCATCAAGAGCAATGGAGTGTCCTACGACTATCTCTTCTGCAAGCTCTTCCCTTACTCTTTAGGTGGAGATGCGACCTACTGGCTGAGGCAGCTACCTCCTGGTTCGCTAACTACTTGGGAGGACACTAAGAGAGCCTTCCTGATCAACTTCTACGATGATGCACGATCTGAAGATCTGAGGAATAAAATCTCCCAATTTTCTCAAGGACCTACTGAGGCGTTCAAGGCTGCTTGGACGAGATTCAGATCGTATCAGAGAGATTGTCCACATCACGGATACTCTGATGTGCAGCTGCTGGGTATCTTCTTTAGAGGAGTAGATTGGAGATATCAGATGGTTCTGGACGCTTCGAGCAATGGTAATTTCAACACCAGGTACCCTGAGGATGCTTATGTGTTGATTGAAAACTTTGCATCTAGCAGTAGCACCAAGAGCGCAGACTTCGAGCGCAAGAAGCTGGCTGGTGACATGGATGGGTCGCAGATCGCTGAAGTTAAAGCTCAGCTGGATTCTATGCACAGTCTTCTGCTGGGAAGATGTTGAGGTGTTCAATGAGGGTTAAGCAATGGATGTTAACTACATTGGTGGTTCTGGTTTTCAGGGTCAGAGGAACCAATTCAACAACAACCGAAACTTCAACAACAATTTATAGCAAGGAGGATTCAACCAGAAACTTTCCCAGAACAGCGGCTACACCAGGAACTATGGGAGTTCTTCTTACGAGCCTACGCCTGCTAAAACGTCAAAAAGCAAGATCGAGACTATGTTTGAAACGCTAGTTGAAGGACAGCAGCATATCACAGTGACCTTCAATGGTAAGATGGACGCCATGTACAAAGATCTAAGTGGAAGGATCGATGCTCTTGGCATTCATCAAATGTAGCTGGAAAATCAAGTAGCTCAGACTTCAGAGATTACGAAAAGACAAGAAGGTTTTCTTCCAGGTGGAACTGAAAATCCAAGAGCACACGTCAATGCGATCTCCTCAAGTGGAGAAAATTTCGATGAGGATCCTGAAATCGCCAAAGCATCGATCGATACCCCCAAGTGTCGATCGATCCCAGTTACAATTCTGAAACGGGATACTTCCAAAACCCGTGTATTGATCGACACCCCATTGGTATCGGTCGATACTGAGGTGATTTCTGAGGACACACCTGAGATTTCGACTGTGATGCATAAAGTAGTTGCAGAGAGAGTCTATATACCGAGGATACCTTACCCCAAATCTGCTGCAAAGGCTAAGAAGGAGGTAGAGGATGCCAGATGCAAGGCTATGCTGGATAAGCTGATTGTGGAGTTTCCCCTTGATGATGATAAATCTGTCAAGGATGATTCAACAGCAAGAGTATCGATCGATACCCTATCTGGTGTTGATCGAAACCCCTCGCAGAACGAGCCATAACTTGTGGAAACACGTATGTTGATCAAAGAAAGAGTTCGCAAGTCCAAGAAGCTGAATCCTGTTCCTAAACACCTCAGAGATCCCATCTCTCAAAAGCAGCTGCGTCGTTTTGAGAAGATGGTAAGAAGGATTTCCCCTGAATCGTCTTTTGAAGAAGCTTTAGAACACCGTCCTCTGCTAAGTCACTTCAAAGATTGCAGAGAAACTGAGGAAGAGATTAAGGCACTCTTCATTAAGGCTAGAGGTGCACCACCTCCACTGAGACAGTTGACCCATAGGGATGATCCAGGGAAATTCGTGGTTCCATGCTCTATCTCTGGAGTTGATTTCAAAGAGTCTCTCGTTGACTCAGGGGCTAGTGTCAATGTCATCTCAAGGGCAATTGCAGAACAGTTGGGCGCTGATATTCGATCACCAGAGGCATCTATCACATTCGCTAACGACTCCACCTCGCTTCCACACGGTACTATCCATGGTTTGCTGGTCAAAGTAGGAGACTGTCTGGTGCATACTGATTTTCAAGTTGTGGAGATGAGTGCGATATCTCGTATGTCTATACTCCTGGGATGACCATTTATGGCTACTGCTGGCGCAATCATAGACACGCCTAATAATAGAATCTCTTTCTCTTACATTGACGGAGGGGTCTATTATGATATCATTCCCCCTCGAGGTGATCCCACACGTGTCTCTAGCATCGAGGTTGTCACAGGAGAGTCGCTAGCAATTGTTATTTTGGAAGAGCCTCCTGATGAGCCTACTGTCACAGACGTTTCAGTTGAACCACCAGCATCCCCAAAGAAGTTGTCAAGAAAGCTAGGGCAACAAAGAAGAAGAAGGCCAAGAGAAAAACGTCGAGAATACCCATGTCACTTTAATCCCTCAGAAGAGTGATGGGAATTCGATTGAGTATAAGGTCAAGTGCAAAGGAGCTTCGAAGCCATTCTCTAAGGCTAGAGTTCTTCTTACTTCGGAGCTGAAAGAGAAGGGAAAAGAGTTCGTGGAAGGCATGCTGAGCAGAACTCTGAAGATAGCAATGTCAAGTTGTGGAGCCTGTTTTGGTGCAAGCTCTCACTCTTATCCAGCCTGAAGGGCGTTACAGTCAAGCTATTGGCATTAAACGAGCGTTTGGTGGGAGGCAACCCAATGGTGAGTCTATATATATAAGTATTTTCTTTTTATTTTTCGTTTTGTGTCAGAATAAACAAGGAACAAACTCGAAATCGCCTGAGTGTCGATCGATACCCTATGCGATTGAGACATGTTCATGTCGATTTAAGCCTAGTATCGATAGATACCAGGCTGTGTGTCGATCGATACTCAATGTTCCAGCAAGGTAACTTCTTGTTTTTCCCAATTTTATTATGTTCTTTTGTTTTCTTTCACTGACTCTAGGCTAGATAACACTGGGGACAGTGTTGTTCAAGTCTGGGGGAGGTGTCTGCTGACATTGTTCTTGTTTTTCTTAGAGTCATAAAAAAAAAAATTTGTCGTTTTATTGAGTCAAAACTTGTTGGAGATGATGATCATGTGCTTGAATTGTTGCTTTGATTTGGTTTTTGTGTGACCAGTGTTGCAGGATCAGCTCTAGATCGACTAATGAAAAATCCAAGGACTGACCAGTTGACTAGAAAACATCCATGTCTCCAACAGAGTTCTTCTGAAGCCTGAGCCAATTTTTGCACTTCATCGATGTGGTTAGTGTTTTTATAGCTTGATTCATCATTCATATCTGAAAAAGGAACCCATGTGTTTAGAGTTATGGTATCTCTCTCCCCTGTTATAAGTTGATAAATAAGAGCATAAAAGATTGAAATGATTTTCTTCTGAGTAGAGGGCTAGGAAAATTTCCAGCGATCCCATTATTCTACTTAAGAGGGAATGATCACACATTGAAAGCGAGGTTAGGAAAATCTCATGTGATACCACTATTTGCCTACACCTTTGATTACTTTTGAGGAAAGAACCGGGGATTCGGTGGCTAACACCATCAATACTCGCGTCTCGAACCTTAATGTGTAAATGCAAAGAACACAATAAGAAATAAGTCTGGCGGAGAGAAATAAAACTAAAAAGTGTGAAAAAGGGTGGTTCCTTGTCATGATATTGTATGGTAAAGAATCTAGAAGGTTCTTGAACATTGGCTGCAGCGATGAAACTGGCGATGAAGGCTTTATTTAAACAATACTGTGGGATTTTGTGTGGAGTCTAGAAAAGCTGCGAATGTCTACGGAGAAGTTCATGGTGGTTAGATCAAAAACTGGTTAGGTGACACTTGGGTACTTGGGAAGAGGGTCATTTTGATGGTTCATAAACAGGGGAGTCTCCGCGTTTTCAAACCTCTTTCTCTGGTTTAGTCTTCTATTTGCTTGAGGGCAAGCAAATGCTAAGTCTGGGGTAGTTGATATATCATGGTTTTTACCCTATTTAAGCCATGATATAAGTCCTTTTTATAGAGTCTTTATAGTATTTCATAGTATTTTATAGTCTTTTACAGGTTATAGCACGTTTGGAGCATTATTGGAATTATTGGAGATTTCTGTAGCAGTTTGGAGCAAAAGCTGGAGTCGTGTTGTTGAGTACCTGATTTCACGACAAGCATCGATCGACACCCCCTGGTATCGATCGATACTCTTCAAGGCTGACACGACATGCGACTTTAATGAAGAGTTGAAAAATTGCAAAAGTGCCCAGAAGTCTTAAATAATTACAATAAGCCCCAATTCGTGTTTTAGGTTATTTATAGGGATTTTACAGCCACTTTTATGGCTATGCTTTATTTTGTAAGCTTTATTTTACTTTGGTTTGAGAGAGACAAGTCTGAATCTCCCTTCGTCCGAGATCAGATTTCAAAACCTCTTGTTACTCTTTCTATTTTTATTGATGATTTATTCAGTTATGCTGATTGTTTCATTCTCCATGACTGAGTAGATCCACTTTAGGTTTAGGGTTTTCTCATAGGGATTTCTTTGAATGATAGGTTGATTATCTGGTAGGATTCATAATCTAAATTAGTTCTTCACCATAGGTTGTTCTCAAAGCTAATTCTGGATTGATCACCTAGAACGTAGATCTTACTGGATAATTGATTAGGCACGAGAGTGCGATTAATTACCTGATAGAACCTAGGTGAGCAAATTGATTATTTGCAAAGAGATTTGGTTTAATTGATTTGTGAACATATCAAACCTGAACTTTAAAGCTGATTTAGACTTTAGGATTTGCAAAGAGATTTGGAATTCATAGGATTTATATTTAGATAGTTTTCGCAACGAGAGTTAGTTAGCTATATTTTAGTGATTTGAGTTCAAGAACCGTGCGTAATCTGAATCATGTTAGTTAATTTAGCTGCATTCATTGATTTCCTTAGAAAAACCATGGGCCTATATTTTCCTCCATTGATTTACAACACTTTTAATTTCGTACCTGTTTTCGTTTACATCTTTTGATTTAGCGTATTTTGGATCTATATAATCTATTGTGTGTCTCTGTGAGTCTTTGTGTTTGACCCCTAGCTATACTACGACAACTGCTTTAGTATCTGAATAGGGTATTAATTTGAGCATATCAAATTTGGCGCCGTTTCCGAGGACTCAATTCGCCATTAGATTTTCGCTAAAAATTCGTCTAAATCGCCCGAGTATCGATCGATACCCTTAGGTATCGGTCGATACCCTACGTATATTTCAGTCACTTACATTCTTGGTTTTTGTTTTCAGGTGCATGCCTAATCGGGAAATCAGAAGCAACAAGAACACCCCGTTAGTTGATCTATCACTGGAACATCTAGCACATGTGGAACGCACAAACAGGAAAGCAAAGAAATCAGCTACGATGAACAACAATCAGTTGGTTCGTGATGCAGTTGGTGCTTACAGAGACCAAGAGGGTCGATTGTGCAATGAGCAAGGACAACGTCTGGATGGAGAGGGGATCGTCATGCCACCTGCTCCTGTTGTCGCTGCGAATGTCGCTGGGAATGCGAGGAATGATGTGGTTAATCGTGGAAGGACGATTGGTGAGTACAACAGGCCTGACCAGTTTTTCGCCAATTGGTCAGCTATTCGTCCTCTTGCGTTTGAGAGGAATGATTTTGAGCTGAAGCCTTCTTACTTTGCTCTTGTGGGACAACATCTCTTTTATGGTCTTCCTCATGAACATCCGATGGACCATGTGGAGAAGTTCGAGGACTTGGTCACTAGCATCAAGAGAAATGGAGTGTCGTACGACTATCTCTTCTGCAAGCTCTTCCCCTACTCTTTAGGTGGAGATGCGACCTACTGGCTGAGGCAGCTACCTCCTGGTTCGCTAACTACTTGGGAGGACACTAAGAGAGCCTTCCTGATCAACTTCTACGATGATGCACGATCTGAGGATCTGAGGAATAAAATCTCCCAATTTTCTCAAGGACCTACTGAGGCGTTCAAGGCTGCTTGGACGAGATTCAGATCGTATCAGAGAGATTGTCCACATCACGGATACTCTGATGTGCAGCTGCTGGGTATCTTCTTTAGAGGAGTAGATTGGAGGTATCAGATGGTTCTGGACGCTTCGAGCAATGGTAATTTCAACACCAGGTACCCTGAGGATGCTTATGTGTTGATTGAAAACTTTGCATCTAGCAGTAGCACCAAGAGCGCAGACTTCGAGCGCAAGAAGCTAGCTGGTGACATGGATGGATCGCAGATCGCTGAAGTTAAAGCTCAGCTGGATTCTATGCACAGTCTTCTGCTGGGAAAGACAACAAAGGCCGTTCATTTTGCTGAAGATGTTGAGGTGTTCAATGAGGGTGAAGCAAAGGATGTTAACTACATTGGTGGTTCTGGTTTTCAGGGTCAGAGGAACCAATTCAACAACAACCGAAACTTCAACAATAATTTCCAGCAAGGAGGATTCAACCAGAAACCTTCCCAGAACAGCGGCTCCACCAGGAACTAAGGGAGTTCTTCTTACGGGCCTACGCCTGCTAACACTACAAGAAATGTGGGTATTAATAGCGGCTGTTAAATGCTATGATTCAACTACCATAGCATTTCCTAAAACGCTCTGACAGCGCCCGTCATTGTAGGTCGGACACTTTAGATAGCGGACTTAACGTACACTATAGTTAATTAAACAACGATAGCGTTTCTCTATCTGCAATTTTTAATATTTATAATAGCATGTTATAATTGTTATTAAAACTCGTTAATAATAGCAGTTTGTTTTACAAAGATTGCAAATTATTTATGTTATTAATTTATTTTATAATTACCCAAAAATTTATTAAAATAAATTACAAATGGATTATCTTTTTTTTTAATTGTAATATATTTTTAGAATATTTGTAATAATAATAATAATAATAAAAACAATTAATTCATAATATAAAAAAAGAAAAATGATATTTTATTATATTAATATGAAACCATGATACAAAAAACCTATATTACAAAGTAAAAGTACATGATTCAAAGATAAATTGTGAATATTCCCCTCACTCTTGGACCTTCAATCTTTGAAACTTCTTCGATATCATCAGCTTGGTGCTGCAACAAACTATCATGGTTCTCACAGCCGCATCAACAACTCCAATTCCCTTAAGTGTCTCTATCTACAATACATGATTCGGTTAAAACATAGGTCATGAGAGAAAATACTTCAGTCATTATAAATCTGAATGTTTTGTTCCTAGATAATAAAGTTTGCTAGGAAACAAGGTAAGAATTTTAAGATTGAAAATACATTGGGAAGAAAATTAACTAAGACGAAACAACAACAAACATTATATCATCATAGTACCTGATGAAGGATCATGGGTTTATTAGCAAAATCAACAAGCGGCTTTGGGAAACTGAGAGTCAATGGCCTCAACCGAGTCCCGAAGCCTCCAACAAGAATGAGTGCCTTCATCTTGATGTACTAGTAAGGAAGTCACTAAAGAGATTCTTAAGCAAGAAAAAGTTTATAGATAAAATTGCATAGCTAGATAACTGAAGTACAAATAAAGCTTTCAACGTAAATGGGGTCAAACATTAAGTATTGAACAAAGAGGGAAGATAGATATGGCATGTTCAATCAACCCCATCAAATATACATCAAGATTTTAACTGCCCAAGTAGTTCACTTTAGACAACCAAATCAATGTAAATTTGTGTCTTCGTTTACCTAAAACGCAATCCCTTGGCATTCCATCACGGGAAACAAATTTGGCGACACAGAACATAAGGTAAGTTGCACCAATAAATTGCAATACAGTAATTACCATTGCAAACCGAGTCCACCAAAGCCATGTCTTATACTAAGTCAAAACCCTAACAAAGCTCAAAGATGAGTCTACAGATGACCATAAGCCTATCCATTGGAAACTCAAATCAAATTTTGGGCATGATTTCCCTAAGCCTATCAATTGCAAACTCAAATCAAATTCCAGTATTTGAAATCCCCAAATCGCAGAAGAACTAATCTAAGCCTCAATTTCAATTTAAATCTTACGAAACAACAAAAAGGGATTTTGTTTTGCCCTTCTCGCACACCATAAATTATCGTGTAGATGACGGTAAAAGCCTGGACGACGGTTGCTCGGACGATGGGAGAGGAGTCGCCGCCGATCTTTGTTTTGCCCTTCTCTCACACCGGAGATTAGAGGAGAAAACACATCAATGAATCAAAAAGGAGCTAATTTCTGATGAGAATTCTGAGAGAGAGAGAGGCGAAACGATGAGGGTGAAGGAGATGAAAAACCCTAGAGGCAGGAAGGAGATCCATTGTCTCTCGGAGAGAAAAAAAAAAAAGAAACTTATGCCACGTCAGTGATCTCTCTCTGAGGTTAAACAAAAGAGAAGAAAAATGAACGATATGAGAAAAAGAAAAGAAGATAAATGAACAATGTTAGATTGCGCCACCTAAGCAATCCGAGTGATCTTTTTTCATTGGCTATTATTTTTTGAAGGCTTAATTGTTTTTTATACCATAAATACAAGACTTTGTAAAATATTTATTACGTTATTAATTTGGAAAAAAAAATATATTAATGAGGTTCTGTTAAATTAATTATCTTGTTAATAATATATAATTTTGTAGTTAAAAAAAAAATTAAAACCAAAAACTATATAAAAGATGTTGTATGATACTAAACTATAGATGAAATGGTTAGTAACTTATCATGAATTTGTAGGGTTTGTAAGTTTCTAATCATTTTGCAATGATTTTGCAACCATTTGCAATCATTTGACTTTCTTTTCTAATCATTTTTATTTATTAATTGGAAACATAACTTAAACCCTAAACTAACATAACCAAAACTATAAAATGCCCTAAATCCTAAATTAAGATTTAACTCTAATTTTAATTATTTCTGTAAAACATTATATATTTTAATTATTTCTGTAAAACATTATATACAAAGAAATGATATCATATACCCTAAACCCTAAATCAAAACTAAACCATTAACCCTATACACTTAAATCAAACCGTATGCCTTAAAGCTCAAACCCTATGCCCTAAACTCTAAGTCAAAGACTCACTAACTTTTCTTTTTCTTTTTAATTTTGTAATAGTTGTTTCTATTCTATTTGATGTACTTAGTATGCAACAATAATTTGGTGTATTTGTTTTTTAATTGAGAAATAGAAAAAACAATATTTTACAAGTGTGAATACATATACCCTAAATCAAAAACTCATTATACCATAAAATTATTATATTTTTATTGTTAATAGAACTAGAAAAAACATATTTCAAACCCTATATTCTTATACCCTAAACCCCAATCCATATGCTCTAAACTCTAAATCAAAGACACACTAACTATATTTTTTTTTTTTTAATTTTGTAATAGTTTTTCTATTCTATTTTAAGTTTTTAGTATGAGACAATAATTTGTTGTGTTTTCTTTTTTAATTGAAAATTATAATAAAATATCTTACAAGTGTGAACCTATATACATAAATCAAACACTTATTAATCCATAAAAATTATGTTTCTATTGTTAATAAAATTAGAAAATTATATTTCAAACCATATACCCTATACCCTATACCCCAAACCTTATGCTCTAAATTCTAAATCAAAGATTCACTAAATTTTCCTTTTTATTTTGAAATTTGTATTATAATTTTATATTTTGTTTTATGTTTTTAGTATGAAACAATAATTTGTTGTATTTTCTTTTTTAATTGAGAAATATAATTGTTTTCACAACATCCTTTAACATTTCTTATAAGATACAATCCTAGAATCAGTCTTCAGATGGATACAAAAGAAACACATTGTATTATATTCAGCTTTTTCGTTTCCAAAACTGAGATGGTAACAAAAACTCTCTTCTTCGATGAGAGCACATATGAAATGAGATTCGCCACACCCTCGCAATATGCTTTTCAAAGCTGCTTAAGTCCTACAAATAGTTTTAAAAACCACATGACTTGTGATCAAATGTGGATGATACGACATATAAAAACGTAAGAAAAGGATATGTACCTCATTTGAACGTGACTTTAGAGATTGGTTCATTGCTTCTAACTCTTCGAGCTTTTTCAATCCACATTTATAATGTCAAAGCACTTTCTGCAGCTTGGATTGATTTACCTAGCATGATTAAATAAAATAAAAAACAAACACAACAAGAAAAAAATGTCACAATCTTCAATATGAAAAGAAAGAACAACCACATCAAAATAAAATAAGAATATGTACTCAATAGAAGATAGCTCACCCCCAGCTTGAGCATTCGATGTAGCTGAACTGCCAGCAACAATATGTACCTATTTATCCACAAACGAATAAAATTCTGCCCAAGTTAGGGACAAGACAACAGATCATAAACTTAGGAAAGACTTTGTATTTGATTGACTTACTTGATTCTCCACTACAGCATGTACAGTGGCATTGGTCACAACCGGTTTGCCGTTGTAAGTGTGTGTCTTTGTGCCCACGAGTATCACTTTGTTCAAAACAATATGTACAAGAGGAAGAAGAAAATATGAAGACTTCAGGAATCATCAAAAATCAACAGAGAACAAACAAAATACAAGCGTAATAACAGAAGAAGTAAAAAAAAAAAAAATTGCAGAGAGATTAACAGCGACAGAGTAGATAGAATCCAAAATCAGAAACTTGGATTAACAGCGACCTGAGTATCAAGCCAGTCTACTTGCTTCTTTTTGGCAAACCATTAATAATATCAGAGACCACTACAGATTTATATGTATCCTCTAAATCTATGGCACGGGATCAGAGACCAATACAGCGGGAATCGAATCTAAATCCACCGCAAAATGGAGTCCCAAGCCGAGATCTGAAAGCAAACAAAAAGAAAAACTATATCAATGATTTATTACCTGATTCGGAGCTGAAATGACGAAGGATGACGGAAGAAGCAGCATAAATGGCTGATCGATCGGCAGCGAGATAGAAGCCAATGGGTCTCGTGGTGGTGGCTATCGATCGACGAAGCGAAGTAGCGACGACATCGGCCGCTAGGTTTTTGAGATGAGAGGAGACGATTCTTCTCCACATGGTGATGAATAACGACTCAAAAGGGCTCCGAGTAGAGATTGTCCAAGGATAAGCGAAACCCCCAAACGTTTTTTTTTGTTTCCCGAAACATCCAAAAGTTGAATATAATACAAAATAATTTTGAGAGAAGAGATATCGAGACTGAGAGAAGAGAGAAGCGAGATCGAGACTCAGATAAGAGAGAAGAGAGATCGAGACGCGGGGATGGAGAGTGAAAGAAGAGAGAATGGAGAGAAAAAGGGAATTTTTGTGAATACATAAGTTTTTATCGACCAAGTTTATTTGGGTTCAGATCAATTTTTTTCTTAAAATTAACTTAGGTACAATTTTTTATTATTTGGGTGGACAATGAATTTTTTTTTTGCGGTTAAACTACGATGACGTTTTTTAATTTATATGTGCTATTATAGAGTAATTGGAGAACCAAAAATTAAGCGCAAATATATTATTTTTGCCGCCTAATATATCATAACGTTTACCATTTCGGAAACGCTATGAAAAAGTCAGGCATAAGTCAACGATAGCGGAAACTGATAAACCGCTATCCTGAATTGCTATTAATACCCATTTTTCTTGTAGTGTAAAACGTCAAAAAGCAAGATCGAGACTATGTTTGAAACGCTCGTTGAAGGACATCAGCATATCACAGTGACCTTCAATGGTAAGATGGACGCCATGTACAAAGATCTAAGTGGAAGGATCGATGCTCTTGGCATTCATCAAATGCAGCTGGAAAATCAAGTAGCTCAGACTTCAGAGAGTACGAAAAGACAAGAAGGTTTTCTTCCAGGTGGAACTGAAAATCCAAGAGCACACGTCAATGCGATCTCCTCAAGTGCAGAAAATTTCGATGAGGATCCTGAAATCGCCAAAGCATCGATCGATACCCCCAAGTGTCGATCGATGCCAGTTACAATTCTGAAACGGGATACTTCCAAAACCCGTGTATTGATCGACACCCCATTGGTATCGGTCGATACTGAGGTGATTTCTGAGGAGACACCTGAGATTTCGACTGTGATGCCTACAGTAGTTTCAGAGAGAGTCTATATACCGAGGATACCTTACCCCAGAGCTGCTGCAAAGGCTAAGAAGGAGGTAGAGGACGCCATATGCAAGGCTATGCTGGATAAGCTGATTGTGGAGTTTCCCCTTGATGATGATAAATCTGTCAAGGATGATTCAACAGCAAGAGTATCGATCGATACCCAATCTGGTGTCGATCGATACCCCTCGCAGAACGAGCCAGAACTTGTGGAAACACGTAAGTTGATCAAAGAAAGAGTTCAGAAGTCCAAGAAGCTGAATCCTGTTCCTAAACACCTCAGAGATCCCATCTCTCCAAAGCAGCTGCGTGGTTTTGAGAAGATGGTAAGAAGGATTTCCCCTGAATCGTCTTTTGAAGAAGCTCTAGAACGCCGTTCTCTGCTAAGTCACTTCAAAGATTGCAGAGAAACTGAGGAAGAGATTAAGGCACTCTTCATTAAGGCTAGAGGTGCACCACCTCCACTGAGACAGTTGACCCAAAGGGATGATCCAAGGAAATTCGTGGTTCTATGCTCTATCTCTGGAGTTGATTTCAAAGAGTCTCTCGTTGACTCAGGGGCTAGTGTCAATGTCATCTCAAGGGCAATTGCAGAACGGTTGGGCGCTGATATTCGATCACCAGAGGCATCCATCACATTCGCGAACGACTCCACCTCGCTTCCACACGGTACTATCCATGGTTTGCTGGTCAAAGTAGAAGACTGTCTGGTGCCTACTGATTCTCAAGTTGTGGAGATGAGTGCGATATCTCGTATGCCTATACTCCTGGGACGACCATTTATGGCTACTGCTGGCGCAATCATAGACACGCCTAATAAGAGAATCTCTTTCTCTTACATTGACGGAGGGGTCTATTATGATATCATTCCCCTTCGAGGTGATCCCACACGTGTCTCTAGCATCGAAGTTGTCACAGGAGAGTCGCTAGAAATTGATATTTTGGAAGAGCCTCCTGATGAGCCTACTGTCACAGACGTTTCAGTTGAACCACCCAGCGTCCTCAAGGAAGTTGTCAAGAAAGCTAAGGCAACAAAGAAGAAGAAGGCCAAGAGCAAAAACGTCGAGAATCCCCATGTCACTTTATTCCCTCAGAAGAGTGATGGGAATTCGATTGAGTATAAGGTCAAGTGCAAAGGAGCTTCGAAGCCATCTCTAAGGCTAGAGTTCTTCTTACTTCGGAGCTGAAAGAGAAGGGAAAAGAGTTCGTGGAAGGCATGTTGAGCAGAACTCTGAAGATAGCAATGTCAAGTTGTGGAGCCTGTTTTGGTGCAAGCTCTCACTCTTATCCAGCCTGAAGGGCGTTACAGTCAAGCTATTGGCGTTAAACGAGCGTTTGGTGGGAGGCAACGCACTGGTGAGTCTATATATATAAGTATTTTCTTTTTATTTTTCGTTTTGTGTCAGAATAAACAAGGAACAAACTCGAAATCGCCTGAGTGTCGATCGATACCCTATGCGATTGAGACAGGTTCATGTCGATTTAAGCCTAGTATCGATCGATACCAGGCTGTGTGTCGATCGATACTCAATGTTCCAGCAAGGTAACTTCTTGTTTTTCCCAATTTTATTATGTTCTTTTGTTTTCTTTCACTGACTCTAGGCTAGATAACACTGGGGACAGTGTTGTTCAAGTCTGGGGGAGGTGTCTGCTGACATTGTTCTTGTTTTTCTTAGAGTCATAAAATTTTTTTTTTGTAGTTTTATTGAGTCAAAACTTGTTGGAGATGATGATCATGTGCATGAATTGTTTCTTTGATTTGGTTTTTGTGTGACCAGTGTTGCAGGATTAGCTCTAGATCGACTAATGAAAAATCCAAGGACTAACCAGTTGACTAGAAAACATCCATGTCTCAAACAGAGTTCTTCTGAAGCCTGAGCCAATTTTTGCACTTCATCGATGTGGTTAGTGGTTTTATAGCTTGATTCATCATTCATATCTGATAATGGAACCCATGTGTTTAGAGTTATGGTATCTCTCTCCCTGTTATAAGTTGATAAATAAGAGCATAAAAGATTGAAATGATTTTCTTCTGAGTAGAGGGCTAGGAAAATTTCCAGCGATCCCATTATTCTACCTAAGAGGGAATGATCACACAAATGTGGAAAGCGAGGTTAGGAAAATCTCATGTGATACCACTATTCGCCTACACCTTTGATTACTTTTGAGTAAAGAACCGGGGATTCGGTGGCTAACACCATCAATACTCGCGTCTCGAACCTTAATGTATAAATGCAAGGAACACAATAAGAAATAAGTCTGGCGGAGAGAAATAAAACTAAAAAGTGTGAAAAAGGGTGGTTCCTTGTCATGATATTGTATGGTAAAGAATCTAGAAGGTTCTTGAACATTGGTTGCAGCGATGAAACCGGTGATGAGTGTTTTATTTGAAAAATGCTGTGAGATAATGTGTGGAGTCTGGAAAAGCTGCGAATGTCTACGGAGAAGTACATGGTGGTTAGATCAAAAGCTGGTCAGGTGACATTTGGATACTTGGGAAAAAGGTCATTGCGATGGTTCATGAACAGGTGAGTCTCTACGTTTTCAAACCTCTTTCTCTGTTTAGTCTTCTATTTGCTTGAGGGCAAGCAAAGGCTAAGTCTGGGGGAGTTGATATATCATGGTTTTTACCCTATTTAAGCCATGATATAAGTCCTTTTTATAGAGTCTTTATAGTATTTCGTAGTATTTTAGAGTCTTTTACAGGTTATAGCACGATTGGAGCATTATTGGAATTATTGGAGCTTTCTGGAGCAGTTTGGAGCAAAAGCTGGAGTCGTGTTGCTGAGTACCTGATTTCACGACAAGCATCGATCGACACCCCCTGGTATCGATCGATACTCTTCAAGGCTGACACGACATGCGACTTTAATGAAGAGTTGAAGAATTGCAAAAGTGCCCAGAAGTCTTTAATAATTACAATAAGCCTCAATTCGTGTTTTAGGTTATTTATAGGGATTTTACAGCCACTTTTATGGCTATGCTTTATTTTGTAAGCTTTATTTTACTTTGGTTTGAGAGAGACAAGTCTGAATCTCCCTTCGTCCGAGATCAGATCTCAAAACCTCTTGTTACTCTTTCTATTTTTATTGATGATTTATTCAGTTATGCTGATTGTTTCATTCTCCATGACTGAGTAGATCCACTTTAGGTTTAGGGTTTTCTCATAGGGATTTCTTTGAATGCTAGGTTGATTATCTGTTAGGATTCATAATCTAAATTAGTTCTTCACCATATGTTGTTCTCAAAGCTAATTCTGGATTGATCACCTAGAACTTAGATCTTAGGATAATTGATTACGCACGAGAGTGCGATTAATTACCTGATAGAACCTAGGTGAGCAAATTGATTATTCGCAAAGAGATTTGGTTTAATTGATTTGTGAATATATCAAACCTGAACTTTAAAGCTGATTTAGACTTTAGGATTCGCAAAAAGATTTGGAATTCCTAGGATTTAGATTTAGATTTAGATAGTTTTCGCAACGAGAGTTGGTTAGCTATATTTTAGTGATTTGAGTTCAAGAACCGTGCGTAATCTGAATCCTGTTAGTTAATTTAGCTGCATTCATTGATTTCCTGAGAAAAACCCTGGGCCTATATTTTCCTCCATTGATTTACAACACTTTTAATTTTGTACCTGTTTTCGTTTATATCTTTTGATTTAGCGTATTTTGGATATATATAATCTATTGTGTGTCTCTGTGAGTCCTTGTGCTCGACCCCTAGCTATACTACGACAACTGCTTTAGTATCTGAATAGGGTATTAATTTGAGCATATCAGTGGTAATGGAAACCACCCCGCACAAGGTGGTAATGGAAACCACCACGCACAAGGAGGCCACGCCCACAACGCCCCACATCCACCCGGCCGGCCAATGAGAGGCCCTAACCATCAACCAAGAGCTAGAAACATTGTTGGAGAGGGTGATGCCGCTAATGCTCACCAAAATCGCCAAGGCATTCAAGCTCCACCGATGGAGAACAACAACTTCGAAGTGAAGCCGGGGGTTATCAACATGGTTCAAGCTAATAAATTCCACGGCTTGTCCATGGAGGATCCCTTAGACCATATTGACCAATTTGACCGGATATGTGGTCTCACAAAGATCAATGGGGTCTCCGAAGATGGGTTCAAACTTCGCCTCTTCCCGTTCTCTTTAGGTGACAAGGCTCACCAATGGGAAAAGACCTTGCCCTAAGGATCTATAACCTCGTGGGATGATTTCAAACGCGCGTTTCTCGCCAAATTCTTTTCACCGGCTAGAACCGCCAAGCTCCGCAACGAGATCTCAAGCTTCACACAACGGTCCAATGAGTCTTTCAACGAGGCTTGGGAGAGATGTAGAAGCTACACTTCTCAATGCCCACATCACGGCTTTAGCAATGCCTCTCTTCTTAGCACTCTATACCGAGGTGCATTGCCTAGGATCCGTATGCTACTTTACACGGCATCAAACGGTAACTTCTTGGCTAAGGACGTTGAAGAAGCCATGGAGCTTGTCGAGAACTTGGCTCAAAGTGATGGCATCTATGGCGACGATTATGACCGTGCCACGAGGAGCACGAGTGACTTTGATGAGAACAAGAGAGCCAAAGACATGAAAGCTCCGAATGAAAAGTTGGATAAGCAGGCATCTATGATAGACAAGCTTCTTGCCTCTCAAAGAAGAGTCTCCAAAGGCGGTCCATTTTATTGATGACTATGAGAACAATCAATCTTGCTATCATGAGGAAGCCGTGGAAACACAAGAGGAAGTGAACTACGTGGGGAACCAAGGTAACTTCCAAAGACAAGGGTTCAATCAATCCTATAGGAAGCCACAAGAGCAACTCTACCCTCAACAATCTACTCAATTTCAAGGAGTTCAACAACAACAATTCCAATCTCAAGGTCAACCTTCTAACTCCAACCAACAAGGGTATGTCCCAAGGTCAACTGATATGCTCAAATTAATACCCTAACAGTACTAAGCAGTAGTTGTAATATAGCTAGGGGTCGAACCACAAAGACTCACGGAGATGCACAATAGATTGTATAGTATCGAATTAAGCTAAGCCAAACAGATGTAATTGAAAGCAGTGCATAAATTAAAAAAGTTGTAATTCAATTGGGAAAATATAGGCTCAGGGTATTTCTCAGGAAATCAATGAATGCAGATAAACTAACTAGCAGGATTCAGATTTAGCGCAGTTCTTGAACTCAAATCACTAAGGTATAATTAACCAACTGTCGTTGTGAGAATTATCTAAATCTAAATCCTAGGAATTCCAAATCTCTTTACGAATCCTAAAGTCTAAATCAGCTTTAATATCAGGTTTGATGTGTTCACAAATCAATTAAACCAAATCTCTTTGCGAATAATCAATTTGCTCACCTAGGTTCTATCAGGTAATTAATCGCACTGTCGTGCCTAATCAATTATCGTAAGATCTAAGTTCCAGATTCGTCAACCTAGAATTAGCTTTGAACATAACCTAAGTGAAGAACTAATTCAGATGGTGAATCCTAAACAGATAATCAACCTAGCATTCAAAGAAAACCCTTATGAGAAACCTGAACCTAAAGTAGATCTACTCAGACATGGAGAATGAAAAAATCAACATAACTGAATGAATCATCATTAAAATAGTAACAAGAGGTTTTGAGATCTGATCTCGGACGAAGGGAGATTCAGACTTGTCTCTCTCAAACCAAAGTAAAATCAAAGTATAAAAAAATAAAGCTTAGCCTAAACAGGTGGCTGAAAACCTAATTTATAAGCTAAAACACGTATTGGGGCTTCTTGTAATTATTCAAGACTTCTGGGGCAATTCTGCAGTTCTTCAACTCTTCATTAAGTCGCGTGTCTTGTCATGCTGCGATGGGTATCGTTCGATGCTTGACGTGAAATCAGATACTCAGTAACACGAACTTCAGCCTTGCTCCAAACTGCTCCAATACTTCCAATTATGCTCCAAACGTGCTAAGACCTGTAAAAGACTCTAAAATACTACAAAACACTAGAAAGACTCTATAAAAAGGACTTATATCATGGCCTAAACAGGGTAAAAACCATGATATATCAACTCCCCCAGACTTAGCCTTTGCTTGCCCTCAAGCAAATAGAAGACTAAACAGAGAAAGAGGTTTGAAAACGTAGAGACTCACCTGTTCATGAACCATCGCAATGACCTTTTTCCCAAGTATTCAAATGTCACCTGACCAGCTTTTGATCTAACCACCATGTACTTCTCCGTAGACATTCGCAGCTTTTCCAAACTCCACACATTATCTCACAGCATTTTTCAAATAAAACCCTCATCACCGGTTTCATCGCTGCAACCAATGTTCAAGAACCTTCTAGATTCTTTACCATACGATATCATGATAAGGAACCACCCTTTTCACACTTTTTGGTATTAATTTCTCTCCCCCAGACTTATTTCTTATTATGTTCTTTCTTTTCTTTTCAGCTTTGCATATACACATCAAGGAATGAGACGCGAGTATTGATGGTGTTAGCCACCGAATCCCCGGTTCTTCCCTCTCAATGTATCAAAGGATGTAGGCGAATAATGGCATCATAGGAAAATCCTAGCCTCGCTTCCAATCCTTTGTGTGACCATTCCCTCTTAAGTAGAATAATGAGATCGTTAGAAATTTTCCTAACCCTCTACTCAGAAGAAAATCATTTCATCTTTTATGCTCTTATTTATCAACTTATAATAGGGGAGAGAGATACCATAACTCTAAACACATGGGTTCCTTTATCAGATATGAATGATGAATCAAGCTCTAAAAACACTAACCACATTGATGAAGTGCGAAAATTTGGCTCAGGCTTCAGAAGAACTCTGCTGGAAACATGGATGTTTTCTAGTCAACTGGTCAGTCTTTGGATTTTTCAATAGTCGATCTAGAACTGATCATGTAACACTGTGCACTCAAAAACAAAATCAAATCAATAGGTTCAAGCACATGATCATTATCTCCAACAAGTTTTGACTCAATAAAACAATTTTGTCTCGATAAAACGACTGACTCTAAGAAAAACAAACACAATGTCAGCAGACACCTCCGCCAGACTTGAACAACACTGTCCCCAGTGTTATCTAGCCTAGAGTCAGTGAAATAAAACAAAAGATCAGAATAAAATTGGGAAAAACAAGAAGTTACCTTCCTGGAACTTCGAGTATCGATCGACACACAGCCTGGTATCGATCGATACCAGGCTTAAATCGACTTGATGAACCGTACATTCGCGATTGGTGTCAATCGATACCAGGGGGTATCGATCGACACTTAGGCGATTTTGAGTTTTGCTCCTTGTTTATCATGACACAAACACAGAACGAACGAAAAAGAAAAAGAAAAACGACTCAAAAACAGACTCACCAGTGGGTTGCCTCCCACCAAGCGCTCGTTTTACTTCATTAGCTTGACTGTAATGCCCTTCAGGCTGGATAAGAGTGCGAGCTTGCATCAAAACAGGCTCCACAACTTGACATCGCTAGCGTCAGAGTTCTGCTCATCATGCTGTCCACAAACTCATGTCCTTTCTCTTTCAGCTCCGAAGTAAGAAGAATTCTAGCCTTAGAGAATGGCTTCGAAGCTCCTTTGTACTTGACCTTATACTCAATCGAATTCCCATCACTCTTCTGAGGTATCAAAGTGACATGGGGATTCTCGACGTTTTTGCTCTTGGCCTTCTTCTTCTTTGTTGCCTTAGTCTTCTTGACAACTTCCTTGGGAATGCTGGGCGGTTCAGCTGAAATGTCTGCGACAGTAGGCTTATCAGGAGGCTCTTCCGAGAGATCAATTGCTAGCGACTCTCCTGTGACAACCTCGATGCTAGAGATACGTGTGGGAGTACTCCTAGGGGGAATGACATCATAATAGACCCCTCCGTCAATGTAAGAGAAAGAGATTCTCTTATTAGGCGTGTCTATGATTGCGCCAGCAGTAGCCATAAATGGTTGTCCCCGGAGTATAGGCATACGAGATATCGCACTCATCTCCACAACCTGAAAATCAGTCGGTACCAGACAATTTCCTACTTTGACCAGCAGAGCAGAGATTGTACCGCATGGGAGTGAGGGGGAGTCGTTCGCGAATGTGATAGACACCTTTGAAGATAGAATATCGGCGCCCAACCGTTCTGCAATTTCCCTTGAGATGGCATTGACACTAGCCCCTGAGTCAAGGAGAGACTCTTTGAACTCAACTCCAGAGATAGAGCATGGTACCGCGAATTTACCTGGGTCTTCCCTCTGTGTCAATTTCCTCAGTGGAGGTGGTGCACCTCTAGCCTTAATGAAGAGTGCCTTGATCTCTTCCTCAGTTTCTCTGCAATCCTTGAAGTGACTTAGCAGAGGCCAGTCCTCTAGAGCTTCTTCAAAAGTGAACGAATGAGGTATCCTTCGTACCCTCTTCTCAAAGCCACGCAGCTGCTTTGGAGTGATAGGATCTCTGAGGTGTTTAGGAATAGGATTCAGCTTCTTGGACTTGCGAACTCGTTATTTGATCACCTCAGGTGTTTTCACAATTTCTGGCTCGTTCTGCGAGGGGTATCGATCGATACCAGGTAGGGTATCGATCGATACTAATGCAGTTGAATCGTCCTTGGCAGATACATCATCATCAGAAAGAAGCTCCACATTTTGCTTATTCAGCAAATACTTGCATCTAGCGTCCTCCCATTCCTTCCTTGTAAGCTTAGGAATTATAGGATAAGGCATCTTGGGTATATACACTCGTTCTGCAACAACCTTAGGCACCACAGTCGAAACCTCAGGTGTCTCCTCAGAAATCGCTTCAGTAATGACCGATACTAATGGGGTATCGATCGATACACGTGATTTGGAAGTATCACGTTTCAGAATTGTAACCGGCATCGATCGACACTTGGGGGTATCGATCGATACACGGGATTTGGAAGTATCACGTTTCAGAATTGTAACCGGCATCGATCGACACTTGGGGGTATCGATCGATGCCCTTTCGATTTCAGGATCCTCATCGAAATTTTCTGCACTTGAGGAGATCGCATTGACGTGTGCTCTTGGATTTTCATTTCTCCCTCGAAGAAAACCTTCCTGCCTCTGCACAGCTGATGCGGTCTGAGCGACCATAGTTTCTAGCTTCCTCTGACTAAGGTTGACAGCTTCAATCTTCCCATTCAGGTGGTCAATTTTCCCAATGAGATCAGTGTACAGATGATCAATCTTCCCATTGAAATCCACTTGCAGCTTTTGCTGTCCCTGAAGAATCTCCTCAAGCATGGATTCCATCTTATTATCCGTAGACTTTGGAGAGATGGGCTGGTACGAAGAATTTCCGTAATTGCGAGTGTTGTTGCTGAAGTTTCGGTTGTTGTTGTACCCAAATTGTTGACCCTGAAATCCAGAACCACCAACGTAGTTACAATCCTCCATTTCATCTCCACCGATATTATCGACTCCATTAGCAAAGTGTATAGTCTTCTTCGACTTCCCAATCAAAATATCCAGCTTGGCTTGTACTGCAGCAATCTGAGATCCATCAATTCCTCCAGCTTGCTTCTTCCGCTCGAAATCAGCATTCTTGGTGCTATTGCTGGACGCCAAGTTCTCAATCAGCACGACTGCATCATCTGGGTACCTGGTGTTGAAGTTCTCATTACTCGCAGTATCCAGAGCCATCTGGTATCTCCAATCGATCCCTCTGTAGAAGGTACCCAGCAGCTGAACCTGATTGAACCCATGGTGCAGACAATCTCTCTGATAAAAATTGAAACGAATCCAAGCAGCCTTGAGTCCCTCTGTTGGACCTTGAGAAAACTGGGAAATTTTGTTCCTGAGCTCTTCGGATCTCGCGTCATCATAGAAATTGCACAAGAATGCATTCTTCGTCTCATCCCCTGTAGTTAGAGAATCAGGAGCTAACTGCTTCAGCCAATAAGCAGCATCCCCACTAAGAGAGTACGGGAAGAGTTTGCAGAAAAGGAACTCATTGGGCACTCCATTGTACTTCATACCAGTGACCAAATCCTCGAACCTTTCGATATGATCCATGGGATGCTCATGAGGTAGGCCATGGAAAGGACTCTGACTCACGAGAGCATAGTACGCAGGCTTCAGCTCGAAGTCATTCCTCTGAAAGGTTGGGATGCGAATCGCAGATCGATTGGCATAGAACTGATCAGGTCTGTTGTGCTCGCCAAGTGTCCTAGCTCGAACACCTGCAGCATTCCCAACGTTGGCGCGCCCACCTGGCGCGACAATCTCAATAACAGCAGCAGGGACAAAGACGTTTCCAGCTTCATCAAGTCGCTGCCCTCTCTAATTGCACACTTGACCCTCTTGGTCTCTCAGAACTCCAGCTTCATCAGCTCTTAAAACCACTGGGTTGTTCATCCCTGACGTTTGCTTGGTCTTTCTGTTTGTGCGTTCCACAAGTGTTAGCTGTTCCAATGACAGTTCAACTAGCTGAGTGCTCTTGTTGCTTCTGGTTTCACGAACAGGCATACACCTGAAAACAAAACACTATACAAGGCACGTAAGTAACCTTCAAAACAAATACGTTGAGTATCGATCGATACCAAGTGGTGTCGATCGATATCAACAAAAGAAGACGACGAGTATCGACCGATACTACAGAGTATCGATCGATACCGACGAACTTAGTCAAAATTCTCAACTAAAATCTAATGGCGAATTGAGTCCCCGGCAACGGCACCAATTTTATATGCTCAAATTAATACCCTAACAGTACTAAGCAGTAGTTGTAATATAGCTAGGGGTCGAACCACAAAGACTCACAGAGATGCACAATAGATTGTATAGTATCGAATTAAGCTAAGCCAAACAGATGTAATTGAAAGCAGTGCAGAAATTAAAAAAGTTGTAATTCAATTGGGAAAATAGAGGCTCAGGGTATTTCTCAGGAAACAATGAATGCAGATAAACTAACTAGCATGATTCAGATTTAGCGCAGTTCTTGAACTCAAATCACTAAGGTATAATTAACCAACTGTCGTTGCGAGAATTATCTAAATCTAAATCCTAGGAATTTCAAATTTCTTTGCGAATCCTAAAGTCTAAATCAGCTTTAATATCAGGTTTGATGTGTTCACAAATCAATTAAACCAAATATCTTTGCGAATAATCAATTTGCTTACCTAGGTTCTATCAGGTAATTAATCGCACTGTCGTGCCTAATCAATTATCCTAAGATCTAAGTTCCAGATTCGTCAACCTAGAATTAGCTTTGAACACAACCTAAGCGAAGAACTAATTCAGATGGTGAATCCTAAACAGATAATCAACCTAGCGTTCAAAGAAAACCCTTATGAGAACCCTGAACCTAAAGTAGATCTACTCAGACATGGTGAATGAAACAATCAACATAACTGAATAAATCATCAATAAAATAGTAACAAGAGGTTTTGAGATCTTATCTCGGACGAAGGGAGATTCAGACTTGTCTCTCTCAAACCAAAGTAAAATCAAAGTATAAAAAAAATAAGGCTTAACCTAAACAGGTGGCTGAAAACCTAATTTATAAGATAAAACACGTATTGGGGCTTCTTGTAATTATTAAAGACTTCTGGGGTAATTCTGCAGTTCTTCAACTCTTCATTAAGTCGCATGTCTTGTCATGCTGCGATGGGTATCGATCGATACCAGGGGGTATCGATCGATGCTTGACGTGAAATCAGATACTCAGCAACACGAACTTCAGCCTTGCTCCAAACTGCTCCAATACTTCCAATTACGCTTCAAACGTGCTAAGACCTGTAAAAGACTCTAAAAGACTACAAAACACTAGAAAGACTCTATAAATAAGACTTATATCATGGCCTAAACAGGGTAAAAACCATGATATATCATCAACAACAAAGGTTTGTCTCCCAAAGTGAAGCACCTACGTCTAAACCGCAAGAGCTTGACTTGGCCTCCATGTTCCAACAACTAATCGAGGGCCAAAAGGAAACTATTAACAAGGTCATATTCTCTTACAATGATCTTAATAGCAAGGTTGAGGCATTGAGCTCAAGGGTAAAATCAATAGAGCAACGGAGTGCCTCTCCTTCCTCAAATCATCCTCAAGGATCTACCAATGGGAAGGCAATATTAACCTCTAAAGACTCTTGCAACACATTTTCCATTCTTGAGGAGCAATATCACATAATTGAGGAGTTCCTCGGGTTTGTCTATTGTCTCAATGAGGACATTGAGGAACAAGGTGGGGAGGTGACCCTTGGGTATGAGAATGATATGGTGTTGGTTGAAGAGAAGAATAACAAGGTTGAGGAGTCCATCAAGGACGTGGCTAGAGTGAAAAATGTAGAGATACTTGTTGGGTCAAAAAGAGAGCCCATTCGCACTTTACCTCCCCCGTATGAGCCTCCACTTCCATTTCCCGGTCGTTTCCTCAATAATGCACAAGAGAAAGTGCCTCCAAGCACAACAAGGATCGAGCCTAAGACTCTCCGAAAGCTTGGAAACCCCAGGAAATTCTCAATATCTTGCACCCTTGGAAGCTTGGAAATCGATGATGCTTTGTGTGACTCGGGTTCAACCGTAAATGTCATGACCTTGGAGATGGCCAAAATTCTTGGAATAGATAATTTAAAAGATTACCCCTCCACCATCACATTTGGAGACTCTTCCACAAAGAAACCTCTTGGCATGGTTGAAGACTTTGCCCTCAAGATTGGAAAGTGTCTTGTACCAACGGACTTCGTTGTAATGGAGATGGCACCAAACATAAGGCTCCCTCTACTCCTCGGGACTCCGTTCCTCAACACAACCGGTGCAAGCTTGGACTTCATAAACAAGAGGGTTGTGCTCAAGAACGTGGATAAAAAGAAGTTCTATACAATGATGCCTTCTTCCACCGCTATTTGTGGAACTATTATTTGTGGGGACAATGCAGCCCAAGCCCGGAAGGTTGAGTATATGGGCGTTTGTGCGATAGTGAGTATTGGTAAAGTTGAAGAAGCCCTTGCTCTAGATGGAAGTTGATTCAATTCCCTCTTTCACACCACAACGGAAATGAGGTTGAAAATGCTGAGGTTGATAAGAAGAGGATAAAGCCTAGGTCCGAGGAGAGGAAACCGAGCATGCTCAAGAGGATTGGACCCTTGCTAGACCAACTTTCGATTGTGACTCTCATCCCATGGAAACATAAAGAAGGGATGATTGAGTACAAGGTCAAACATAAAGAAGGGATGATTGTGACTCTCGTCCCAAGCCTTTTGCCAAGGCCATAGCAACCCTCACACCGGAGGTTAAGGAGCCAAATCACGCCGGTCTTCAAGGCTTAATGGGTAAAGTTCTCAAACTCGAGCTTAAGGAACCGCCATGGAGTGCTTGCACTCCTCCATTACCCGCCTAAAAGGGTAACAAACGTCGAACTTAGTGACGTTAAACAAAGTGCTCTTGGGAGACACCCCAAGCTTATCATTGTATATATTTTCTTTTTGTTTATCTCATTTTTTCTATCTTAGCTAGATCTTTTTGATGTTTTTGTTAAGTGTGCATAGGAGTTCCAAAGCAAAAAGGGAATACCGAGGAGAGATACCGAGAAGTGACCTCGGTATGGACTTGCCAGGGGCAATACCGACGTCACAGCTCGGTATGGAAACAGAAGGAAAACAGCCTTAACACCGAGCAGTTGCACCGAGGAGTAACATCGGTACATGTATACAGATGATCAACACCGATGAGTGACCTCGGTATTTCACACCGATGCCCAATACCGAGGAGTGACCTCGATATAGACCGTGTCAAACGAGGGACCAATACCGACGTCACAGATTGGTGCAACACGTCGGTATGGAAACATAAGGAAAATCCCTTAGCACCGACGTGTGGTACCGAGGAGTGACATCGGTATGCCAATACCTATGTGCAACACCAAGGAGTGACATCGGTGTTCGCCGAAATTTTTTAAAAAATAAGTCAATACCGAGCTGTGGTACCGACGAGTGACCTCGGTATTGACCAAATATTTTTTTTTTTTTTTTGGTTAAATCTTCGGACCCAACCCAGGTAAGATCCTACCCGACCCAGGTAAGTCTCCTTCTTCTTCCTCTTCCACGCGACCTTAGCCCATTTTTTACCCCAATTTCGTGATTCAAGAGAGAATTTTTGCACATCTCCCTCTTTTCTCAACCAAATTTCGTGATTCCAAGCCCCATAATCTCGATTTTCACTGCTATTTTTGGATTTATCATCATTTCAAGCATCTAAACCAAATTCCCCAAGGTATTATTCAATTAAACTTTCGAAAACCATGGTTTTGTTCTTGAAGAAATATTGCTTGAATATGGTTTGATATTGTCTTTCACTTGTGCAAATACCTTGGGGATGGTTTATCTATGCTTAAAACTTGATGATTCATGTGCAAATTGTTGATGGTTTCATGAAAAAGAGAAATTGGGATTTTGAGAATTAGGGATTGTGAATTGGGATAATTTGCTTGTTAGGTGTGAATTGTCACCTTGTTTCATTGCTCTTAGATCATCTTTTGGTGATCCCTTGTTGATTTGATAAGAAATTGTACCTATGCTCACAAATTGTCTGAAGGATATTTGTAGGTACAATGTCGGACAAGGGCGCTCCATCGACACGGGCACGGACCAAGGTTTCAACAGTTGGGAAAGGGAAAGGAATTTCCCAAGCTACGGCCGCGGAAAAGGGCAAAGGGGATTGCCAAGGCTAGTGCCAAGGCAAAGGCTAAAACCGCGGCTACGAGCTCTAAAGCCAAGAAAACAGCAAAGGCAAAGGGAAAGAGAGTCGAAGAAGAGGTCGAGAGTGAGAGCTCAAGTGGAGAAATCCCCGTGCCGCAATGGACAAAGCCAAGCGAGCAAGATTACTTCGACAAATTTGGCAAAATGAAGTTCGAGCATGGCAAATTTGTCAATGCGGAGACGATGGATAGGATGTGGATAAGTGACGAAGTGTGGACTCTTTTTGAGAATATGGGGCTAAGGAAGTTCATGAGCATGAAGCATGAAGCTCTAAAAGCACTCACCGGCAAGTTCCTAGCCACCCTTCGAGCTAAGTTCTACGAAACGGAAGATGCAAATTCCGGGTTTGGAGTTTTAAAGTTTGGACTCATGGGCACCACCTACACCGTCACTTTCCACGAGCTTTGCTAGATATTCGGGTTTAGAGAAGAAGGTACATACATCGGGCAATACTTTGATTATCCGAGACTCGAGCTCCGAAATATTTGGACAACGATTGCAAGCCGAGAGTTTAGAGCCGGTGACTCTAAGAGTGCGAGCATACGGCACCCGGCTCTCCGGTATGCACACAAGGCGTTGGTCCACAATTTCTACCACAATGTATAGATTGACACGGTTACTACGGAGGAGATGGAGTTGTTAGGGCTTGGTCTAAAGCCCATTCTCCTCATTCTCGGAAACGGTAAAGCATTCGAGGGACCGGAGAGACTTCCTTGTCTCGCAGCACTCTTGGTGAGACACTTGTTTGCTTACCGGAATTGGGCTTGGAAGACAATGTCGAAGAAGGCCGCGATTTGCCTCGGATGGATGATAACGCCTATTCTCATGGCAAAGGGCATCAAGGTTGCACTTGGCCACTATGAGTGGAAATCTTTGGATGCGGCCTACCTTTCAAAGACTAAGTTCTTCAAGGGATATATCGACGGCAAGATGGCTTAAAACCTCCAACTCACCGAGACATCCGTGGCACAAGTCCTCTTACCTAATCCCGCGCTCACCAACTTCCATGACCCGAGGAACGTCATGTTCATTCCTCCCCAAGAGTACCTCTAAAACTCCACCGTCGACCCGCCTATGCAAGCATTCCGCAAGAGAGCACAACGGAGAACCGCTACCGAGGAATCTATTGATCTCGACGAGGAAGTGTCGAATGAGTCATCACCCGAGACCGTGTACGGTAGTGAGCGCTACCACTTTGACCCTTATGATGGGGCAATCACTAACGCGGCCACAAGATACGCTCACCACCAAACTCGTCTCCTCCAACGCATGTGCAAGTGGCAAAACAAAAACATTAAGAAGATGGTCAAGACGATCAAATCATTGAAGAAGACGGTTAAAGCCATGGGTCTAACCATCAATGGCTCAAGAACGGAGGTTGTGGAGCGAGTTCATCTAGGGCCGGTGAATGAGGAGACGTTGTCATGGACACTAACCTCGCGCCTCAAGGAGATGATTGGGCATTGGTCATGAGCTCTAGCCGACCCACGGCCCAACCGGAAAAGGCACCAAAGAGGAGAGCGATGCGGTCCCCGTCTCCCGCCTCAACTAATTCATCTTACTGAATAGGGTCTACATCCCCATCTCCAAGCTTCTAGGTACGAATCCAAAACTCTTGTATATATATTTTTTGTTTGGTCTTTTAAGTCTTGCATTGTATAGTTATCTCTTGTTTTTGGTCCTTTCCTTAGGCTTATTTCACACCGAGACGGTGTGATTTAAGTTTGGGGGAGGGACCGGTATCTAATAAAATTTGCTTTGTCTTATTTTCAATTTTCATCTTGAGTCTCATGCATACATCTAAGGCATAGAAAAACCAAACAAAATTTGAAAAATTTTGAAAATGAAAAGACAAAAAGAAGTCATTTAGAATGCATTTGCACTTCATGTAGGATTGAGTCTAGATGCATAGCAAGTAGATAATGCATTGCATGTGCATTAGGAGCTAGAATGATTCCTCCTTGTGAAGTGTCGCTCTTGTGTGCGAAATCAAGGTCGAACCATGTTTGGATTTCATGTCTCATTACTTAGGTCTTAGCCAAAGCAAGTTGATTTGAGTCCATTCCTACTTAAGTGATAACCATAATTTGGCATTGTAATTATCATGTTTGTGCATTGCATAGTGAATGCATGGTTACCACATACATATTTGGGCTATCTTTTCCGCTTTGCCACTCTTTTGTTAGCCCGAATAGCCGATTCCCATCATTGGAACGGTTAACCACTCCTTTAACCCAACCTCCTTTCAAGCCAAATGCTACTTGTGAGTGTTTGTGAGGCCTTTTTCGAATAAACTAGGCAAAAGGTGTTGAGTTTAGAAAGACAAGGAAAAACTTATGTGTAGAACTAGCTCGGCATCAATGAGCTAGACATAAGATAAGGCTAGATAGGTTGGGAACTTGGGACAAGGGAAAGAAAAGAGATTGTGGGGACGAGAAAAAGGGATGAAGAAGAATAAGGGATAAGCAAAAAGCTTGAAAAGGTTGGCGATAATCGGTTAATGGAAAAAGCTCTAAGTGAAAAAGAAAGAAAATAGTCTCTAGTCTTCAAAAGAAAGAAGGAAAGCCAAAAAGGCTAAGGAAAATAAAAGAAATAAGAGAGACTAGAGAAAGTAAAGAAGAGCTAAGTAAAGTAAAATGTTGAAAGCCAACCCATTTGGTGAAGAAGGAAATCCCCTAAGTGTTTAAGTGGAGAACGAAGGTGAAAATATATGAGTAGTGAAGACAAAATGCCTTGCGAAAAGGGTAGCTTAGGATGATCTTCATTGGGGTTTAGAGATTAGGGGTCAAAATCGATATGGGCCTTTTGGGTAGATGGAAGTCGACCTTGTATGCATCTATTGGGCTTTAATCTTATAATTTTCCATTAGTTGATTCTTTTTGAGAGAACCCCTTGCTCGGAAACCGTCACTAGTACCGAGATCACCTTTATCTCGAAACCTTAACCATAGCCAAATGCATTCACCTGCCTTGCATAAGCATGATTCACTTGGAAAAAGTCTAATGAATGTTAAGGGATTGAATGATTTGAAAGATTGTGTAGGTTGAGATTTAAGCTTGGTTCATGTAAGGATGGACATGGCTAGCCCCTTCAGAGTAGACATGTTTGATCATACTTTATAGTTTGCACTTGGACTTGAACTCTTTTAGTGATACTTTTGTTTGAGGACAAGCAACGAAGTAAGTTTGGGGGAATTGATATCATCATATTTTGCATCATTCTAGCATCCATTTCACTTAGGTTTCGAGTCATTTGCATATAGTTCATGTTATCTCTTTAGCATTTTAGTCATTTTAGGAGTCTAATGTGTCCACATTTAGTCCTAGAGAGTCCTTGCATGTTTTGGATCGTATTTCAGATGCTAAAAAGGAGATTCGAGACCTGAGGAGAAAAAATAGAGACTGTACCGACGTCACTGGTCGGTACTGGTCCTCGGTATTGGAGGCAGAAGGGTTGCACCGAGGTCACTGCTCGGTGCAACTGATCGGTATAGAAGACGGAGGAAGACAGCCCCAGTACCGACGTGCAACACCGAGGAGTGACATCGGTATCGAAGCCTCAGGGGATTGTACCTAGGTCACTGCTCGGTGTAAATGCTCGGTGCTGATCTCGGAGGAAACCCGGGGGAAAAATCCCTAACACGGAGAAACGATACCGAGGAGTGACCTCGGTATCCATTGAAGATCACCAAGCAACAACACCTCAATACCGACACCACTGCTCGGTGCTCCTCGTCGGTGCACAAACCCAGGCTCAATACCGAGGTGTTGCACCGAGCAGTGACCTCGGTATTGGCCAATCAGAACTTTTTTATCCATTTAAACCGGGTCGGTACCAGTTTGTCCCGGGTCCACCCGGTTCGTCACTATTCACTATTTATGCCCAAAAACTTAATTTTGATGGGTTACGTATTTTCTTAAGCAAAAACCCTCTCTAAGAGTGATTTATAAGAGATTGATCCTTTTGATTTATGCAATTTGAGTATTGTTTTCTTAATTGAATCCATCTACCTTCTACTTTCTAATCATCCAATCATCTTGATAATGAGTTTCAACTCTTCTTTCATTGGACTTGTTGAACCCATGATGATTAGTGACTAGTCTTTTAGGATCTTGAGATATGGTAGATTAGGGTGATCCAAGGTTTGATTAGTGGTGTTTAGGGTTAGATAATCTTATATTCATTCTTGTCTAGTGTCTCTAATGCTAGATTCAGCTTGAAGGAGTGGATCAAGATCATAGGGCATTTCATGAACACCAAGTGTTTGATGAAATGCCTTGATAAACTGGACAAGAGATTTATGCTCCTAACCTAAGACATTAGTTGTTTAGGGCATATCTTTGGTTGATCTTGTTATGATTCTTAATGCTTGCTAGTTGTTAGCCCACAAGTGATGATTTGCTAATGGATTTGATAATTAACATAATGATTAGTTGCTTGAAAAAGAACTAATCAAGATTAGAGATCTTTTGCCTAGGAATTAGCTTCTTGAGTGAATTAACATCACTAATTGGATTTGGATCACCTCATATCAATAACCTTATCTCTTGCTCCGCTTTTGTTTATTGATTACCATCTTTTTTAGTGCTTTTGCTTGCTTAATTCGAATTAGGTATTTAACAACAACAACACATGTTTAGTTTAACTTGCTAAAAGTGCTTTGCATTCTTAATGATTAGAACGATCCCGATAAGGTTCGATAACCTCTTATGCTACAATTGCATTTAGAGAATTGATTCTATATATACCAACATATCTTGTATCAAAAACACACTAGCCCGAAAGGCCCGATTTTTTTTGGCCTTTTATTTCTAGGCCCGAGCCCGCTGTTTTTCAGGGCTGGACCGGGCCGGCCCTCGGGCTTTGGCCCTAATTGACATCCCTAATTATGCACAGTTTAATGACTTTAGTTTTGTGGTTAGTTCATGAACTCTTAAAAAATCAATTTTCTTGTGTTTAACTTTTTATAAAATTAGTAAAATATTTTTCAATTTTTATTTTGATATAAATTCAAATAAAATATAATAAGCTATAGTGAAAAATATATCAAGATTTTGAATAGATTTTTGTTCTTTGAATATATATGAATTGATTATTATTTAAAAATATATAGTAGATAACATCTTTAGTGCAAAATAAATATTTTCCATATTCTTATCACTAATTGTAAAAGACAATTATATAATTTCCTATTTCAATTATTGTTTGTTATTTGTTATAGCATTTCATATGTAATAACTTACAAAACAAAATTCATTTACAAAAATTTCTTCTTAAATAATATTATAGAGATGTTTTGTAGTGTAAACTATTTAACATTTTCTAATGTGTAGTCAATTAGTTTATGGGGTGAAATTGTTATATAACTTAACTGGGATATACGTTTAACAAAAAAAACTAAAGTGGGGACTAATTTAAAGAAAAAACAATAGCATTTTTGTCAATAACTACAACGTTTTATCGTGCAAAATATTTCAAAATAGCATGTCATCAGATACATTAAGTTGGAAATATTTTAAAATCACATGTGAAATACATGCTATTTTGAAACATCATGCGCAAGACAATATTTACAAAATATAATCCGTCTCTTTAAAACCCAAACCATGGTCATTTAGTGGGACTTAATAAGAGTGTTTTATTCGTTTGTGTATTTCAGTTCATTTGAAAATCTATATATATACGATTTAGGATTTATAAATACTTGTAAAATTCACTGATTTTAAAATCTATCATGTGCATGTCAATTAATATTTGTAAATCCATACGTTTTCCCTTATATTAATCTTTATATTTTTAATTTGGAAATCCTTCCAAATCCATTAAAATCTATTGCAAAATAATATCCATCTGTAAATCATTGGTATTGAATAACACTTGATTTTATTAAGGATTTGAAAATTATAGAACCAATAACATAGGATTTTGAGAAGGATTTTACAATCAATATAATCCAACAACACATGATTTTGCATCAAATCAGTTAAAATCCATAAACCAATAAGTTAATTATATTTCTACAATGCACAACAGCTAAAATAGCCAAAATGTAAATTTTATTTACCTGATTACTAAATAATCAATACCAATTATATATGTTTGCTTCCTATATATCAACATTTTATAATAAAAAATAGTATTGAACCGTAAAAGGAATTAAATTGTTATTTACTTTATCCATTGCTCTACGAATATATAGCCCGAAAACGGTGTTTATAATGGGAGGAGGTGAAGAGAAATACTAAAACATAAGACGATCGAGAAAGTGGTCATGTGTGATATTGATCAGGTGTTCTAGATATATTATCGAAATTTTATTAACGGAGATAAACAAATGTTGTTTTTTCCAGGAAGTTGTTGATTTCTGCAAGAAATTTCTAACCGTTAACAACGAAGATTTCTGTAACAAAAAGTTTGAACTTGTGATCAATGATGCAAAGTAAGGAAACAAAAACACATAAACAAATTAAACCGGTTCTAAAAAAAACACATAACATATTAAAAGGAATGTTTTTAACACTGATACAAATTAAAAGGAGTTGTGACTTATTTTTTGTTGAGATTTTATCCTCTCTTGATAATCACAGAATTGAGCAATAAATAAAAGACACAGAGATTTAACGAGTTCAGATCACGGTGTGTGATTCTACGTCTCGGCCTGAAGCTTTCCAGTAATCCACTATCACCACAGATTACAAAGAATTAGGGTTCCTCACAATCTCTCTAAGAACAAGAAAGATCTCTCTAGTTTCTCTCTAGAATTTCCAGGATACAGAAAACCCTCACACATGCTTGTCTTTATATAGACTAGGACAATTACAAAATTAAAACGGTTTAAAGCTAAACCAAATCCCAATAGGAAAAACACATTCCTAATTGACTAACCCAAGTCGCAGGCCTAGTTAATACTCATGATTTTCATCACCAAAGCCTAACAAACTCCACCTTGATGACAATCATTTATTAGTATAACTTCTTCATCTTTGCATTCATGTGCCGCTACAGACAATCTAGCACCTTAGTGCTCTTCTAAGTTGAGAAAACTCAAAGCCTTCTCAAACTTATCCACAGGAAGTCAACATATCAGCCGGATTCCTCTCAGTCGGGATCTTCGACAGCTTCACTTCATCAGAAGCAACAATATCCCTGATGAAATACATCCTCCTGTTAATATGCTTTGTCCTCTCATGATGAACGTTGTTCTTGGCTAAACTCAAGGCACTCTGAGAATCAAACCAGATCTCTACCATGTCTTGTTTTAATCTGAACACCTCAGTCAAACCCTTTAGCCAAATAGCTTCTTTTACAACTTCCACCAATGCCATATACTCTGCCTCAGTTGTAGACAGCGCGGCGACATGTTGAAGACTTGATTTCCAGCTTATAGCCGTCCCACCGGCAATGAAGACATAACCTGAAATCGATCTACTTCTGTCATGATCTGATGCAAGTCAGAATCACAGAAACCTTCAACCTTAAAATCCTTTGTCTTCCTGAACACAATCTTTCGATCTTGGGCACCTTTCAAATACCTTAACACCTACTTCACAGCAGTCCAATGTATCATTCTTGGTTTACTCATGAACCTACTAACCAAACCAACCGCATACGCGAGATCACACCTAGTTCTTAACATCGCATACATGATACTCCCAATAGCATTTGAGTATGGAATATCATCCAAAATTGTCTCTGCTTCATCATCTTTCACAGCAGACAACTTGAAGTGAAAACCGATAGGTGTAGAAACTGATTTAGCTTCATCCATATTGAATACATGCAGAATCTTTTTGATGTAACCAGATTGAGACAAGGTGAGAACTCCACCTTCACGATCCCTCTGCTATATCCATACCAAGAATCCTTTTTGCAGCTCCTAGATCTTTCATCTCAAATCTATTGCTTAACAAATCTTTTGGTCTTTTAACCAACCTCCAAGTGTTGTTCTTATCTAGATAACTCTTCTCTTCAACCATACCTCCATTCCAAAAAACTTTATCCTTGCTTTCAACAGCTTCCTGATAGTCCCTAGGTTCTTCTGAACTTATATTGACAGCAGCGATTAAGGCGAAACTCGCTAAATCATAATCACCAAGATATTCAGGTCGCCTTGTTACTCGTTTAGACCTGTTTCGAGCTAACTCCCAATCTTCTAGAGGTAAATCATCTATTTCCTGATCTCCAACAGCTCCACCTGAAGATCCAACTTGGCCATTATCTTCAGTAACAGAAGTTTTCGCATCTAGTCCTCCTCGGTGGCGATCGATACTAGGGAAGGCATCGTTCGACACCACCTTAGAAGGCTCACGAGACTTTTATTTTTCGTGTCCGTGTCGATCGATACTTGGGATGGTATCGATCGATACACTCTTAGAAGTCGGGCTCCTCTGCGCAGTTTCTTCCACATAAACTTTATTCCTCAAGTCTTTGAATACTGTATCTTCCACAAAGACAACATTCCTGCTAACCACACATTTTGATTCATCCAGGAGCCATACCTTGTACCCTTTGACTCCCTCCGGATAGTTTATGAAAATTCCCTTCATAGCTCTTGGTCTTAACTTCCCTTGATCTATATGAACATAGACCAATGACCCAAATCTTCTCATGTGTCCATAACCCGGCTTTCTTCCCAGCCAAAGTTCCTCAGGAATTCTGCTATCTAAGGCCGATGATGGGCTCCTATTAATTTGGTACACAGTTGTGCTAACCGCCTCAGCCCAGAATTCTTCACCTAAGCCACTTTCATCCAGTATACAACGCACTTTCTCTATTATTGTTCGGTTCATGCGTTCCGCAACTCCATTTTGCTGTGGAGTATATTAACAAGTTATGTGCCTCTCAATCCCATGCTGCTTGCAAAACCCGTCGAAGTCTTTGTTCACAAACTCCAACCCATTATCTGTTCTCAGACATTTCACTTTCTTGTTTATCTGATTCTCAACCAGTTTCTTCCATTCACAGAACTTTCTGAAAGCTTCACTCTTAACAGACAAGAAGAACACCCATACCTTTCTAGTGTAATCATCAATGATAGACAGGAAATACTGCTTACCAGAGATACTTGGAGTGACCGATGGAGATCCCCAAATATCTGAGTGAACATATCTCAGCGATTCTCCTGAATTGTGTTTCCCAATGTTGAAGCTCAGTCTCTTGGTCTTCCCCATTACACAACTCTCACAGAAATCCATCTCCCCAATCCATCTCTTGTCGATGATGCCCCTTTTTACAAAGATCGTTAGATTCTTCATGCTCATGTGTCCCTACCTTCTATGCCATAAAGCCATCTCGTCTTTGGCTGGTTTCCTGGTAACACATACGTTTGACTGTCCTACCACAGTCTCTCCATCAAGCAAATACAAAGAACCACATAGAGTGCCTTGAAGACCCATCTTCCCATTTTTATATAACCTTGTTTTTCCTTTGCCTCCATCATGATCAAACCCAAGCTTATCCAATGTACTTGTAGATATTAAACTTCTCTTCAGCTTAGGAATATACCTGACATTTGTCAATGTCTTCACCGTGCCACCACATGCTTTTATATTGATGGAACCTATTCTTTTAACCTCCATAGAATAGTCGTCCCCCAGTAGCACTTGTCTAGAGTTGAACTCCTCAAATGTATCAAACCAATCTCTCCTTGAGGTCATCTGATATGAACAACCCGAATCAATCACCCACCTCTCTAGATGCCAATTTTCCGAGACTGATAACGCATCAACTCCTGCTGATTTTTCGATGACAACCGCTGCCATGGCATCTTCATCATCGCCGCCTTTCCGCTTCTTCCAAGCATAGCAATCAGCCTTCACATGTCCTTCCTTCTTGCAGAACCAGCATGTGACTTTTTTTCTCAATTTCGACCTGCTTCTGCCTCGATTCCCAGAATTTCGTTGATCCCTATTTTGATGTCTCCCACGAGCCACATACGCTTCACCAGTGCTTTGTGAAATTGATATTCCCTTAGCTTTAAGCTCAGTTTCCTTCGATTTCGCCGCATTCACCATATCTTCAATAGAGATGGACTCTCTACCATACTTCAATGTCTCTTTCATGGAGTCATATTGTGGTGGCAAGGAACTGAGTAGTAGAATTGCATGCACTTCATCCGCAACTGTAACCTTTACACTAGCTAACTCCGAAAAAGTCTTCAAGTAGTCATCGACATTTTGATCGACTGACTTAGACCCATCCATCTTAAATGTATATAATTTATACAAAAGATTAATCCGACTCGGTAGAGTCTTGGTGTTGTATAACCTCTCTAGTGCTGCTCAAAGATCACGTGCTGTTGTGCACTCCTCTGTTTTCCTGAGGACATGATCTCCTAGATGGAGTGTCAAAATATCCATAGCATTCTCTGCTCGCTCCCCTTTCTTGACTTGTTCTGCTTTAAGTCTCTGTTCGAAATCCTCCGCTGATTCATCCTTCTTGATAACCAGCTTATCTGGCTCAGCGGTCGGTGTTATTAGCTCGCCCTTCAACCCCTGAAGATTCATGTGAGCTAACATCCTTCTCTTCCACATAGAGAAATCACCTTGTCCGTCAAAGATGGCTATCTTCACCTTCGGCTTCTTCTGTGAAGAGATCTTCGATCAAACGAACTTCTTAACACGCTTCTGCTACCGTATCGATCGATACAAGATGGAGTGTCGATCGATACCAAACTTTTATTCATCTTTCTGCGAACACGTAACAGACGTATCAATCGATACCAGGAAGGGGTGTCGATCGATACTTGAGCGATATGCGCGATCTTCTTCTTCGCGCCGCATACAGCTTTTTCTCCCGGGCTGTCAGATTGAAACCCTAAACCGATTGATGCTTTGATTCCAGCTATCAATCCAGATCTAAAACCTAGATCCCTACAGAACTTCTCTGTCCAATTGCTCCCAAACCTAAAACCTAGGCTCTGATACCACTTTGTTGAGATTTGATCCTCTCTTGATAATCACATAATTGAGCAATAAGTAAAAGACACATAGATTTAACGAGTTCAGATCACGGTGTGTGATCCTACGTCTCGGCCTGGAGCTTTCCATTAATCCACTATCACCACAGATTACAAAGAATTAGGGTTCCTCACAACCTCTATAAGAACAAGAAAGATCTCTCTAGTTTCTCTCTAGAATTTTCAGGATACAAAAAACTCTCACACATGCCTGTCTTTATATAGATTAGGGCAATCACAAAGTTAAGACGGTTTAAACCTAAAACAAAGCCCAATAGAAAAACACATTCCTAATTAACTAACCCAAGTCGCGGACCTAGTTAATACTCATGATTTTCATCACCAAAACCCAACATTTCTAATTATAATATGAATGTGAAAATGTTAATGGAAAATGGCTGAATTAAAGAAACGAGTTGAGAAGTTCGATATAATAGTGAGAGATTTAGTTGACCCAGTGGAAGGTGGACCATGTTATCAGCTCTACACCAAATCTTTCTATAAAAACATCCTCAAACCAAAGCTTAATCCCAAAGGCATTTTTGTGACTCAGGTAATATTTATTTATCTTTATTTTAGGTGAAAGATAATAAAAGAAGGACAATTCTCTAAAATGGCACATGTTTTAGGTTTTGTTTCAAATATAGCACAATTCATATAAATTTTCAATAATAGAACACATTCAATATTAAAATAATCCATAAAATATTCTTAATAGGAAAAATCTAAATTGAAAAATGAGAACCCAAACATAATGTTTTAATTTTATTTGTAATTTATTTAGGGTAAACAAGTATTTTCACACAATATTTTGTGCTACTTTTGAAATTTTAATTTTAGTGTGTTAGATTTAGAACAAAAATTTATTTTATGCTATTTTAAGGTATTTTTCATAAAGGAATCTATTGATTTACTTTTTGTTATTCTTATAAAAGAAAATAGGCTGGACCAGCAGGAATATTTACACACAAGGAAGTTTTCACATCAATCTACAACACCATGAAGCAAGTCTTCAAGTGTAAGCCTCTTTTGTGTTTTGTTTTTGTTAGAGACATTGTGTAGTCCATTTTTATGACTAAAAATATGAAAACAGACGTGAATGCTTACACATCACATGTCCCGTCATTTGCTGACACATGGGGATGGGTGATGGCACCAGACCAAGAGTTTGAGATTGAAGTTAAGGAAATGGATCGAAGAATTAAAGAGAGAGTTAAAGGAGAATTGATGTATTTAAATGTTCCTTCTTTCCGCTCTGCTGCTACCCTTAACAAGACCATCTCTCTCGCGTAATTTTCAATTTTCCTCTTTCCTTTTAATGTTTGGATTGGAAACGGTGCAGCACGAGACGAGATAAATGCGGGAGGGGCAAAATAATATCAAAATTCATAGATACTACTCCGTCCTCCCGCAGCATTTCCATCTTGTCCCGCACAGTCTCCATTCAAAATTGAATTATTCTTTTAACATCCGAATTCATTGGCTTTTTTATTTACAAAATTGAAATTAAATTTTGGCAGGCTTGAGAGGGAGACAGAAGTTTATAGTGAGGAGAATGCGAGATACATTCATGGTCATGGTGTGGCGTACCGGCATACTTGAAAGAAAACGAAAAAAAACTGATTTATTTATAGATTTCTTTTCTCCGATTAGTTTGTTTGGGTTTTATTTTATACATTTCTTGCACTATTGTTTCTTGTTATTTCGGTTCAGTTTGATTAACAAAACTATGTTGCCTACTAAGACATCATCATCATCAATAACATAAATAACATCAACATCTTCAATTAAAATTTTTAAATAACCGTTTATAGGTTTTTCTTATAGTAAGTAGAGCTAGAAATCCATAATCGAATTACCAAAACTATTGTTTCATGGTCTAAAAAGTGTTCAAAAGTATTATGATATCACAAAGTTTTAATCCGCAATATATTGATACTAAGAATTTTCGGTCTCCAAGCGGTATCAAAAACTCTAAATACAAGTAGTATAAGAGGTTATCAATCAGTATTAGGATATGACTCTAAGCATTAAGAATGCAAGGAACCTATGTAAGTTAAGTTAATAAAAAAGGTTTTGTGATTAAGTATCCAATTTAAAACAAGTAAAGCAACTAAACAAGATGTAAATCAATAAGCAAAAGCGGATTCAAAAATGGGATTATGGATATAAGATTACCCAAGTTCAATTCATGATGTTCATTTACTCAAAAAAGCTAATTCCTAGGCATAAGACCCTTAACTTGACTAATTCTCTTTCAAGCAATTAATCACTATGCTAATCACCTAATCCATTAACAAACTCTCATTTGTGGATCATTGATTACCAATCATTAAGTTTATATAAACAAGATCAACCAAAGATACACCCTAGACAACTATTATCATAGACTCGGAGTATAAGTCTCTTGTTTTGTTCATCAAGGCATTTCATCAAACACTTGGTGTGCATGAAATGTCTTATGATCTAGACCTACTTTTTCAAGCTAGATCTAGCCTTAAGAACACTAAACAAGAAGATATAAGAATATCTAACCCTAAACACCATGAATCAATCCTTGGATCATCCTAATCTACCCATCTCTAAACCCTAAAAGACTACTCAAGACCCATTAAGAACCAACCAAAATCGATATTGATGGAGGTTGAATCCATGGATGGATGATGAATAATCAAGATAGAAGATAGATTGATGCAAGGAATTGATGGAAATTAACACTAGATTGCATAAAACAAAAGATTATCCTTACAAATCTCAAGCTCTCTCTCAAAGATAAGGGTTTTAGATTTAAGAAAAAGCATAAAAAATGAAAATAGGTTTAGATTGTCTTTAAATAAAAAGTGGGCGACCGGGTCAACCCGGTCGGATCGTGGGTCGTGTTTTCTATACCGGCCAAAACGGGTCTGGTATAGGTGGCTGGTATGATGATGCCGGGCCGATTGGAGCCGGTATGCATGGCTGGCAATGTTCCTGCCCGGATGGAAGTCTGGTACCGGGCAAACGTGCTGACATACTCATATATTGCATGTTTTAACATGCATCTCACTTAGAGTTTTGTGTCATTTACATGCATAATCATGGTTTTGTCTTGCATTTAGGTCTCATTTAGAGATTAGTACATATTGCATTAGGTCTAGTGAGTTCTTGCATGTTTTGGAGTACTTTCTAGGTGATTGGAGGCAATTTAAGCATATTTGGAGAGTTGGACCAAAGTAGAGTGCAAGGTCCATCCGATACTCCGGAAAGATGTGGCTGGAAGGAGGCCCTCCGATATGAATCGGCTTGGATGACCTTCATCCATGTTGTATAGGGGTGAGTTAGCTATCTACCAAAGTTGTATTCAGGCCATTCGGACGTGTGGTTCGGGAGTTACTGCCATTTTACAAGAGATATGTCCGCCTGCCGAGTAAGCTTCGACTTACACTGACGCCACAAAGCGATGCAACTGATGGGTGGAGGTCCAGGCCCTTAACATCGACCCAACCCCTTCTTACATCGACCTGTTACCTCGATGCTTCACCTCTGGACAGTTACATCGACTCCACAGGTCGATGCAACTGATTGATGCAGCAACAGCCGACGTGACTCAAAGATCAGGCTAAATGAAGACTTTTCCATGCCAAGTTTAATCTGAAGTCTTCATAAAAGTCATAGACAATCGAGCTGACGTTCGTTTAGTGGTGGTTTAATATCATTCCGATATGGCGTTCAAGAGATATGGTAAATATAGCAAGGACATGTCTGTCAGGCATCCAAACGAGTTCTGCTCCAAATACGATGCCCGAAAGATCAACCTAGACGAAGGGTTTACACTCGTATTCAGCTTTAGAGTTCTGTATAGAGGTTCTAGAGGAAGGAGTTAGTTGTCTGATGGAGTTGGATTCAGATCATTCGGATGTCAGGTTTAGGAGTTATGGCCAATTCACTGAAGGCGTATCCAAGTTTCGGCCGGGTCAATACCCGGTTTGTCCCGGGTTGACCCGGTCCGATCCAGCTCAAGAAAACACTTTTAAATATTGTTGAGACCCATTTTTTAGATCTATCTCATTTTTATGCTTTTTCTCTCTTTTTCTCTCAAGAACAAAAACCTCTATTTTTAGGGTTTTGGGGATTTTTCTCAAGGATCTTTTGATTTATGAAAGTTTGAGTTTAATTCTTGTGTTCTTTCTTTATTTTTTCATCTTCCTAATCTCTAATCATGATTAACATCACCTATTTCACAAGATTTTGTGTGTTCCTCATGATTAGTAAGTAGAACCTTCTTGGATCATTTGGGTTTGGTAGATTAGGGGGATTCTAGGTTGATTCTTGATGTCTAGGGCTTAATAAACTTGTTTCCTTTCTTATTTAGAGGTTTTAATGCTAGATTATACTTGAGAAAGCTAATCTAGAGCTAATGGCATTTCATGCACACCAAGTGTGTGATGAAATGCCTCTTGAGCTAAATAAGAGATTTTCATACCTCGATAGAGTTAATGTCTAGGGTGAATTTTAGTTAATGAAACTTGTGTTTAATGTTTGCTAATTACATTTTCACAAATGAGAATTTGTTCTTGAATTTTTAATTAGTGAAATGATTAGTGCTGAGAGATTAGATTAATCTTGATTAGTGTTTTAGGCTTAAGGAAATGCACTTATATGATTGTTTAGACATCATTTATTAGCTTGGATTCTCCCAAATCAATTACCTTGCCCAAAGATCCTCCTTTAATCATTGTCTTAACCTCTTTTAGTGTCTTGTTCTTGTTTGTTTGTTTTAATTTGAACCATTAGGGTTCTAGATAATCAAAACCACCCTTGTTTGCTTAGCTTAAGTCATTTCTTCATTCCTAGTTTGTTGTTCTTTATGCCTCCTTGGATTGATCCCCAAGTGCTACAACGATAGCATTTGGGTAATTGGTTTGGATACACACAATTATCCAATCATCAATTTGGCGCCCTTGCCGGGGAGGCAATATCATTAACCATTGGGATTTAGATTTTGCTTTATACTAAGCTTTTATTTTCACTATGTTAATGCACATCACTAAGAGTATGCATCTCGTTGAGATGATGAATTTTATTTTATTTATTGTTACTAACTTGTCTTCCTTAGCTCTTTTATGCTTTCAAAGGTACCAAAATCAAGAGAAGAGACACGGCAAGACAAGATCAATTGAGGTATTTGAGGTGGTCAATCGAAGAGACATTCTTGAGGATCTTCAACCTCAAGAGATGGACAACCAAGGTAGCATCTCTCAAGCTCCAAAACCTCAAGAAATGACACAACTTCAAGGGAAGCCACGTCTTCAAGTGTTGGCATCAAGTCCGACCCAAGCTCCAAAGGACAAGCCAACGGTTGGAAACTTTGATACTCCTTGTTGTCGTGGATTGAGGTATGGTGTCCACCCTCCTCCAATTAAAGCCAAGGCTTATGAGATCAAAGCAAGCTTGGTTAGATTGATTCAAAAGTCTAGGTTCTTGGGGACGAAAGAGGAGAATCCTTATGATCATTTGGACTCATTTGAGAGATTGTGTGACACAATTAGGATTAAAGGAGTGCCCCATGAGTGTATCAAGCTCATCTTGTTTCCGTTTTCTCTTGGAAAAAAAACGCAAGCCGATGGGAGAGAGCATTACATTCCCACTTGGTCAAGTCTTGGGATGATTGCAAGGAGATCTTCCTTAAAAAGTTCTATCCCATCCAAAGAACGATCCAAACTAGGAAGGACATCTTGAGCTTCAAGCAAGGCACACATGAGAGTTTTGATGATGCGTGGGGAAGACTTAAAGGATACACTCGAGAGTGTCCCCATCATGGGTTTAAGAAAGGAGCCATTCTTAGCATTTTCTATTGGGGAGTTGATAAATAGCATAAATGGACATTGGATGCCGCTAGCAAGGGGCGTTTTTCAAACCACACCGTCGAGCAAGGAGAGATGCTTGTTGAGAACTTTGCTAAGAGTCATGAAAGCTACATTGAGAGGCATGATACAACCCCTCTAGAAGGATCATGTCAAGACTCCAAATTGAAAGGTTTGCAAGATGAATTGGGTATAATGGAAAAGCTCATAGATGTGCAACAAAAAGGAGTTTGTTTGGTTCGTGAGCAACGCCAAGATCAAATCAATTTCGTGGTCAACAATGGGAATTACGTTCAAGAGGGTAGGCTTCTCAATCAATGGTCTAACCATGAAGTTCAAAGATATCAACAAGGCTACAAAGGGAACTATGCGTATGCTCAAATCTCTAACCAAGAGGAGAAACAAAGAGAGGTGCTCCATCAAATCCTAGAAGGTCAACAAATGAATGATATCAAGTTTGGTAAGATGATGGGAGAAATGAATGAAAAATTAAAGGGCTTGCATGATGAGATCACCAATAAGAATGAGCAACTAGCCTTCCACTTGGAGACCCTAGAACCCAAATTGGTCAAATTCCCTTTGCCATCCGAGAAACCAAAGGATGTGAAGGTTTTACCAAAAGTTAATGTTGAGGTTGATGAAGGAAAGACTCCCAAGGGTTTAAATGAGAAAATTGGAGACACCAACCAAGAAGAGGAAGTTAGAGACGTGGGCATAACTCCAAGGTATGCTTTAGCCTCCATCCAACGGATTCATGAAGGAGAGATTGGTTTTGAGAAGAAAAAAGGGGAACCAACTTTCGGAAATGCTATTGATGATGAATTTGTTCTAGATGGAAAATGCCTAAGCTCTTTCTTCTTTCCCTCCTTTGAGATTGAAAAGAATGATGTGCAAGAGAAAAATGCTGAGAAAGTAAAAGACATGGGTAGTTGTGAGAAAATAGAAAAAGCTTCACCCCCAATAGCTCGTGAGAAGAAGATAAAATCCCATGAAAAGAATGATTTGGGTTATGGTAATATTGAAGAAGCTTTAGCATTGGATGGAGCTTGCTTGGAATCTCTTTTCTCTACCACAATGGGGAAAGAGAAAGAAATTACCAAGGATCAAGAGAAGGGTGAAAGCACTAAAGCCAAAATGAAGAAACATGACACGCATCACCCTTTTGCCTTTGCTAAGAATGAACCAAGCAAGCTTGATTGGTCTAGGTCTGAGCCTTATATGATGACTCTCACTCCTTGGAAGCACAAGGATGGAGTGATTGAGTACAAGATCAAATGCAAAGGCCGATTCAAGCCCTTTGCCTCGGTCAAGGCGATCCTCACACCCGAGCTCAAAGAAGGCAAGCCGATCTTGAGGAAGTCATGATCAAGGTGCTCAAGCTCTAGCTCAATGATCCACCATGGAGTGCTCACACTCCTCTCTCTCCCGCCTAAAAGGGTAACCAAAGTCAAACTTAGTGACTTTAAACAAAGTGCTCTTGGGAGACACCCCAAGCTTATCATTGTACATACTTTATTTTAATGTCTTTTGATATATCATGGTTTTTACCTCGTTTAAGCCATGATATAAGTCCGTTTTATCGAGTTTTTATTCTATTATAGAGTCTTTTAGAGTCTTTTACAGGTTTTAGCACATTTGGAGCATTATTGGAGATATTGGAGTTTTATGGAGCATTCTGGAGCGAAACTGAAGTCTGGTGACTAAGTGCCCAATCGAAGTGTCAAGCATCGATCGATACCCCCTGGTATCGATCGATACCCATCGCAGCAGACACGACCCGCGACTTTTCCAAGAGTTGAAGAATTGCATATTTGCCCCCAGAAGACTTTAATATTTATAAGAAGACCCCAATTTGTGTTTTAGCTTTATAATTAGATTTTTCAGCCACTTTGATGGCAACGCTTTCATTACTCTTGATTCTACTTTGGTTTTTGGAGAGACAACTCTGAACTCCTGTTTATTATTGTTTTCTTTGATGATCTATTCAATCATGTTGTTTTCATTCTCCATGTCTGAGTAGATCCACTTTAGGTTCAGGGTTCTCATAAGGGTTTTCTCTGAATGCTAGATTGATTAGTTGATTATGATTCATCATCTGAATTAGTTCTTCGCCTTAGGTTGTTTTCAAAGCTAATTCTAGGTTGACGAATCTAGAACTTAGATCTTAAGATAATTGATTAGGCACGAGAGTGCTATTAATTACCTGATAGAACCTTAGGTGAGCAAAATAACTATTCGCAAATGAATTTGGTTTAGTTGTTTTGTGAACAAATCAAACCTGATTTAAAAGCTGATTTAGACTTTAGGATTCGCAAAGGAATTTGGAATTCCTAGGATTTAGATTTAGATAGTTTTCGCAACGGAAGTTGGTTAATTATATCTTAGTGATTTGAGTTCAAGAACCATGCTAAATCCGAATCTTGTTAGTTAGTTTATCTGCATTCATTGATTTCCTGAGAAATACCCTGAACCTAGTTTTCTCCCATCGATTTACATCTCTTGATTTAGTTATTGTTTTCTGCTTCTATTAAACTTGACTTAGCGTAATTTGAATCTTATAATCTATTGAGTGATTTCTTGAGTCTTTGTGGTTCGACCCCTAACTTTACTACAACTACTGCGTTAGTACTCTTAGGGTATTAATTTAAGCATATCAAATTTGGCGCCGTTGCCGGGGACTCAATTCGCCATTAGATTTTAGTCTGAGAATTTCGACTAAACTCGTCGGTATCGATCGATACTGTCTAGTATCGGTCGATACTAGCCGTTCTTTTTTTGTTGATATCGATCGACACCATAAGGTATCGGTCGATACTCAACGTGTTTTTTTTGTTACTTACGTGCCTTGCCTAGTGTGTTTCATGTGTGAACTTGGAACGTGCAAACAGGAAAGCAAAGAAGCCAGCAGAGATCAAAAACACGATGATTCTGATTCAGGATGATGTTGGAGCTTTGAGAAACCAAGAGGATCAGTTGTGCAATGCGAGAGGGCAACGTCTAGATGGAGAGGGGAACATCATTCGACCTGCTCCTGTTGTCGCTGGGAACACGAACGCTAAGAATGCTGTGGTTAATCGTGGTAGAACGATTGGTGAATACAACATACCTGACCAGTTCTACGCAAACCGATCTGCTATCCGTCCTCCTGCTTTTCCAAGGAATGACTTTGAGCTGAAACCTGCATACTACACTCTTGTGGGTCAGCACCCTTTTCATGGTCTTTCCAGCGAACACCCCATGGATCATCTTGAGAGGTTCGGGGACTTAGTCACTAGCATCAAGAGATGGAGTGTCCTACGACTATCTATTCTGCAAGATTTTCCCATACTCACTTGGTGGAGAAGCGACAAACTGGATGAATTAGTTGACTCCTGGATCGCTGACTACTTGGGATCAAACTAAGACTGCTTTCCTGAACAACTTCTATGATGATGCACGATCCGAGGATCTCAGGAACAAGATTTCTCAGTTTTCTCAGGGTCCGACTGAGGCACTCAAGTCTGCTTGGATTCGTTTTCGGTCATATCAGAGAGATTGTCCACACCATGGGTTCACTTAGGTTCAGCTGCTGGGTACTTTCTATAGAGGTATCAGATGTACTTAGATGCTGCGAGCAATGAAAATTTCTACACGAGGTATTCTGACGATGCCTATGTGCTTATTGAGAACTTGGTTTCTAGCAATAGTACTAATAATGCAGACATGGAGCGCAGGAAGCAGCCTGGTAACTTGGAGTGCAGACAGATTGCTGAGGTGAATGCTAAGTTAGATTCAATGCACAATTTGTTGATGGGCAAACATCAGAAGGCTGCTCATCTTGCTGAAAAGGATGAAGTAGAATATGTTAACTAAATTGATGGAGTTGGATCTCAGGATCAAAGGTATCAACGACCACCCACACCACCCATAAAGATTGAATCTATGTTTGAACAGCTTATTCAAGGAAAACCGAAGCTAACGGTGGAATTCAGTGGGAAGATTGATGTCATGTACAATGATCTGAGTGGAAGGATCGACGCTATTAATATTCAGCAGAAGATGTTGGAAACTCAGGTAGCTCAGACTGCAGCAACTGTCAAAGGACTGGTGGAGCATTCACAGAACGAAGAGATTTCGGAAATCACCTCTTTGTCGACCGATACCCTCTTGTATCGATCGATACCCGTTCAAGAATCTGTCAAAGACGTCTCGAAGGAGCAAGCATCGATCGACACAATCCCTGTATCGATCGATACCCTCCCAGATACTGAAAAGGAGGTGCATATGAGTGTTGACAGACTTCACAAGCCCAAGAAGCTGAATCATATTCCTCAACATCTCCGAGCCCCCATCACTCCAAAGCATCTGCTTGGTTTTGAGAAGATGGTACGAAGAATTCCCCACACATTGACTTTTGAAGAAGCTCTAGAGTACATGCCTTTGCTGAGTCACTTCCGAGATTGCAGAGAAACTGAGGACGAGATTAAGGCACTCTTCCTCAAAGCCAGAAGCAAGTCACTACCGCTGAGGCAGTTGACCAAGAGGGAAGACCCAGGAATATTCTCCGTTCCATGCCATATATCTGGCGTTGAATTCAAAGAGTCTCTCGTTGACTCAGGTGCTAGCGTAAATGTCATGTCAAGGGCAATTGCAGAAAGATTGGGAGCTGATATTCGACCTCCAAAGGCATCTATCACATAAGCAAACTGTTCCACCTCACTTCCATATGGTACAATCCCTGATTTTCTGGTTAACGTAGGAGATTGCCTGGTTCCTACTGATTTTCAGGTTGTGGAGATGAGCACACAATCTCGTACGCAGTTGATTCTTGGAAGACCGTTCATGGCTACGGTTAGTGCCATTATGGACACACCCAGCAAGCACAAATCGTTCTCATACATTGAAAAGGAGGTGTACTACAAAGCCATCCCTAGAGGAACTCGATCCCACACATATCTCTTGCATCACCATTGTCCCAGGAGAGACGTTGGTAGTTGATCTTTTGGAAGAGCCTCCTGACGGCCCTAATACCATTGACGTCCTAGATAGTCCTTCTTTCATCACCAAGAAAGACTTCAAATCAGCGAAGGCAGAGAGGACGGTGAAGAGCAAAGGAGTAAAAAGTTTTCCCCATGTGACTTTAACCCCTCAAACGTGCGATGGAGATTCAATTGAATATAAGGTGAAGTGCAAGGGAACTTCGAAACCATTCTCCAAGGCTAGAGCTATTCTCACTTCGGAGCTGAAAGAGAAAGGACAGGAGTTTGTGGAGAGCATGATGAGCAGAACACTGAAGCTGGCGATGTCTAATTATGGAGCTTGTTTCGGAGCAAGTTCTCATTTCTCTCTTGACTGATCGTCCGTAAAGTCAATCTCGTGACGTAAAACAAGCGCTGAGTGTGAGGCAACCCACTGGTAAGTCTGTACATAAGTCTTTTATTTCTGTTTTTATTTTTGTTTTGTGTCTTGACGTGAAGCGAACTAAGCGAGGAGTATCGATCGACACCAGTCCGTATCGATCGATACCATACGGAGAAAAACTAGGAATTGGCCAACAGGTGTCGACCGATACCATCCTATATCGATAGACACCGTGCGGGCAGGTAAGTCGTCTTTCAAAACCCTCGGGTTTTTCTTTCTTTTCTTTCTTCCCCATCGATCGATACCGACACCATATTCCTCTCAAATCGCAACTTTTTTAGCACATGTTTTTCTTGACAATGGTCATTTGCTGAGATGCTCTAGAGTGGTTTCGAACCTTGCCTTACTTTCAATTGCCTTTAATTTGGATTCTTGGATATTTTGGACTCTTGGATATTTTGGAATTTGGAATCGGATGAACTGGAAATTGACTAAGGTGTCTATCGATACGCCCAGTATCGATCGACACCACTCGTTTCTGCCGATAAAAATTTGCTGTGAATGCTGAGAAGTGTTGGATTTATGCTGTGTCTTTCTGTCTTGTTTGCAGATGACATCTAGGTCAAAGAGAGGCAGGACTACAGACACATCGAGCTCTAACCCATTTGCTACAGATGTTCCTGCAGCCCCACGCCGAGGTCCTTGGCCCAAACTGAACGAAAAGGCCAGGATCCCTTGTCATCGAGATTGGAATGGGACGGAGAGAGCAGTTGCGCTGAGTGCAGATTGCATTTACAGACCCCTCTTGACACGATGCACTATAACGCGTGATTGAGAGCTGTTATCGAACCTACTCAGTTTGTTGACGTTTCTTGGGCCTTGACACAGAGCTGGCACGTTTGCTTGCGAAGATTGGGCTGGGTCGGATGGCCACTCAGCAGTACGACCTTTACCCGGACTTGGTTCGTCAGTTCATGGCGACAGTCCGCGTCTGCTACCAGGACGAGGTTCTCCGGGATGCACAGGAGGGCACTTTGACTTTTATGGCTTGTGGAGTGAGGTACATGTTACCACTCCCTGATCTCTGTGACATCTACTGTTTTCCGCGGGATTGCAGGAGAGTTGTTCTTCCCGCGCAGCATCCTGACATGCAGACATTTTGGGAGCACTTCGGGAACGGAGCCTACGACTCCAAGACATCCACTCAGATGGATATACGACGCCCAGTCCTGCGCTGTTTGGTTCGAATCCTGAGCACCACTCTTTTATGCAAGATGGAACCGAACAAGATGAGGGTGACCGAGCTTCTACTCCTGTGTCTGGCTATCAGAGACATTCTTCCTGAGGAAGATTTCGCATGGCCTGAGCTTATAGAGGTCAACCTTGGTTCTGTTTTTACGCATCATCTGGTCTCTCTGAAGACCAAACCAATCACGGGGACGATCACGAAGAAGTAGTCCGTTGGTAGTATCCTCACTCCTATCTTTCAGCACCTAGGGATCAGTACTACGAGCTGCTCGATAGTCACTGCGCGTCGGTATATGGATGAGAGCCATCTGAAGAACCTTAAGTGGTTGAAGCCCGAGAGGCGTTGGTCCCCAACGACGAGCTGACAGACATTCTCGAGGATCCCTCTCAGCTTCATTTCGAGCTTCCACCACACATGTTGGTTCGCGCACCTGCGACTAGACGGCGAGCTCCTTTGCTTGCACCTGCTGCTGCTGACATTCCATCTACTTCGCGTCAGGGAGGATGAGCCCAGCGATCGCAAGCAACAGATTCCCCTATCCATGCACCATCATTCCCGTCTGATTCAGAACTTCCGATGGAGCCAGCCGCCTTTCAGAAGGTGATGATAGAGAGCATGCAGAGCAACTGGACTGCGATTTCTCGATGCTGCTACATGACTGCCACGGACGTTGGTCCTTCGACTCAGCCTGTTGATCCTTCTCCTGTTGACGATTCCGATTCTGATGACGATTCTGAGGAGACGCAGGATTAATCTTCTCTATCTTCACGTTTGTATTTTTCTTTCTTTTTCTTTTATTTTTCTTTTCTGTTGAACTTATGTCAGTATTTGTTTTTGCATTTGAACTTCTTTGGATTTATGTTTTATTTACCATGTTGCTTTTAACCTGTTTTTGAGTGTTCCTAACAGTGCTAACATCTAACACTTTGGATCACTTTCCCTGGGTTAAGCGACTCGATACCTGATTTTCATTCAGTGTGTCGACATACAGTTGGTATCGATCGATACCTGCCAGTATCGATCGATACCCTGTAAAGGTATGGTTTCTGTTTTTCATAATCCTCTCAGTTCATTTGTTTTCTTTCACCAACTCTAGGCTAGATAACACTGCAGACAGTGTTGTTTAAGTATGGGGGAGGAAGTCGCTGACTTTGTTTTTGTTTTTCTTAGAGTCAGTCCGTTTTTGTGTCATTCGTTGTTATATTGAGTCAAAACATTGTCTGAGACTGTGATATTTTTCTTGAATCTTTTGATCTGACCTTGCTTCTAAGTGACCATTGTTACAGAATAAGTTCTAGATCGACTAATGAAAAATCCAAAGGCTGACCAGTTAACCAGAAGACACTCATGTTTCCAGCAAAGTTCTTTAAAGCCTGAGCCAAATTTTTGCACTTCATCGAGGTGATTGATGTCCATAGAGCTTGATTCATCATTCGTATCTGACAAAAAACCCATGTGTTTTAAAATAAAGGTATTTCTCTCCTTGTTACAAGTTAATTAATAAGTGCATTAAAAGATAAAAACATTTTCTTCTGAGTTGAGGGTTAGGAAAATTTTCAACGATCCCATTATTCTACTTGGTGAGGAATGATCACACAGAGGATTGGAAGCGAGGCTAGGATTTTCCTATGATGCCATTATTCGCCTACGTCTTTGATACATTTTGAGGGAAGAACCGGGGATTCGGTGGCTAACACCATCAATACTCGCGTCTCATACCTTGATGTGTATATGCAAAGCTAAAAACAAAAGAAAGAACATAATAAGAGATAAGTCTGGGGGAGAGAAATAATACTAAAAAGTGTGAAAAAGGGTGGTTCCTTGTCATGATATTGTATGGGAAAGAATCTAGAAGGTTCTTGATACTAATTCATAGCGATGAAATTGGCGAGGATGGCTTGACTGAACAATGCTACGAAATAATGTGTGTAGTCTGGGAAGCTGCGAATGTCTACGGAGAAGTACATGGTGGTTAGATCAAAAGATGGTTAGGTGACATTTGGGTGCTTGGGAAAAGGGTCATTGCAGCGTTTCATGAATAGGTGAGTCTCTACGATTTCAAACATCTTTCTCTGGTTTAGTCTTCTATTTGCTTGAGGGCAAGCAAATGCTAAGTTTGGGGGAGTTGATATATCATAGTTTTTACCTCGTTTAAGCCATGATATAAGTCAATTTTATCGAGTCTTTATTATATTATAGAGTCTTTTACAGGGTTTAGCACATTTGGAGCATTATTGGAGATATTGGAGTTTTATGGAGCATTCTGGAGCGAAACTGAAGTCTGGTGACTAAGTGCCCAATCGAAGCGTCAAGCATCGATCGATACCCATCGCAGTAGATACGACCCGCGACTTTTCTAAGAGTTGAAGAATTGCATATTTGCCCGATAAGACTTTAATATTTACAAGAAGACCTCAATTCGTGTTTTAGCTTTATAATTAGGTTTTTCAGCCACTTTGATGGCTACGCTTTCATTACTCTTGATTCTACTTTGGTTTCTGGAGAGACAACTCTGAACTCCTGTTTATTATTGTTTTCTTTGATGATCTATTCAATCATGTTGTTTTCATTCTCCATGTCTGAGTAGATCCACTTTAGGTTCAGGGTTCTCATAAGGGTTTTCTCTGAATGCTAGATTGATTAGTTGATTAGGATTCATCATCTGAATTAGTTCTTCGCCTTAGGATGTTGATATGTGCATATTATACATGTATTTAGCACGCATTTCATATAGATTTAAGATCATTTACTTGGATCTTCATGGCATATCATACTTGTTTTGTCTCATTTAGAGTTTTAGGGTTCTCATACTAGGTCTTAGAGTGTCTTGCATGTTTTGGAGTCCTTTTTAGGTACTTTTGAGGCACTTGATGGAGTTGGCTTAAGAGCATACGGTTCGGGAGAAAGAGAAGCGGTTAAAGACGTTTGGGAGCTTTTCGGCTTTCACATCGACCATGCCCCCATTCACATCGATGCAACAGATGGATGCAACTTCAGGGACTTTAGCATCAACCATGCCCCCATTCACATCAATGCAAAAAATTGATGCTCAGCTTCAGGGGGATTCACACCGACCAGAACCTCCCACACATCGATGCAACAGATGGATGCAACTTCAGGGACCTTAGCATCGACCATGCCCCCATTCACATCGATGCAACAAATTGATGCTCAACTTCAGGGGGATTCACATCGACCAGAACCTCCCACACATCGATGCAACAAGTGGATGCAACTTCAGGGACCTTAGCATCGACCATGCCCCCATTCACATCGATGCAACAAATCGATGCTCAGCTTCAGGGGGATTCACATCGACCTAGAGCTTCCCACACATCGATGCAACAAATGGATGCAACATCAGGGGCTTTACCATCGACCATGCACATCGATTTGTGACATTGATGTCAGTCATGTTGTCCACTTTTCCTATAAATACTCATATAAACCTAATTTTTAATGTATGCTTTTTCTTATGCTCAAAACCCTTACCTTTGAGAGAGTTTGAGATTTGTAAGAAGGATATTTTTATTATTGCAATTAAGTATTTATTTTCATCAATCTCTTCCATCTATCTTCTTTCTATCTTGATTAATCAAACATCTATCCATGGAATCATCCTCTATCAATATCTTTTTTGAGGTGTTCTTGATGGATCTTGAGTAGTCTTTTAGGATCTTGAGATGAGGTAGATTAGGGTGATCTAGGTCTTGATTAGTGGTGTTTAGGGTTAGATAATCTTATATTCCTTCTTGTCTAGTGTCCCCAATGCTAGATCTAGCTTGAAAGAGTGGATCTAGATCATAAGGCATTTCATGAACACCAAGTGTTTGATGAAATGCCAAGACCAACTAGACAAGAGATTTATGTTCCTAACCTAAGATATTAGTTGTTTAGGGCATACCTTTGGTTGATCTTGTTATGATTCTTAATGCTTGTTAATTGTTAATCCACAAATGAGAATTTGCTAATGGACTTGATAATTAACATAGTGATTAGTTGCTTGAAAAAGAACTAATCAAGATTAGAGATCTATTGCCTAGGAATGAGCTTCATTAAGTGAATGAACACCACTAATTAGATTTTGGTCATCTTATATCAATAACCTTATCTCTAGTTCCGCTTTTTTATTTGAATTACAACTCGTTTAGTATTGTTTTTGTTGGTTTGAAATTGGATACTTAATCATAAACTACCTTGTTTAGCTTAAATTACTTATGAACCTTGCATTCTTAGTGATTAGGATAAATCCCTTTATGGATTGATAACCTTCATACTACACGTATTGGAGTTATTGATACCTCCTAGAGACTAAAAAGTCTTGTATCAATTTGGCGCCGTTGCCATATTGGGATTCGTTTTAACATTAAGATTTAGGTTCTTAGTGAGCTAAAGTGTTATTTTCTACAAAGTTACTAACGGCGTTTGTTCTCTTATTGCTTTTCCTCTCTATAGGTGTATGCATACTCGTTCCCGAGGCAACACTAATCTTGTCGAGCCAAGAGACGATATTGATCAACTTGAGAGAGGTTCTAGAGCAAGAAGAAATAGAGCGCGGGTTCAAGAGGAAGTGATCGTCGAAATGGAAGACTTGAGAGACGTTCCACTTGGGAACATCAACGAGCCTATTCCCCAACAACCTATTCCCCTCCAACGGAACGGTGAGAATAGGGATGGTCACGGCAACAATCAAGGAAGTGGTGGCAATGGAAACCATCACCGTCCCAACCACCCAATAAGAGCTAGAAACGTCGTCGGAGAGGGCGATGCCGCTAATGCTCACCAAAACCGCCAAGGCATTCAAGCTCCACCGGTGGAGAATAACAACTTCGAAGTGAAGCCGGGGGTTATCAACATGGTTCAAGCCAACAAATTTCATGGCTTGTCCATGGAGGATACCTTGGACCACATTGACCAATTTGACCGGATATGTGGTCTCACGAAGATCAATGGGGTCTCCGAAGATGGGTTCAAGCTTCGTCTCTTCCCGTTCTCTTTGGGTGACAAGGCTCACCAATGGGAAAAGAGCTTACCCCAAGGATCTATCACTTCGTGGGATGATTGCAAACGCGCGTTTCTCTCCAAATTCTTCTCACCGGCTAGAACCGCCAAGCTTCGCAACGAGATCTCAAGCTTCACACAACGGTCCAATGAGTCTTTCAACGAAGCTTGGGAGAGATTTAGAAGCTACACATCTCAATGCCCACATAACGGCTTTAGCAACGCCTCTCTCCTAAGCACCCTCTACCGCGGTGCTTTGCCCAAGATCCGTATGCTACTTGACACGGCATCCAACGGGAACTTCTTAGCTAAAGACATTGAGGAAGCAATGGAGCTTGTCGAGAATTTGGCCCAAAGTGACGGCACCTATGGCGACGACTATGACCATGCAACGAGGACCACTAGTGACTTTGATGAGAACAAACGGGCTAAAGATATGAAAGCTCTTAACGACAAGTTGGACAAGCAAGCCAACTTGATTGATAAACTACTAGTGTCTTCCCAAAAGACGGTCAACTTTGTGGATGCTTATGATGAGAACCAAGGTTATTATCAAGAGGAGAACGTAGATATGAACACTCAAGAGGAGGTTAACTACGTGGGGAATCAAGGAAACTTCCAAAACCAAGGGAACTACCAAAGACAATGCTTCAATCAAAACTATAGGAACAACCCCAACTTCTCTTACCGGAACACAAATGTGGAGAACCCACAAGATCAAGTCTACCTTCCACAACCTACTCAACCTCAAAGAGCCCCACAAAAACAATTCCAACCTCAAGGCCAAGCTTCCAATACCAACCAACAAGCCTTTGTCCCAAGGAACCAATTCCAAGGGAACCAAGGTGGATTTCAACCGAAAGCTCCACCCGGTTTTCAAGCAACTACCTCTAAACCGCAAGAGCTTGATTTGAGCTCCATGTTCCAACAACTACTCAAGGGACAAGCGGAGATCCATACGAAGGTGGATTGCTCTTACAACGACCTCAACACAAAGATTGAGGCTTTGAACTCCAAGGTAAAACACATGGAGAACAAAGGTGTTGCTTCTTCTTCATGACCACAAGGTCAACTACCGGGCAAATCCGAAGCTAATCATAAGGAGTATGTCAACGCCATAACCTTGCGAAGTGGCACGGTCTTGCCTACAAGAGAAGCTCCTTCTCCTCTCAATGCGGACATTGAGAAACAAAGTGGGGGGGGGGGGGTGGAACTTCAAGAAGATGATGATTTGGTTGAAGATGAGGTAGTGAGGGAGCAAGATAAGGTTGAAGAAGTTGAGAAGATCAAGCGTAGAGTTGTTGTTGCTCAAGAGAAGCCAAAGAAGAATATGTTTGTCCCTAAGCCATATGTTCCTAAGCTACCTTTTTCCGGTCGTTTCAAGAAGCAACTCATGGACAAGTACAAAGCTATTTTTGATAGGCAAATGGAAAAGGTGGAACTCACAATGCCTTTGGTGGATGCTTTCTTACTTGTCCCTCAATATGCCAAATTTTTGAAAGATGCCGTGAATGAGAGTGCAAATGGAAATGGAATCCATGATCATTCTAACTCATGAGTGTAGTGCCATCATACAAAAGAAGATGGTACCCAAGAAGCTAGGAGATACGAGATCATTTACCCTACCTTGTGCTCTTGGTCCTCTAGCTTTCAATCATTGTTTGTGTGATCTTGGAGCAAGTGTAAGCCTCATGCCATTTTCGGTAGCAAAGAGATTAGGCTTCACACGCTACAAAGCATGTAACATCTCTCTAATATTGGCCGATAGGAGCGTGAGGGTTCCTATTGGTTTACTTGAGGATCTTCCTATTGTGGTGAAGGATTTCATCGTCCCCACGGACTTTGTGGTTCTTGAAATGGATGAGGACCCAAAAGACCCTCTTATCTTTGGTAGACCATTCCTAGCAACCGCAGGAGCGATAATCGACGTGAGGAAAGGCAAGATAGATCTCCATTTGGGTAAAGGAGAAGTGCTTGAGTTTGATATCAACAAAGTGATGAAGAAGCCCACTATAGACGGCCAATGTTTCTACAAAGAGACCATGGATGAGCTAGCCGATGAATTACTTGAAGAAATGAGAGTAGAAGACGGGTTAGAAGTGGTTTTGACCAAGGAGCACGGCGATCATGGGTTTTTGAGAAAGGAAAGTCAAGGTTATGAGGTTCTCATGGATTCTCACAAACAAGGACACCACGTTTATTGAGCTGTGCATTCGCGGTACCAAGGGTCAAGATGGTTTAAAGGCTAGCACAGTTCAAGAAGGGTTCGTTCTAGCCGTTGAAGAGACTAGCAAGGGTAAGACTAGTTTTGAGGATGACGATTGGAGCGAGCTCAAAGCCCCAAAGGTGGACCTAAAGCAACTTCCTGCGGGACTAAGGTATGCGTTCTTAGGTCCCAACGAGTCTTACCCGGTTATCGTGAATGAGAGTCTAGATGAGATCGAGCTATCCTCCCTTCTTGTAGAACTTAGGAAATATAGGAGAGCAATTGGCTATTCTTTGGATGATATCAAGGGTATTTCCCCTAGTTTGTGCACGCATAGAATCCATTTAGAGGATGAATCAAGGACCTCTATTGAACATCAAAGAAGGTTGAATCCTAATTTGAAAGATGTTGTAAAGAGAGAGATTCTTAAGCTCTTGGATGCGGGCATTATCTACCCAATATCTGATAGTACTTGGGTCTCACCGGTACATTGTGTGCCTAAGAAAGGGGGGATAACGGTTGTTAAAAATGATAAGGATGAAATGATACCTACTAGGACGATAACCGGGCATAGAAAATGCATTGACTATAGGAAGTTAAATTCATCCACTCGTAAGGATCACTTCCCGTTACCTTTTATAGATCAAATGCTTGAACGTCTAGCTAATCATTCTTTTTATTGTTTCCTAGACGGTTATTCGGTTTTCTTTCAAATACCCATACACCCGAATGACCAAGTGAAAACAACTTTCACATGCCCATATGGCACCTTCGCATATCGGAGGATGCCATTTGGGTTGTGTAATGCGCCCGCAATATTCCAACGTTGCATGATGTCCATTTTTTCCGATCTTATTGAGGACATGGTAGAAGTCTTTATGGACGACTTCTCCGTGTATGGCTCTTCGTTTGGTGTTTGCTTGTCTAATCTTTGTAGTGTCTTGCAACGATGCGAAGAGGCAAACTTGGTGCTCAATTGGGAGAAGTGCCATTTCATGGTATGTGAAGGCATTGTGCTCGGGCATAAGATATCGGAGAAAGGGATTGAGGTAGACAAAGCCAAGATAGAGGTGATGGTTAGCGTGAGCCGCCTAGGTCGGTCAAAAACATCCGGTCTTTCTTGGGTCATGCGAGATTCTACCGAAGGTTCATCAAGGACTTTTCGAAAATCACAAGGCCTCTCACAAGGTTGCTTGGCAAGGAGGTCGAGTTCGTGGTTGATGAGGAATGCATGGGGGCATTCCTAGAGATCAAGAAAGCGTTGATTAGTGCCTCTATAGTCCAAGCACCGGATTGGGACCTTCCGTTTGAAATCATGTGTGATGTTATCGATTATGGGTTGGAGCAGTTTTGGGTCAAAAGAAAGACAAGAAGACCAATGTGATCTACTACGCTAGTAGAACTCTAGACGATGCTCAAACTCGCTATGCAACCACGGAGAAGGAGTTGTTGGTCGTAGTCTTTGCCATGGAGAAGTTTAGATCTTATGTTGTGGGGTCAAAGGTGATTGTCTTCACAGATCATGCGGCTTTAAGATACATTCATGCCAAGTAGGACACGAAACCATCATTATTACGATGGATTTTGCTACTCCAAGAGTTCGATTTGGAGATAGTAGACAAGAAAGGAATAGAGAACGGAGTAGCGGATCACTTGTCTAGGATGAGGATAGAAGACCTCGTTCCCATTAAAGATAAGCTTCCCGAAGAAAGCCTCATGGTCGTGAAGGTATTGAGAAGAGGGATAGAGGCCGTGAACGGTATGGAGGATGCTAGTGGTCTACAAGATGAGAAGCTCCCATGGTTTGCGGATATAGTCAACTATCTAGTTTGTGAGAAGGAGCCACCTTTGGATGGATACAAGAAGAAGAAGTTCTTCCATGATGTAACAAGATACTATTGGGATGAGCCGTTCTTGTATTAGCTTTGCTCGGATAGCTTGTATAGAAGGTGCATAGCGGAGGAAAAGATCCAAGGGATTCTATTCCATTGTCACGGGTCAAGCTACGGAGGTCATCACGCTTCTTTCAAAACGGCGACAAAGATTTTGCAATCAGGTTTTTGGTGGCCTTCATTATTCAAAGATGCGCATCTCTATGTCTCCACATGTGATGCGTGCCAAAGGAAAGGGAACATTGGGCGGAGAGATGAAATGCCCCGAAACCCTATCCTTGTGGTGGAAATGTTTGACGTATGGGGAATCGACTTCGTGGGACCTTTTCCGTCATCATATGGTAACCAATACATATTGGTGGCGGTTGACTACATATCAAAATGGTTGGAAGCTATCGCAAGTCCCACAAACGACGCAAAGGCTGTGCTCAGAATGTTTAAGTCAATCATTTTTCCAAGGTTCGGGGTTCCGAGAGTGGTCATTAGTGATGGTGGATCGCACTTTGTGAACAAAGTCTTCGAGAGCCTACTTAAGAAGATTGGGGTGAAACACAAGGTTGCAACGCCCTATCATCCTCAAACAAGCGGGCAAGTAGAAGTCTCCAACCGCCAAATCAAGGCGATCCTTGAGAAGACGGTCGATAGCTCGAGGAAGGATTGGGCAAACAAACTTGATGATGCCTTATGGGCATATAGGATCGCTTTCAAGACACCCATAGGAACCACACCGTTTAACATGCTCTATGGGAAGTCTTGTCACCTTCCGGTGGAATTGGAATACAAAGCTCTTTGGGCAGTAAAGCTTCTAAATTTTGACATCAAGACCGCTCAAGAGAAACGGTTGATTCAACTTCAAGAGTTGGAGGAGACTAGGCTCGATGCCTACGAGAGCTCGAGAATCTACAAGGAGATAACCAAGGCATTCCATGACAAGAGGATTGTGCACAAGGACTTCAAGATTGGGGACCTAGTGTTGGTGTTCAATTCCCGGTTGACGCTCTTTCCCGGGAAACTCAAGTCAAGGTGGTCGGGTCCGTTTGAGGTTAAAGAAGTAACCTCACTTGTTAACAAGGAGGGTCAATATTTCATTGCCAATGGCCAAAAGCTAAAACTCTACCGAGCAAACCAAATCATCGAAGAGGGAGGCTCGATCCCTCTAGATGACGTCCCTCTAGCTTGAGGAAGGTAACAAACGTCGAACTTAGCGACGTTAAACAAAGTGCTCTTGGGAGACACCCCAAGCTTATCATTGTACATATTTCATTTTCTTTACGCATTTTCGATCTTTGTTTGTTCTTTTTGATCTTTTTGTTAAGTGTTCTTAGGGAGCTTGATTTCGAGGGAAAGTGATGTCCGAGGGAAAAATTCTCCCCGGGAAAGAAATGTTTCCCGGGAAGAAAATGTTCCCTGGGAAGAAAAAAATGTTCCCCGGGAATTTTTCCCTCCACATCGACCATAGCCATCAACTAGAATTCAATTTTTGTTGACCAAATTTGAATTCTGTTGACTGTATCTATTATCCAATGGTCCAAACGCTCCCTTGACCAAGGTAAGTTGACCCACCCACTAAGGTAAGCTTTCTTCTCCTCTAAATTCGCAACAATGGCTATTTCCTCTTCCTAAACTTCACAAGCTCATATCTCTCTCAATTCTCAACCAAAAATAGTGATTTAAATTGCTAAATTTCGGATTTTCCATCCTCTTTCTGGATCTACCAACCCCCTTTTCATTTAAAGTCTTCATCCTCAAGGTATTTCATTCACATATTTTATGAAAAATATCAAGAACTTGCTCATAAATGCAAATTTCATGAATTTGTTTGGGAAATGATTTCACTTGCATAAATACCTTGGGTTTAGGCTCGAAAATGGCTAGGATAGGTAGTTCATGAGCTGATTTGCCTTGTTTTGAGAAAATTTGGAAATATTTAGCAAAGAACCTCAATTTTTGGTGTTTGTGCTTAAAAGTTTCAAAATCTGAAATTGGATTGGGTTCTTGGGAAATGGAGGATCTTTTTGCTAAATGAGCATTCTCCTATGAATTTCGTGTATGAAAGTTGTGTCTTCATTTCTTGGAACTTATATACTCTTTGAGATTATGTAGGTACCATGAAGACAACAAACAACCCAATTCCAACTTTAAACATACCAACAAGGAAGAGAGAGGTAGCACAAGAAGCATGTGCCAAGCCAAATGAGAAGAGGAAAGCGGCGGTTAAGGCTCAACCCAAAAAAAAGCAAGGGACCATGGCTAAGGGCCAAGGGAACGGTGAGGCCGCGACAAGCACTTCAAAGGGAAATGCAAAGAAGCTCGCTTTAGCAACGAAACCCAATGCTAAGGCTAAAGGGAAGAGCGTTGTGCAAGAGGAAGAAGAAGACACCTTGGTAGAGGAGCCGGAGAGAGAGCCAACGGTTGAAGAATACTATGGGAAGTTCTCAACTATGAAGTTCGAGCAAGGACTATTCGTGGACTCGATGGTTTTGGAGAAGATGGGCATATATGAAGATGTTGCTCTTGTGTTTAAGAACATGGGTCTCGGGAAATTCATGACGATAAAGGAAGTGGCTCACAAGGACCTCACTTGTCAATTCCTTGCATCCCTTGAAGCGCGGTTCTATGGGATAGGGAACAAGAGAGCAAATGCAAGTACCGGCTTTGGAGAAATCAGATTTGATGTGAATAAGAAGACCTACCGGGTCACTTTTCATGAGCTTTGTGAATTTTTTGGTTTCCAAGAAGAAGGTACCTATGGTGAACCATACTTCCACTATCCGAAGCATAAGCTCCAACGCTTTTGGGAAACAATTGCTTTCGATGCCTACAAACCCGGCATTTCCAAAGGCTCTAGCATTCGGAAACCTATCCTCAAATACGTGCAAATTGCACTAACCCGCACATTCTACACTAAGGTGGAGTTTAACAAGGTTATCAAAGAGGAAATGGAATTGCTAGGCCTCGGCGTGAAACCCCTACTCAAGACGCTAAGCAATGGAAAGGAATTTATTGGGAATGAGAAGACAACTTCCTTTGCCACTACCTTGGTGAGGCAAATGCTCTTTCACAAGAATTGGGCTTGGGAGACTAATTCGAAGAAATCCGCATTAGCCATCAGTTGGATCATCACTCCCATCCTCAAGGCGAAAGGGATCAAGCTGACGTTGGTTGATGATGAATGGAAGTTGATGGATGAGTGCTACCTTGCACGAATGCGGTTCTTCAAAGGAAAGGTAGACGACAACTTTGCCTACAACCTTCAACTCAACAAGACGTTCCACATGCAAGTCCTATTGCCTAACATCGCCATCACAAAACTTGATGAACCGAGAAACATATTCTTTTACCCGACCAATGACCATTTCTACAACCAAACCATTAACCCACCAATTGAACTGTTCCGCACGAGAGTACCAAGGAAGAGCAAAACAGCTACTAGTGCACACCCCGAGGAAGTCCTTGACTCCGGTGATGAAGAGGTCGGAAACTCGCCCCCCACGGCCATCTATGGCGGAGAGCGGTATCATTTCGATCCATACGATGGTACTATGTATGGCCCCGCCTTACGCCATGCGCACCACCAATCGAGACTCCTCCAACGTTGGTGCAAGTGGCAAGACCAAAGCATGAGGAAGATGGCAAGGGTAATCAAGAAGTTGGATAAGACGGTTAAAGGCATGGGAAAGACAATCAAGGAGCTCAAGAGGGACGGTAAAGCTAGCACATCCCAAACCCAAGAGGAAGAAGAAGGTGGTCTATACATGAGCCACACGCTCCATGAAGGAGAAATGATGATGCTCAGAGAGGCAAGCCACTCATTGGCACATGACGAGAAAGTAGCAACAAGAAAAGCCATGAGATCTCCTTCACCTTGCTCAAGCAACCCGTCACTTTCTATGGGGACTTCTTCCCCATCCCAAAGCTTCTAAGGTAACTCCAAAACCTTTGTACATAGCATCTAGAATCATATCTTCTTTCCTTCTCTCATGCATTGTTTAGCTCTCTCTTAAGCTTATATTACACAAGGGACTGTGAAACTTATTTTCCACTTTTTCATCTTGAGTCTCATACATATCATGCATTTTCAATAAATTTGAAATTTTTAGAACATTTAGGATTGCATATTCACTTGTAGGTGGTGTCTAGTTTGCATTTTAGCTTGCATTTGCATAAGCATGGAGTAATGACAACCTTGAAAGTAGCTTATTTAGCAATTGATTCAACGCCCAAGTTATTAGTTGTTTGATGCATTGAAATTGAATCCGAAATCAAGGACGCACCATTTGTTAGAGCGCATGCATCATTGCCTTTCTTTGATTGAAGCAAGCTTGAATTGAATCTAGCCTCATCTAAGTGATAACCATAATTTGACATGTAATTATTGTGCTTATGCAAACTTAAATGAACTCGTAGATCACATATACATATTTCGACATTCTTATTCCTTTTACCACTCTTGCTTGTCCAAATAGCCAAATCCCATCTTTGGATTGGTTTCCCTACCATGACAATTACCTCCTTTCTAGCCCATAGTCCTTAGTGTGTGTTTTGAGAGGCCTTATTTGGAATGAACTTGACAAAAAGTGTTAGGTTTAGGGCGACAAGGAAGTACTCTTGTGTAGACTTAGCTCCATCATCAAGGGGCTAATCTAGGAATATGCTAGTTAGGATGGCGGTTCTTGATTCGAGTTTGGGGGAAACGGGTTTAGACTTAGTAAATGGCGTGATTGGAATGGATTTTGGAATAGAAAGAATGACAAGGAGTATGGAAAAGGGGATCGAATTTGTGGAATGTTTTGTGCAAAGATCATAAGTCTAGCTCTAACATTAAGATGGCCTCAAAAGATACAAAGAAAAAGAAGAAGGCCAAATTTGCCAAAGCATCAAAAGAATGAGAAGAGGAGGGAACCAATAAAAGAAGAAAAGAAGAGCTAGATAACAATAAAGAAGCACCAAACCATGAAGAACAAGGAAGAAGAAGTGATCCCCAATTGAGAAGAAAGTGAAGTTAAGAGACAAGAAGGATGTGCGGGTTCAAAAAGGCAAAATCCCTCATGATAAAAGGGTAGTTTAAGTTATGGGCACAACGGGTTAGAAGCTTTAGGTTAGAGACACTCTAGGCATTCAGGTAGACGAGAGTTTTTCCTTGTATGCATAGGTTGCCTTTTACCTTTAGCATTTTGTCAAAGTTTGCTCGTTCATTAAGAGATCCTTGTATTTGATTGCCCTTACGCATTGATGAGATCACTTTCATCTCATAACCGGTCCTTTAGCCAAGCGGTTTCATTTGTTTTTGCATCAGCACCATTCACGGATAAAACAATTAATCAATGTTAAGAGGCTAGAGAATAGAATGGTTTGTCTAGGTTGAGGTTTGGCTTGTTGCATGTTGTGAAGGAAATGGATATCTCCTTTTGAGTAGACAACTTTGGTGCATCCTAGAACTAGTAACTTGGACGTTGAGTGCGATTGTTTCTTGTGCTTCTTATAGGTTCGAGCTCCACTTGCATTACATTGCATCTCTCATTCTTGTTCTTGTTTGCTTGATGACAAGCAAATGTTTATGTTTGGGAGAATTGATATGTGCATATTCTACATGTATTTAGCACGCATTTCATTTAGATTTAAGATCATTTACTTGGATCTTCATGGCATATCATACTTATTTTTTCTCATTTAGAGTTTTAGGGTTCTCATACTAGGTCTTAGAGTGTCTTGCATGTTTTGGAGTCCTTTTTAGGTACTTTGGAGGCACTTGATGGAGTTGGCTTAAGAGCATTCGGTTCGGGAGAAAGAGAAGCGGTTAAAGACGTTTGGGAGCTTTTCAGGTTTCACATCGACCATGCCCCCAGTCACATCGATGCAATAGATGGATGCAACTTCAGTGACTTCAACATCGACCATGCCCCCATTCACATCAATGCAACAAATCGATGCTCAGCTTCAGGGGGATTCACACCGACCAGAACCTCCCACACATCGATGCAATAGATGGATGCAACTTCAGGGACCTTAGCATCGACCATGCCCCCATTCACACCGATTGAACAAATCGATGCTCAGCTTTAGGGGGATTCACATCGACCAGAACCTCCCACATATCGATGCAACAAGTGGATGCAACTTCAAGGACCTTAGCATCGACCATGCCCCCATTCACATCGATGCACCAAATCGATGCTCAGCTTCAGGGGGATTCACATCGACCTAGAGTTTCCCACACATCGATGCAACATTAGGGGCCTTAGCATCGACCATGCACATCGATTTGTGACATTGATGTCAATCCTGTTGTCCACTTTTCCTATAAATACTCATCTAAACCTAATTTTTAATGTATGCTTTTTCTTATGCTAAAAACCCTTACATTTGAGAGAGTTTGAGATTTGTAAGAAGGATATTTTGATTATTGCAATTAAGTATTTATTTTCATCAATCTATTCCATCTATCTTCTTTCTATCTTGATTAATCAAACATCTATCCATGGAATCATCCTCTATCATAATCGATTATGAGGTGTTCTTGATGGATCTTGAGTAGTCTTTTAGGATCTTGAGATGAGGTAGATTATGGTGATCTAGTGTTTGATTAGTGGTGTTTAGGGTTAGATAATCTTATATTCCTTCTTTTCTAGAGTCCCCAATGTTAGATCTAGCTTGAAAAAGTGGATCTAGATCATAAGGCATTTCATGAACACCAAGTGTTTGATGAAATGCCAAGACCAACTGGACAAGAGATTTATGTTCCTAACCTAAGATATTAGTTGTTTAGGCATACATTTGGTTGATCTTGTTATGATTCTTAATGCTTGTTAATTGTTAATCCACAAATGAGAATTTGCTAATGGACTTGATAATTAACATAGTGATTAGTTGCTTGAAAAAGAACTAATCAATATTAGAGATCTATTGCCTAGGAATGAGCTTCATTAAGTGAATGAACACCACTAATTAGATTTTGGTGATCTTATATCAATAACCTTATCTCTAGTTCCGCTTTTGTTATTTGAATTACAACTCGTTTAGTATTGTTTTGGTTGGTTTGAATTTAGATACTTAATCATAAACTACCTTGTTTATGATACGTGCTCAAGTGTTGAAGAAGCTGGACTAAGGTCTCTCTCTTCTGTCAACGGGATAAGATGGATGTTGCTGGTGGGGCGATGAGAACCACAAGAGAGGCGACGGTCTCTTGATACTTCAAGGGGTTTCCCTAAGGATCGGACTCACTCACGATCTAAAGAGAGAAAACGTTTTTGTGAAGAACAAAAACTCGAAAATAACCAAGGAAAATTCTTATTGTCTGCGTGCCGGAGAAGGAAAAAGCCTTAGGGTTTTTAAAGAGAGCTCACGCCCCCAAAGAAAAAGAAATAAACCGAAAAGGAAATAACAAGACGGGTCCTTAACAATTTAGGCCCGTTTACAAAATAATTAAAAGACTAAGAGAAATAGCAGTGAGGCCTCGTGTAGCTGGTTTTCATGGGCTTACAGAGAGTCATTAATTGGGCCAATAATATTGCAAGCCGTTTGGCCTCGGTAAAAACCCATCTTCGCAAAACCAGTGGGATAAAAACGAAGGTTGGGAAAAGAGAACCAAACGACTTAGAAACCCAACTAATGACCTTCCTTGGGCCTAAGTCATCTCTGGTGAAGTGAAATCGACCATTGATAAGTGGGCCACGAGCCTGGGCATGATGAGTGGCCACTTAGTGTTATCGGCCAGCAAAGGATCCAGCCGATATGTCTTCAGTGTTTGGACGTTCTGGTCCTAATGGTAAGGATTCTTGGGCTGATATTTAGTGTTCTGGAAACTAGACTCAAAGAGCTTCAAATCCATATCTGGATCGCCTTCTGGATCGTCCGGGATCATGAGTGTATCCTGCTTCAAAGAATCGGCCCAATAACTGCTCGCAAATGGGCTTAGCGGAATAATGTCCGTCTTGAAGAAACCTTCTCGTCTGAGCTGGTCCATGAACATGTTGAACTTCTTTTCCATGTCCCTGCTCCTGGTTCTAGTCACTGGTCCACTTGGTACTAGTGGTGCTTGTATGACTTGGGTCGTTGACTCGATGTCCTCATCACTCCCTCCCTCTTCATGAGGTTTTGACCCCAAAACATCATCACCTGCATCAAAACGAGCTAAGTCAGAAACATTGAATGTAGCAGACACCTTAAGCTCACCTGGGAGCTCGAGCTTGTAGGCGTTGTCATTGAGTTTCTCCAAGATTTTGAATGGGCCGTCTCCGCGAGGCGATAGCTTCGATTTGCGTTTGTCCGGGAATCGCTCCGGTCTCATGTGCAACCACACCCATTCTCCAATTTCAAAAGACACGTGCTTCCTGCCCTTGTTGGCATTCTTCACACATAGGGCATTGGTTCTTTCGAGCTGATTTTGACCGATTGGTGTAGCTTTTTCACGTCCGCTGCCTTCTTGGCTCCATCAAGGTTTAAGAACTCTGTTTGAGGTAGAGGCATAAGATCCAATGGCGTCTGTGGATTAAATCCATATGCAACCTGAAAAGGAGAAAAATGAGTAGCACTATGGACAGCTCTATTATAAGCAAACTCGAAAAAAGGTAGAGCTTCAAGCCAAGTTTTAAGATTTCTCCCTATTGTTGCTCGAAACAACGTTCCAAGTGTACGGTTAACGACTTCAGTTTGGCCATCGGTTTGTGGATGGTAGGTCGTGGAGAAGAGCAGCTTGGTTCATAGCTTCTTCCAGAGGGTTCTACAAAAGTGGCTCAGGAACTTGGTGTCGCGATCTGAGACGATCGTCCTAGGTACTCCATGTAGTCGGACAATCTCTTTGAAAAAGATATCCGCGGTTTGTGTAGCATCGTTTGTCTTGGCACATGGAATGAAGTGTGCCATCTTTGAGAACCGATCCACCACGACAAAGATGGAGTCCTTGTGTCTGATCTTAGGCAAACCTAACACAAAGTCCATAGAAATATCAATCCATGGTAAAGTAGGAATCGGTAAAGAAAGATACAAACCGTGCGGGTGAACCCGAGACTTGGCTTTCTTGCAAGTGATACATCTTGCACAGAAAGTTTCGACCGACTTCTTAAGGTGTGGCCAAAAGAATTGCTCCTTCAGCATGGCAAGAGTCTTCTCAACGCCAAAATGACCCATGAGGCCTCCTCCATGAGCTTCACGGACTATAAGCTCTCGTAACGAACATTGCGGGATGCATAGGCGTTTATCTTTAAAAAGATAACCGTCATGGACATAGTAAGAAGCGTGGGCTCCCTTTCCATGGTTCTTGTATATCTCTGCAAAATCAACATCAGATTCATATAATGGAATAATCATTTCAAATCCAAGAACCTTGGCTTCCATGGTCGATATTAGCGCATATCTCCGAGATAGGGCATCGGCCACCACATTATCTTTTCCCTTCTTGTACTTGATCACATAGGGAAACGTCTCTATAAACTCCAGCCACTTAGCATGTCTTCTCTTGAGGTTAGTCTGACCCCTAAGATGCTTCAAAGTCTCATGGTCCGTGTGGATGACACACTCCTTCGATAGTAGGTAATGCTACCACGTCTCCATTGCTCGGACTAAGGCGTAGAGCTCCTTGTCATAAGTAGGATAGTTGAGAATGGCTCCACTAAGTTTCTCACTGAAGTAAGCAACTGGTTTGCCTCCTTGAGTAAGCACAGCACTGATCCCTAAACCTGAGGCATCACACTCAATTTCAAATGTTTTAGAGAAATCAGGTAAAGTTAAAACGGGAGCATGAGTCAAACGATCCTTTAGGCCTTTGAAGGCCTCTTCCTGGGCTTCTCCCCACTTGAATGCCATGTCCTTCTTGATGATGGCAGTTAGAGGTGCAGAAAGGGTGCTGAAGTCCTTCACGAACCGTCGGTAAAAGCTAGCCAAGCCGTGAAAGCTTCGAACTTGGCTAACGGTTGTTGGCGTAGGCCATTCTTGGATGGCTTGGACCTTCTCCTGGTCCACTCTAAGTCCCTGTGAACTCACAACAAAGCCTAAAAATACAAGTTCATTAGCGCAAAATGTGCACTTCTTCAAGTTGGCGTAAAGACCATCTCGTTGAAGCGTCTTAAGAATTTGTTCTAAATGAGATAAATGTTCAGCTAGAGTTCGACTATAAATGAGAATATCATCGAAGTATACCACTACAAACTTACTAATGTAGGGTCTAAGAACCTCATTCATGAGTCGCATGAAGGTACTTGGCGCGTTAGTTAGCCCGAAAGGCATAACTAGCCATTCGTAGAGGCCTTGCTTCGTCTTGAAGGCCGTCTTCCATTCGTCACCTTCTCTCATTTGTACTTGGTGGTATCCACTTCTGAGATCAATCTTGGAAAATAAATTAGAACCAGAAAGCTCATCAAGCATGTCATCTAACCTTGGTATCGGATGTCGGTATTTGATCGTTATGTTGTTGATCGCGCGACAATCCACGCACATCCTCCACGTTCCATCCTTCTTTGGCACCAAAAGGACTGGAAAAGCACATGGACTAAGGCTCTCATGAACATAGCCATTGTCCATAAGTTCTCTCACTTGCTTCTCTAGTTCCTTGGCTTCGTCCGGATTAACGCGATATGCGGCTCGATTGGGTAATGGGGCTCCGGGCACAAAATCGATTTGGTGCTCTATTCCTCTTATAGGAGGTAAGCCAGGAGGTATCTCATCAGGAAACACATCAGCAAAGCGGTCCAAGAGTTGAGTAACTACAGTAGGAAGCTTTTGCTCCAACGCACTAGAACATGCACTTAAAGTCTCCTTAAAGATCATTAGTAATACCGGTTCCTTGCAAGTTATTGCCTTAGAAATATAATTGGACTTGATAAATAAATTGTTCCTGGTCGATGCATCTTTTTCTTTTAACATTTTAACTTGTAATTCGTGTACTTGAGTAGGTGTAAGAGGTGTTAAATTATACTTCTTTTTATCATGCACAAACGAATACATGTTACTTCGGCCATGGTGAATGGCGTCCTTGTCAAACTGCCAAGGTCTACCAAGAAGAAGATGGCCAGCTTGCATAGGAACAACATCACACACAACTTCATCCGAGTACTTGCCAACATTGAATGGTAAAAGCACTTGGTCCGTGACGCGTAATTCAGCCTTATCATTTAACCATCTTAGCTTATATGGGTGAGGGTGTTTAGCGCGTTCTAGACAGAGCTTAGTGACCATGTAGTCACTCGCTACATTGGTACACGACCCTCCATCAATTACTAAATTACATACCTTGCCTCAGATGGAACATCTTGTATGAAAGATGTTGTCTCTTTGGGCTGTCTCGTCAGGATGAACCGTGAGGTTCAAGGCTCGTCTTATGACCAGAGACTCACCATATTCAGCCTCACAATCTACTTCTTCAGTGGCTGCTTCGGTCATTTTCACATCGGCCTCATCTTGAGACTCGTACTCACCCGAATCCAACATGATCATAACTCGGGGATTTGGGCATTCTCTAGCCATGTGTCCTCTGCCCTTGCACTTAAAACATGTTATGTCACGAGTTCTAGAAGTTTTTGGGTTAGAAAACTTAACTTGATTAGGCTCAGAGGACTTAGAAGTGAACCTAGGGTCGATTTCGACCGACTTGCCCTTCTCCGCGGCCTTAGATGGAAAGCTGGTTGGAGTTTGTGTCTTGGCTAGGTTCTGGTCCCATGTTTGGTTACTCCATGTCCGTACAGTAGCATAGGGCTTCTTTTTCAAGTGTTGTTCCGCTTTAATGGCATGGTGTAAGATGTCCTTCAAGTCGTGGTATGGAAGCTTCTCCACTTTGTGACTTAGCCGTTCGTTGAGTCCGTCTAAGAACTGAGCCATGAGTGTCTCGGTGTCTTCATCTAGCTCCAAACGGTTTCTAAGATGTTCAAACTCTTCAAAGTATTCTTCCACGCTCCTGGTTCCTTGGGATAATTTTCGGAACCTCTTTTGAAGATCTCGATGATAATAGCTCGGAACATATCGCTTCTTCATGAGCTGTCTCATCTCTCGCCAAGTGCTGACCTGAGGTGATTGGCTCCTTCTTCTGTCAGCTACCTCACGATCCCACCATGAGAGAGCATGGTCAGTGAGTTGAGCAACGGCCAAACCAGCCTTCTTTGCTCGTTGTAGTTGTAGTACACGAAGATATGCTCCATGCGTTGCTCCCACTCCAAATAAGCCTCGGGATCAACTCTTCCAGCAAACGTAGGTGCCTTAAGCTTCATGTCCTAGGAGTGTTGGTGCCTTGGGAAGTCACCTTCGGCTTCCTCAAAGACGTCTTGTCTCGGTCCTCTTCTCCTTACTCGCGGCTGTTCCTCTATCGGAACATCGTCCGGATCTTCGCCTAGGTTGTTGGCTCGTCGTTGTGCTCTTGGTTGAGGATTGTTGTTGGCTTGAGGCTGCTCCATATGATCAAGCCTTTGGACTACTCTCTGGAGCTGTTGTTGCATAGCCGTGATTGCTTGCATGAGAATGGCATTAGGGTCTTGCGGTACATCATTGTTTTCCATTGTTTCTCCTTGCAAAAAAAAAAATTTCACAAAGTGTATCAATGGAGCTCCAACAAATCGACAAAGACAAGTAATAAGGTAAGAAAAAATTTCTTAAATCTAAAAGGAAATATTCTAAACTAAAAATACTCTCTTTTTTTTTTTTTTTGATTAACTTAACAAAAAGGAAATAGCAAAAATCGAAAATCCTAATATATGGTACTTTTTTTTTTTTGACTATAATTCTAAAAGGAAAAAATTAAAATTCGACTAACTAATGATATGCTAAGTTTCTTTTTTTTTTTTTGAATCTAGCAACCTAACAAGAACAAAAAAAATACAAAAAATTAAAAGATGATAAGGGAACGTTTACACCTTAGATTCAGGAGCTTTTGAAGCTCTGATACCAAAATGATACGTGCTCAAGTGTTGAAGAAGCTGGACTAAGGTCTCTCTCTTCTGTCAACGGGATAAGATGGATGTTGCTGGTGGAGCGATGAGAACCACAAGAGAGGCGACGGTCTCTTGATACTTCAAGGGGTTTCCCTAAGGATCAGACTCACTCACGATCTAAAGAGAGAAAACGTTTTTGTGAAGAACAAAAACTCGAAAATAACCAAGGAAAATTCTTATTGTCTGCGTGCCTGAGAAGGACAAAGCCTTAGGGTTTTTAAAGAGAGCTCACGCCCCCAAAGAAAAAGAAATAAACCGAAAATGAAATAACAAGACGGGTCCTTAACAATTTAGGACCGTTTACAAAATAATTAAAAAGACTAAGAGAAATAGAAGTGAGGCCTCGTGTAGCTGGTCTTCATGGGCTTATAGAGAGTCATTAATTGGGCCAATAATATTGCAAGCCGTTTGGCCTCGGTAAAAACCCATCTTCGCAAAACCCAGTAGGATAAAAATGAAGGTTGGGAAAAGAGCACCAAACGACTTACAAACCCCAACTAATGACCTTCCGTGGGCCTAAGTCATCTCTGGTGAAGTGAAATCGACCATAGATAAGTGGGCCACGAGCCTGGGCTTGATGAGTGGCCACTTAGTGTTATCGGCCAGCAAAGGATCCAGCCGATATGTCTTCAGTGTTTGGACGTTCTGGTACGAATGGTAAGGATTCTTGGGCTGATCTTTAGTGTTCTATAAACTAGACTCAAAGAGCTTCAAATCCATATGTGGATCGCCTTCTGGATCGTCCGCGATCATTAGTGGATCCGGCTTCAAAGAATCGGCCCAATAACTGCTCGCAAATGGGCTTAGCGGACTAGTGTCCATCTTGAAGAAACCTTCTTGTCTGAGCTAGTCCATGAACATGTTGAACTTCTTTTCCATGTCCCTGCTCCTGGTTCTAGTCACTGGTCCACTTGATACTAGTGGTGCTTGTATGACTTGGGTCGTTGACTCGATGTCCTCATCAGTTTAGCTTAAATTACTTATGAACCTTGCATTCTTAGTGATTAGGATAAATCCCTTTATGGATTGATAACCTTCATACTACACGTATTGGAGTTATTGATACCTCCTAGAGACTAAAAAGTCTTGTATCAGTTGTGTTCAAAGCTAATTCTAGGTTGACGAATCTGGAACTTAGATCTTCGGATAATTGATTAGGCACGAGAGTGCGATTAATTACCTGATAGAACCTTAGGTGAGCAAAATAACTATTCGCAAAGGAATTTGGTTTATTTGTTTTGTGAACAAATCAAAAATGATTTAAAAGCTTATTTAGACTTTAGGATTCGCAAAGGAATTTGGAATTCCTAGGATTTAGATTTAGATAGTTTTCGCAATGGAAGTTGGTTAATTATATCTTAGTGATTTGAGTTCAAGAACCAAGCTAAATCTGAATCTTGTTAGTTAGTTTATCTGCATTCATTGATTTCCTGAGAAATACCCTGAACCTAGTTTTCTCCCATCGATTTACATCTCTTGATTTAGTTATTGTTTTCTGCTTCCATTAAACTTGACTTAGCGTAATTTGAATCTTATAATCTATTGAGTGATTTCTTGAGTCTTTGTGGTTCGATCCCTAACTTTACTACAACTACTGCGTTAGTACTTTTAGGGTATTAATTTGAGCATATCATCTTTCTATGTTTTCTTGCTCTTTTTGATCTTTTGTTGAGTGGTTGCAAGGTTCTTGATGGTCTAATGGTCATGGACTTAAGGACAAATGTGTGTAGGATTGAGGCGATCACTCTCGTTCCCTCCATTCATTTCCAAGGTAATACTCCAAACTTTGTACATAGCATTTAGAATCTTATCTTCTTTCTTTCTTTCATGCATTGTTTAGATCTCGTAAGCTTCTCTTACACAAGGGACTGCGTAATTTAATTTTGGGGGAGGGTTTGTGTGTTATCTAACTTTGTTTTTGGTGATCTTATTTTGCCTTTTGCATCTTGAGTCTCATGCATATCATGCATTTTCAATAATTTCGAATTTTTTTGAAATTGTTTGCATTTCACATCTAGGATTGAGTCTAGATGCATAGCATATTAGGTAGCTTTGCATGAGCATTAGGAGTAATGATAGATTATCCTTGTAAAGTATCATTTTCAGAGCTTGATTCAATGCCCTCGTTGCTTGTTATTTGATGCTTTTGATCTAGTGTTGAAATCAAGGATGAACCATATCTCGATCTTGCGTTTTATTACTAGGGTCTTAGCAAAAGCAAGTTTTGATTTGATTCCAATCATACCTAAGTGAAAACCATAATTTTGACATTAAAATTATCATGCTTATGCATTGCATAGTAAATTTATGGTTACCATATACATACTTGGGCTCTCTTATCCTTTTCACCACTCTTTTGCTAGTCCAAGTAGCCGATTCCCATCATTGGAACGATTTACCATACCTTTAACCTACCCTCCTTTGAAGCCAAAATCTTTAGTGTGCGTATGTGAGGCCTAATTTTCCGAGTAAGCTTGGTAAAAAGTGTTGAGTTTAGGGCGACAAGGATAGGTTTGCATGTAGATCTAGCCGAAAATCAAAGGCTAGACAAGGCTAGGCTTGTGGGAAAGGGAAGTTTTGGGCTTGATTGTGAACGAAATTGTGTGACTAATGGGATTGTGAATAAGAAGGAAGTGAGTTCAAAAGAAGGAAGTGAAGGTGAAAGGGGAATGTAATATTGTGATGTGGTTAGTGCAAGTTATCAAGAATAGCTCTTAGTGATAGTTATAGCCTCATAGAAACAAAGGAAAAAGCCAAAATTTGGCTAAAGCATCAATTGGTAAAAGATGAGGCAAGACAAAGAAAGAAGAGCTAAAGAAACAACAACAAAAAAGCACGAGACCACAAGATTCAATGGAGAAGAAGAAATTCCCCAAGTGAGAAAGGATGAAGTGGAAGAAGGAGTTCACGCAAGGGACATGAAGGCAAAACGGCCAAGTGAGAAAATGGTAGCTTAGGATGAAGACTTCATGGGTAGATATGCTAGGGTTAGAGACGATTTGGGCATTGGGTAGATGTGAGTCTATCCTTGTATGCATAGATTGCCTTTTACTCTTAGCATTTTGCTAAAGCTTGCTCATTCATTGAGAGGATCCCTTGCATTGGAATAATCCCATACATTTGAGATCATCTTTATCTTAAGACCTTCACCCTAGCCAAATGGATTCACTTGCCTTGCATGAGCATGATTCACTTGAAATAATTAATGAATGTTATAGGATTGGATGATATTAATGCTTGTGTCGGTTAATGCTTGAATTTGATTCGTTTAGGGAAGGATATGGCTAGCTTTTTTTTAGTAGACTTGTTTGATCGCATCTTAGACCTAGAAACTTGGACATTGAGTTGAATTCTTTTTATGCCACTTTTGAATTTGAGCTCCACTTTTTAGGCTTCTACATTTTCTTATTCTTGTTTGCATATTCCCTCTCTTATTTGGTGTTCACAATGCTGGATTAGGCTAGATATAGTTAATCTAGATCTTAGAGAATTTCATGCACACAAGGTGTTCGATGAAATTCCCCAAAGAACCAAATAAGGGATTTTGCTTTCTAAGCCTATGAGAGTAGTTGTCTAAGGAGCATTAGGGCCATAGGAACCTATGTTTATTGCTTGTTAATCATCCTATCACAAACGATGGTTTGTTCTTGATTTGTATGATTAACAAAGTGATTAAGACCATGAGAGTGGCTTAATCTTGCTTAAATGTTCTAGGCTAAGGGAATAACTTGTTTGTGTGAAATGACATCTAGATGGATCATGGAAGGATCCAAAATCAATAACCTCATCCAAGAGCTTGCCTTTATCTTATTTTTAATCACGTTTTTAGTCTTTGCTTACTTGTTCTTGTTTGAATGTGAATCATTTAGGTTGTTCAGAAACCAAAAACCCCTCTTGTTAGCTTAACTTACAAAGTTGTATGCATTCCTAGTGATTGAAACTTGTACCCTTGGATTCGATATCTCTTATGTTACTTAGGCATTTTGAGTAAATGATTTAATATTATTTGATAATTTTTTGCCACTTGTTTTTTTTTTTTTTTGGAATGTGACATTTAGCAACAGATTTGCAAGGAAACTCATGAAATCCGTTGCAAAACCGTTGCTATTCCGTTGCAAAACGAGAAAACAAAAATTCCCAATGTATGAAACCGAAAATGGCTAACTATATGTTAGCAATGATCATTTTAGTTGTTATTATTGTTTTCCTTGAAGATTAATATTTCTTTGCCCATATTTAATTAGAAAATCCATGGTATATCAAAAAAATAGTTTATGATCAGAAGAGTGAGTAAGTGTGTATTCATCATAACTCATCCTTACGATGAATGTTCTACTCTTGTACATTTTTGATATGAATGCTTATTCTTGTGGTGTTTTCTTTCACTGCACATATTAAATTTACATTGTAGAACATAACTTGCACCGCTTCGGTATTTATATGAGTAAGAGGATTCACACTTTATTTGTTTGTAATGAGACATTTAGCAACGGATTTGCAAAGAAACTCAAAAAATCCGTTGCAAAACCAAGAAATCCGTTGCAAAACCGCTGCTATTCCGTTGCAAAAGGAAAAACCAAAATTTTTTGAATTTTGAAACCGAAAATGGCTAACTATTTGTTAATAATGATCATTTTTGTTGTGCTTATTGTTTTCTTTGCCCATATTTCAAAATACATGAATATATGAGTAAAGTATTAAACATATATTAGATATAATCTTCAAAATACATTGTCTTAGTATTAAACATATGAATATATGAGTAAAAGGAGTCATTTAGCAACTTGTGTAATAGTTATGTGAGTAAATGGATTGAAATTTGTTTATTTCGAAATAATCTATTTAGCAATGGATTTGCAAGGAAACTCAAGAAATCTGTTGCAAAACCAAGAAATCCGTTGCAAAACCCAGAAATGAGTTGCAAAACCGTTGCTATTCCGTTGCAAAAGGAAAAACCAAAAATTTTCCAAGTATGAAAACTAAAATGGCTAACTATTTGTTAACAATAATCATTTTTGTTGTTATTATTGTTTTCCTTGAAGATTAATGTTTTCTTTGCCCATATTTCATTAGAAAATCCATGGTATGTCAAAAAATATAGCTTGTGATCATAAGAGTGAGTAAGTGTGTATTCATCATAACTCATCCTTAAGATGAATGTTCTACTCTTACACATTTTTTATATTAATGCATATTCTTGGGGTTTTTTCTTTCACTGAAGATATTAAATTTACATTGTAGAACATATCTTGCACCACTTAGGTAGTAGTTATATGAGTAAGACGATTCACACTTTATTTTTTGGAATGAGACATTTAGCAACGGATTTGCAAGGAAACCCAAGAAATCCGTTGAAAAACCAAGAAATCCGTTGCAAAATCAAGAAATCCATTGAAAAACCGTTACTATTCCGTTGCAAAAGGAAAAACCAAAAATTTCTCAAGTATGAAACCCAAAATGGCTAACTATATGTTAGCAAGGATCATTTTTGTTGTTATTATTGTTTTCCTTGAAGATTAATGTTTTATTTGCCCATATTTCATTAGAAAATCTATGGTGAAGTCAAAAATATGGCTTACGATCATAAGAGTGAGTAAGAATGTATTCACTATAACTCATCTTGACTATGAATGTTCTTTTCTTACGCATTTTTGATATGAATTCTTATTCTTGTGGTGTTTTCTTTCACTGAACATATTAAATTTACATTGTAGAACATAGATTACACCACTTAGGTAGTAGTTATATGAGTAAGACGATTCACACTTTATTTATTGGAATGAGACATTTAGCAACGGATTTGCAAGGAAACTCAAGAAATCCGTTGCAAACCCAATAATTCCGTTTCAAAACTCAAGAAATCTGTTGCAAAATCAAGAAATCCGTTGCAATTCCGTTGCAAAAGGAAAACCAAAAATTTCCCAAGTATGAAACCCAAAATGGCTAACTATATGTTAACAATGATCATTTTAGATGTTATTATTGTTTTATTTAGAGATTAATGTTTTCTTTGCCCATATTTCATTAGAAAATCCATGGTATGTCAAAAATATGGCTTATGATCATAAGAGTGAGTAAGTGTGTATTCACCATATAACTCATCCTTACGATGAATGTTCTACTCTTACACATTTTTGATATGAATGCTTTTTCTTGTGGTGTTTTGTTTTCACTGAACATATTAAATTTACATTGTAGAACATATATTGCACCACTTAGGTAGTAGTTATATGAGTAAGACGATTCACACTTTATTTTTTGGAATGAGACATTTAGCAACGGATTTGCAAAGAAACTCAAGAAATCCGTAGCAAAACCAAGAAATCCGTTGCAAAATCAAGAAATCCGTTGCAAAACCGTTGCTATTCCGTTGCAAAAGGAAAAACCAAAAATTTCCCAAGTATGAAACCCAAAATGGCTAACAATATGTTAGCAAGGATCAATTTTGTTGTTGTTATTGTTTTCCTTGAAGATTAATGTTTTATTTGCCCATATTTCATTAGCAAATCCATGGTGAAGTCATAAATATGGCTTATGATCATAAGAGTGAGTAACAGTGTATTCACCATAACTCATCCTGACGATGAATGTTCTACTCTTACACATTTTTGATATGAATGCTTATGCTTGTGGTGTTTTCTTTCACTAAACATATTAAATTTACATTGTAGAACATAGCTTGTACCATTTAGGTTGTAGTTATATGAGTAAGACGATTCACACTTTATTTTTTGAAATGAGACATTTAGCAACGAATTTGCAAGGAAACTCAAGAAATCCGTTGCAAAATCAAGATTTCCGTTGTAAAACCGTTGCTATTCCTTTGCAAAAGGAAAACCAAAAATTTCCCAAGTACGAAACCAAAAATGGCTAACTATATGTTAACAATGATCATTTTAGCTGTTATTATTGTTTTCCTTGAAGATTAATGTTTTCTTTGCCTATATTTCATTAGAAAATCAATCAATCCGTTGCAAAACCAAGAAATCCGTTGCAAAACTAAAGAAATCAGTTGCAAAACCAAGCAATCATTTACAAAATCAAGAAATCCGTTGCAAAACCAAGAAATATGTTGCAAAACCTCAACTGTATAATTATATGTTGATTTGCAACGGATTTGGAATATACTCACCTATTTAAAAGCCCACGTTTAAATCATTCCCACTTACCAAATATTTTCAACAGAAACTTGTTGCAAACTTTTGCAACATATTCCTGTTGCAAAATTTGGAAACGGTTTGCAACGAACATTGTTGCAAAAAATTTACCGTTGCAACGTATTATGTTGCAAATATTTGTTACGAAATATTCCGTTGCAAATTTTCATAGCAAATTTGCTACTTTCTTGTAGTGATAGATACCAAAATATCTTGTATCAATTTGGTGCCGTTGCCATATTGGGATTTGTTTTAGCATTGAGATTTAGGCTCTTTGTGAGATTAAGTTTTATTTGCTACCAAGTTACTAATCTTGTTTGCTTCCTATTGCTCTTTCTCTCTATAGGTGCATGCATACCCGTTCCCGTGGCAATACTAACCTAGTAGAACTGAGGGACGACATTGATCAACTTGATAGAGGATCAAGAGCAAGACAAAACCAAGTGAGAGTTCAAGAAGAGGTTGGTAATGACATGGAGCACTTTGAGAATGTTCCACTTGGGAACATCAACGAACCGATTCCCCACCAAAGGAACTGTGGGAATGGGAATGGAAATGGCAACAATCAAGGAGGTTGTGGAAATGGAAACATCATCGTCCCAACCATCCACCAAGAGCTAGAAACGTTGTTGGAAAGGGTGATGCGGCTAATGCTCACCAAAACCGACAAGGCATTCAAGCTCCACCGGTGGAGAACAACAACTTCGAAGTTAAACCGGGGGTTATCAACATGATTCAAGCCAACAAATTTCACGGCTTGTCCATGGAGGATCCCTTAGACCACATCGACCAATTTGACCGGATATGTGGTCTCACTAAGATCAATGGGGTCTCCGAAGATGGGTTCAAGCTTCGTCTCTTCCCGTTCTCTTTAGGTGACAAGACTCACCAATGGGAAAAGGCCTTACCCCAAGGATCTATCACCTCGTGGGATGATTGGAAACGTGCGTTTCTTGCCAAATTCTTTTCACAGGCTAGAACCGCTAAGCTTCGCAACGAGATCTCAAGCTTCACACAACGGTCCAATGAGTCTTTCAACGAAGCTTGGGAGAGATTTAGAAGCTACACTTCACAATGCCCACATCACGGCTTTAGCAATACCTCTCGCCTTAGCACTTTATACCAAGGTGATTTGCCTAAGATCCGTATGCTACTTGACACGTCATCAAATGGTAACTTCTTGGCTACGAACGTTGAAGAAGCCATGGAGCTTGTCGAGAACTTGGCCTAAAGTGATGGTACCAATGGCGACGACTATGACCGCGCCACAAGGAACACTAGCGACTTTGATGAGAACAAGCGAGTCAAAGACATGAAAGCTCTTAATGACAAGTTGGATAAGCAAGCCAATTTGATTGATAAACTTCTAGTGTCTTCTCAAAAGACGGTTAATTTTGTGGATGCTTATGATGAGAATTAAGGTTTCTATCAAGAGGAGAACGTGAACCTGAACACCCAAGAGGAGATGAACTACGTGGGGAACAAAGGGAACTACCAAAACAAAGGGAACTACCAAATACAAGGGTTCAAACAAAACTATAGGAACCACCCCAACTTCTCTTAACGGAACACAAACGTGGAGTATCCACAAGACAAAGTCTACCCTCCACAACCTAATCAAGCTGAAGGAGCCCCACAAAAGACATTCCAACCTCAAGGTCAAGTTTCTTATTCCAACCAACAAGGTTTTGTCCCAAGGAACCAATTCCAAGGGAACCAAAGTGGATTCCAAACCTAAGCCCCACCCGGTTTTCAAGGCCAACAACAAGGGTTTGTGCCTCAAGGGACAAGCGGAGATCAATACGCAGGTGGATTGCTCTTACAACGACCTCAACACAAAGGTTGAGGCTTTGAACTCCAAGGTAAAACAAATGGAGAAAAAGGTGTTGCTTCTTCTTCCCGACCACAAGGTCAACTCCTGGGTAAATCCGAAGCTAATCCTAAAGAGTATGTAAACGCCATCACCTTAAGTAGTGGTACGGTTTTGCATCCAAGAGAAGCTCCTTCTTCTCTCAATGAGGACATTCAGAAGCAAAGTGGGGGGGTGAAATTTCAAGAAGATGACGATTTGGTTGAATATGAGGTAGTGAGAGAGCAAGACAAGGTTGAAGAAGTTGAGAAGGTCAAGCCTACGGTTGTTGTTTCTCAAGAGAAGCCAAAGAAGAATGTATTTGTCCCTAAGCCATACGTTCCTAAGCTACATTTTCCCTGGCGGTTCAAGAAGCAACTTATGGACAAGTACAAAGCCATCTTTGATAGGCAAATGGAGAAGGTAGAACTCACAATGCCTTTGGTTGATGCCTTCTTACTTGTCCCTCAATACGCCAAATTCTTAAAAGATGTCGTGAATGAGAGAGCTAAGGAAATGGAGTCTATGGTCATTCTAACTCACGAATGTAGCGCCATCATACAAAAGAAGATAGTGCCAAAGAAGCTAGGAGATTCGGGATCATTTACTCTACCTTATGCACTTTGTCCTCTAGATTTCAACCATTGTTTGTGTGATCTTGGAGCAAGTGTAAGCCTCATGCCGTTTTTGGTAGCCAAGAGACTAGGCTTCACACGCTACAAGGCATGCAACATTTCCCTAATATTGACGGATAGGAGCGTGAGGGTTCCTATTGGTTTGCTTGAGGATCTTCCTATTGTGGTGAAGGATTTTATTGTTCCCACGGATTTCGTAGTACTTGAAATGGATGAAGAACCTAAAGATCCTCTTATCTTTGGTAGGCCATTCCTAGCAACCGCGGGGGCGATAATCGATGTGAGGAAAGGCAAAATAGACCTTCACCTGGGTAAAGGAGAAGTCCTTGAGTTCGATATCAACAAGGTGATGAAGAAACCCACCATAGATGGCAAATGTTTCTACATAGAGACCATGTATGGACTAGCCGACGAATTGCTTGAGGAAATAAGAGTATAAGACGGTTTGGAAGTGGTCTTGACTAAGGAGTGTGGTGATCATGGGTTCTTAAGTAAAGAGAGTCAAGGGGATGAGCTACTCATGGACTTGCACAAGCCGGTTGAAAGGGATACACCATTTGTTGAGTTGGGTGTTCGTGGTACCGAGGTTCAAGATGGTTTAATAGTTGGTACGGTTCAAGAGGAGTTTGCTCTAGCCGTTGAAGAGACTAGCATGGGTAAGTCTAGTCTTGACGAGGACGATTGGAGCGAACTCAAAGCCCCGAAGGTGGACCTAAAGTAGCTTTTAAATAAAATTAGGTTTTTAGAGTATTTATAAAAAAAAGAGGGGAACCGGGTCAACCCGGAACAAACCGGGTTTTGACCCGGTCAGATTTGGGTCGTCGTTCCAATACCGGTCGGCGCGAGCCCGGTGCACTTGGCCGGTGTGAGAAGTTGTTGCCGAAAGGTGTGGCACCAGGAGGCCAAGAAAGTCCCTGGTCAGGTGATGGTCTGGCAACGGGCTTGTGTGCCGGCTTTGTCTTGCCCGGGATGAAAGTGTCATGCCGATTGGTGCCGAGCTGATTTCAGCCGGTGCACGCGTCCGAGAAATTCCCTGTCTGAAGAAAGATTCAGCACCGGGCATGTGCACGGTCTTGTTCCGGGCCGGTGCTGAGGGGAAATCCGTGGGAGAAATATTTCTGCTCTAAGTGCGAACTTCTCCAAAGTATCCAAAAGCTTCCAAAGTACCTAATAAGGACTCCAAAACATGCAAGACTCTCTAGGACATATCATGAGACCCCTAAACTCTAAATGAGACAAAACAATTAAGAAAAGCTATGAAACCATATGCATATGAGATGAAACCTATGCTAAATAAATGCATGAAAGGGACAAAATACGAGAATATCAACTCCCCTAAACTTACTCATTTGCTTTCCCTCAAGCAAACAAATAAGAACAAGTAGGGAGAGAGGTTCCAAAGCGGGAACTCAAATCCATAAGTACCATAAAAAGAAGTAAAATCAATGTCCAAGTTGCTAGTTCTAGGATGCGATCCAAAAGTCTACTCAAAAGAGGCTAGCCATATCCTTCCCTACTGATATGCGCAAATAAGATGAAACAAAAGCAATAAACATTAAAAGAGTTGTAATTCGATGGAGGAAAATATAGGCCCAGGGTATTTCTCAGGAAATCAATGAATGCAGATAAACTAATTAACAGGATTTAGATTTAGTGCGGTTCTTGAACTCAAATAACTAAATTATAATTGACCAACTGTCGTTGCAAGAATTATCTAATTCTAAACTTCAGAATCTCAAATCTCTTTGCAAATTCCTAAGAGTAAATCAGCTTTAATTTCAGGTTTAATATGTTCACAAATCAATTAAACCAAATCTCTTTGCGAATAATCAATTTGCTCAACTTAGATTCTATCAGGTAATTAATCGCACTGTCGTGCCTAATCAATTATCCTAAGATCGATGTTCTAGGTAGCTAATCTAGAACAAGCTTTGAACACAGCCTAAGCGAAGAACTAATTCAGATGGTGAATACTAATAAACTAATCAACCTAGCATTCAGAGAAAACCCTTATGAGAACCCTGAACCTAAAGTGGATCTACTCAGACATGGAGATTGAAAGCAACATGATTGAATAGATCATCAAAGAAATCAATAAAAACAAGAGTTCAGAGTTGTCTCTCCAAAAACCAAAGTAGAATCAAAGTAGAATAAAGCATAGAAAATAAAGCATAGCCATAAAAGTGGCTGAAAAACCTAATTATAATGCTAAAACACGAATTGGGGCCTTCTTGTAATTATTAAAGTCTTCTGGGGAAATCAGCAATTCTTCAAACTTCATTAAAAGACGCGACTTGTAATCTGCTTCGATGGGTGTCGATCGATACCAGGGGGTATCGATCGATGCTTGACGCTTCGATTGGGCACTTAGTCACCAGACTTCAGTTTCGCTCCAGAATGCTCCATAAAACTCCAATATCTCCAATAATGCTCCAAATGTGCTAAAACCTGTAAAAGACTCTAAAAGACTCCAAAATACTAGAAAGACTCTATAAAACAGACTTATATCATGGCTTAAAAGGGGTAAAAACCATGATATATCAACTCCCCCAGACTTAGCCTTTGCTTGCCCTCAAGCAAATAGAAGACTAAACCAGAGAAAGAGGTTTGAAAACACGGAGACTCACCTATTCAGGAATCATCGCAAAGATCCTTTTCCCAAGCACCCAAATGTCACCTAACCAGCTTTTGATCTAACCACTATGTACTTCTCCGTAGACATTCGTAGATTTTCCAGACTCCACACATTATCTCGCAGCATTGTTTCAATAAAGCTCTCATCGCCAGTTTCATCGCGGCAGCCAATGTTCAAGAACCTTCTAGATTCTTTACAATACAATATCATGACAAGGAACCATCCAATTTCACACTTTTTGTATCAATTTCTCTCCCCCATACTTATTTCTTATTATGTTCTCTCCTTTTTTAGATCTGCATATACACATCAAGGTCCGAAAAGCTAGTATTGATGGTGTTTGCCACCGAATCCCCGGTTCTTCCCTCTCTATGTATCAAAGGTTTAGGCGAATAGTGGTATCACGGGAAATTTTCCTAACCTCGCTTTCAACCTTTGTGTGATCATTCCCTCTTATGTAGAATAATGGGATCGCTGGAAATTTTCCTAGCCCTCTACTCAGAAGAAAATCATTTCATCTTTTATGCTCTTATTTATCAACTTATAACAGGGGAGAGAGATACCATTACTTTAAAGATATGGGTTCCTTTGTCAGATATGAATGATGAATCAAGCTCTGTAAACACTAACCACATTGATGAAGTGCAGAAATTTGGCTCAGGTTTCAGAAGAACTCTGCTAGAGACATGGATGTTTTCTAGTCAATTGGTCAGTCCTTGGATTTTTCATTAGTCGATCTAGAGCTGATCCTGCAATACTGGTCACTCAAAAACAAAATCAAAACAACAATTCAAGCACAGGATCATCATCTCTAACAAGTTTTGACTCAATAAAACGTTTTTAACTCGATAAAACAACTGACTCTAAGAAAAACAAACACAATGTCAGCAGACACCTCCCCCAGACTTAAAAAACACTGTCCCCAGTGTTATCTAGCCTAGAGTAGGTAAAAGAAAACAAAAGAACAGACTAAAATTAATAAAAACAAGATGTTACCGTGCTGGAACATCTGGTGTCGATCGACACACGGCTTGGTATCGATCGATACCAGGCTTAAATCAAGATGATGAACCGTACATTCGCGATTGGTGTCGAGCGATACCAATGTGGTATCGATCAATACTCGGGCGATTTCGAGTTGTGCTCCTTGTTTATCCTGACACAAATACATAACGAAAAATAAAAAGAAAAATGACTCAAAAGCATACTCACCAGTGGGTTGCCTCCCACCAAGCGCTCGTTTAAAGTCAGTAGCTTGACTTTGGCTCAGGTGATCAGTCAGGAGAAGATTGAGAGCTTACTCCCATGCAAGTTCGACAGCTAGATACTTGCAGACTCAGAGTTCTGCTCAACATGCTCTCCATAAATTAATTTCCTTTCTCTTTCAGCTCCGAAGTAAGGAGAATTCGAGCCTTAGAGAATGGCTTCGAAGTTCTTTTGCACTTCACCTTATATTCAATCGAATCCCCATCACACTTTTGAGGGATTAAGGTCATAGAGGGAGCACCTTTTACTCTTTTACTTTTCGCCTTCTTCTTTGTTGCCTTAGCCTTCTTGACAATTTTCTTGGGGATGATGGGCGGTTCAATCAAAACATCAATGACAGTTGGGTCGTCAGGAGGCTCTTCCAAAAGATCAATTACCAATGTCTCTCTTGTGACAACAATGAAGCACGAGACATGTGTGGGAGCACCTCTAGAGGGAATGGCATCATAGTAGACCTCTCCGTCAATGTAAGAGAAATAGAGTCTCTTATTAGGTGTGTCTATGATCGCGCCATCAGTAGCCATAAACGGTCGTCCCAGGAGCAAAGAAACCTCAGATCCTTCGCTTATCTCCACAACCTGAAAATTAGTGGGCACCAGACAATCTCCTACTTTAACAGGCAAAGCATGGATAGTACCGTATGGAGGTGAGGTGGAGGAGTTCGTAAATGTTAGAAGCATCGTAGGGGGTCTTATATCAGCCCCCAATCTCTCTGCAATTGCCCTTGACATGACATTCACGCTAGATCCTGAGTCAACGAGAGACTCATCGAATTCAACTCCAGAGATGGAGCATGGAACTGCGAATTTCCCTGGGTCTTCCTTCAGGGTTAACTGCCTCAGCGGTAGTGACTTGCGTCTTGCCTTGATGAAGAGTGCCTTAATTTCTTCCAGAGTTTCTCTGCAATCTTTGAAGTGACTAAGCAGAGGCCAGCTAAAGATGAACTGGCCATCTAGGACAACGAAGAATGGTAAAAATGAAAAAGATGTCCTACATGTATGATTCATTGTCTCGCCTAAAACAATTGATGAGAAAATCAAATACATATTAAGTTCAAATAAAGTGAGCAAGTATATCCTGTCGGAAAGAATCTCTATGGATCGAAATCCTCTGGGGATGTCGCATTGCAAGCACTCTAGCTACCGCCTAGTCTAGTACAAACCAAAAAAGAGCTGACACGAGGAAATAGCGTAGAAGCACACATGTAAAAATCATCATAAATTTTGTTCTTATGTTCCTGAAAAATACTTAATAAAATAGAAAAAATTACACGAATATTATAAAATTAAAACAAAAAACAAGTAGATAAATTCAAAACAAACAAAAATAAATTTGTAACGGATAAATATCCTCCCCCAGACTTAAATCACACTGTCCCCAGTGTGAAAAAAAAGTTGGTGAAAGGATGGAAAAGACATGAAAATAAAATTGCAGATAAATAAAAGGTTCGAAAGTAAAAAAAAAAAAGATAGAGGGAAGAAGATCGATTGAACCGTGGTGGTGATGTGCATGGCTAGGCGTCACCTGACTCATCTGTCTCTGAGTCGAGTATGTTACCATCAAATTGGTGATGCTCTTCGAGAAAGCGTATTACACGCTTATATCGCCTCTCTTGTCGTGCCATCTTATTCTCCATGGCTGCATATTTTGGTCCATGTGCGTGTGAGGAGGTCGCGGGAGCGGATGGTGCATGGGCATGTGATATTAGTAGTAGTCAAGTATGATTTGCAGCTGCATCTCAGTTGGCCTTAGCCACTAAGAACTCTCCGATAGTGTATGCGAGACGCGGGACAGCATGTACATAGTCCATCGTCTCCGGTATCCATCTAGGTGCTGCTCCATCTCGGAGTCTACGGACAGAGTCAGAAGGCAAGAACAAAAAGTAAGACCCACCTACGTTGGGGCAGAATTTGTAACCGAATATGTCCGGGTCGAGTGATGCTCTAGAGATGGTTTGGACTCGTGAAAACTGCATGAGATCGAACCAAGTCACTTGGAGTTGAGTCTCGGCTGAGAAATCGAGTGAATGGCTCGTAGAATCGCTGTAATTATGCTTTCGAAAGCGGTGGTGGATTCCTCGGGTCTTGTGGCAAGCGGTTCGTGTTTCACCTTCACCAAATTCTTCACAACGATACAAACAAAGCAAGCATAGCGTGGGTCGGCGTTGAATGGAAGTTGAAGAGTAAAAAGCTCGCCTTTGTGGACACCAGCGACGTTTGCTCGTGAAAAGATGGTGTGCGCCAAGAGCTTGTGTACGAAGCGTATTTCGGGATGCGTGAGTAGGGAAGCTTTAGATCCTCCGTTGTCGTATACGCCTTGTCCCATGGTGTGCCACAAGTATCTATTGGGATTCTCCTCGGGGTTAATCTCATCGAGGTATCGAAACTTCAAAGCTTCACAAAGTTCTGGAATGGTTAGCGCATAAGAATATCCACGTACAGTAAAAGTAAGTGTACCATCATTCGCTCTCGGATTAGAGCGTCTCTTGTAGCACATGGTGACGGTTGCTAATAATTTAATGGTGAGATTGTCGTAGGGGGGGGGGGAGATTGAGCTCCATGAAAGGTCTAAGATTAAGCTCTTCGAAGTACCAAACCACGTCTTCTCTAATCCCGACCATGTCGAGAGTCGAGTAATCCATACGAGGAGTTGATTAGACAACCATCCTCTTGAGCTTCTCGAGGTACTCGATATTCGGGTCCATAGGCTGCCCGACATATCGTACTCTCGGTCTTGGTTCTGGAGGTGGCGTCGGTTCACGTGGAGGAGAAGGTGTCGGGTCACGTGGAGGGAGTGTTGCGTGAGCTCGAGTTCATGGTCGCCTTCGACTCATTACGAACTCGGCAAGATTGGTGTCATCATCCACACTACTTGTATCCGATCTGCCTTGGATCTCATCGGTACGCCTAGAGAGTGATCTCCGAGATGATTCTCTTATGTATCCGCTATTCTTAAAGCGCATTATGCGAGATCTGACGTGGTCCATTGTTCGTACAAAATAGAAAAACATCTCGGCAAAAATATGAATATGGTTGTGATTGAAAAGTTTCAATGTAAGAGGATACTAAATCGAGTATCAAGAGACATATTCAATCTACAAATGAGTAATATCAAACGTAAAGCTAGCTAATCAAGATGCTAATGACTAGTTTCGGATCTGTGACGTACTTTGCATAAAAATTCTAAAAATAGTTTTTAAGCTCATTCTTATGCAAATTAAATAAATTACCATATATTAATCACTAACTAAACAAGACTTAGCCAAATTAATCAAAATTATTCTCCAAATTCGTTTTTAATTAATCTCAAAAATTTCAAATTCCAAAAATCTCAAATCCATAATAATTAAGTGCTAAAATTGCAATCTAATCATTCTAGAAGTTCAATTTAGAATTCTCTAACAATTTCTAGCTATCATAGATATATCTATTTAAATTAAGAAAAACCTTAGGGTTTGGCTCATATGAAAAAGTACAAGATTAGGATAATACCTTGTTGGAAAAGATGAGATAGTTGTGGAATTAGAATCTCCTTTGAAAAAGATTTAGAATGGAACAAAGAAATTTTGTAAAAGCTTGAAAATTGAAAAAGTTGTTCTTGCTCAAAATCTCCAAGTCTCTTGGAAGAGAAGAAGAAAGAGAGCTTTTAATCTAGAAATATTATTTTTGGTCTTTGAAAAAAAAATTTATTACAAAAAGAAGTTTTCTGTTTTTCAAAAAAATGTTGGTACTTACCTTAGCGGGATACGAAGATTAACTTTGGTTTAATTTCATGTCGGGAACATGTTCGGGATTGCATAGTTAAGGATCGAAAATGGTTCGGGAAAGGTCAAGACTGGTTTCGGGTCGGAATGGCCTGGCCGCGGGTCGAGACTACGCGACCGCGGCCAACCCCCACTTCGCCGTGGGTTGGCTTCCTCCTCCCGCGGCCGATTGATTTTCTTCTTGGGTCATTTTCTCCTTCATTCCTCGGGCGTTTTGCGATCCGTTTCGACCGGCTTCTTTATTTTTTGTGTGTTTCTGATTTTTTTTTAAATGTTTTTGGGTTTTGTGGTTTTATATAAAGTTTGAAATACTAAAAAGAAAGACGTCATTAGAAAAAGAACGATAAAATTAAAGAAAGAAAAACTTACCAAATGGGTTGCCTCCCATTTAGCGCTTTTGTTTAAAGTTGTTAGCTCGACTTCTTAGTGAGACTAGGCGTGAGTAGTAGATGTCCCGGGAACAAATGTTCCTTGGGTTTCATCGAGTTTGTGATGTGATTCTCCTATCTCTGGTGTCACCTTCTTCTTTCTGCGTTTCTTCGGAACTTTTGCATTTTGAAGAACTCGTTTCGTCTTCTCTATCATTCCTTCCACTCGTTCTTCTTTGGCGTCTCTTAAGTCGGGTGGAATTGTGATCCTGATTTTTTCAAATGGTTTAGAAATAAAAGGTTGACTTACTTTTGGGGGCCGCGGTCTAGTCGACTCATCTCTCTCTCTTCCATTAGGGAGAATCGACTTCTTCTTCTTGTGATGGTCCCTCGGGATTGGAACTCCGTCTGAGACAGTTTGATAGAACTTCCTTCGATCCACATTCAAGAAAACAACTTGACGGTTGGCGTAATCAAGGATGGCACCAACGGTAGCTAAGAACGGTCGACCAAAAATTAATGGTCTATCCTTGTCTCGGTCCATCTCGAGAACTTGAAAATCAGCAGGAACGATCTTGTTTTCAATAAATAGTTGAAGATCTTTGATCACTCCGTCGGGCTTCTTTTGTGATAAATCTCCCAAAATTACGCTCACGGTAGAAGGTGTGAGAGTCTTTAAACCGATATTTTCGGCAAATATTTTTGACGTAATGTTGACGTTGGCTCCCGAATCACATAGACAATCTACAAAATTTATCTCTAAAATCGAGCAAGAGAAAGAAAAACGTCCGGGATCATCGGCTTTTCTTAGCCTTTGGAACAGAACTTGTTTTGGTACCTCAAATGGTGGTTCTCGAACAATGTTGGATTCAATATTGGCTCTTCCATAGAGTGAGACGAATTTTGAAGCTTCTCCATGCTTCGTCTCATTGTTGACTTCCTTTTTGGGCACGGTGGAGATCACGTTGCAAAATCTCTTCGTATTATTTTCTACTCTTCCGGGCAAAGTTCCATTCGGTCTCTTAGTGGAGTCCGCGGTTTGAGAGACTTGCATATCCTACTTCTTGACATGGGTGGAAAGAAATTCGAATTTCCCATTCAAGTCGTTGTACATACAATCGACTTTGACATTGAATTCCTTCGCCGTCTTCTCGTTGCTTTGAGTGAGTAGTTCAATTGATTGCTCGAGCGGCTTTGATAAGAATTTTGCGCTCCGACATAGTTAACTTCTTCTTCTTGAAAATACGAACCGTTGTTGTCGGGTTCATAATAAGCATCATCCTCGCCTCCATTGGTAGCTTCACAAGCATGCACTTGGCGATTTTGGTTCTTGAAAAGTTGATTCATCATGTTCTTTAGCTCGGCTATCTCCTTGGATTCTGATATTAGCCGTGTCGGGAGAGTTGTTGCTATTAGCCATATCAAGATTTTCGATGAGACCTCTTCCTTGGTTTATTGTGTTTGTCAAAAAGTCTCCATTACTAGCCGTGTCGAGAGAAAATTGATATTTCGGTAATAGTTCTCGGTAGAAAGTGTTGAAAAAATTTGGACCGGAGAAACCGTGATGAGGGCAATCTATCTTGTAGTCTTTTAAACGTTCCCACGCTTCATGGAATGATTCCACCGTTTGTCGATGAAAACTTTGGATTTTGTTTCTCAACGAGTTCGACCTCGGGTGAAGAAACGAGCTTGTTTTCATCGAGCAGGGAGTGGCCGCAGCGAAATGAGGTTTGGCTGCAGGTATAACTCTCTTGGCTGCGGGTCGAGCCCTCCTGGCTGCGGTGGACTCTTCTTCGAGGAAGCTTCATCTGCCTTCAGTGCTTTAGGTATATTTGTTGATCCAACCATTGGATTGTCTCCAATCCAATAGCATTTGAAAGCTGAGTGAATCTATTTTTTTGTATCCAAATTTGGTGATGATCAGACAGTGAGAAGGTCTTCTTAGACTTATGACGGTCCAAGTTAATCCAAAAATGTATTTTTGTTCCGAAATATAATTTTTTTATCACAAGTTACCTGAAATGTCTTTCATAACTCTAAAACATGGAAATCACTTGAAAACCATTAAAAACGGAGTCAAAACTCATGCAAAAGATATTAAAATGATCCATAAAAATGGTCAAAAATCGGTGTTATCACCCGCCTCGGCCAAAAGATGGTTCGTCACCAACAAAGAAATCATTTTCCTCATCTTGACACAAATTACTCAATAGATAGCCTCGGTAACATGATCAACTAGATGTCTCGGAATCTCTTCACCTCGGCAACTTAATCTCTATCCCAAGATTTTCACCTCGTCACAATCACTTCTGAGCCTGACGAGCTGGGGGGGAGCAGATTCCACCCGCTCGAGATTAACCATCTAAAAATGACTAAGTATGGAGAGCCAAGTGGAGAGGAAGACAACCGAGTCAAAAAGAAGAAGAAGACTACCGAGCCAATGAACATCTCAGCCCCATTTCGTTCGCCTCGGCAAGACTCTCCTCGGCCAGTTCACTTCATGCAAAGCGTGACCGAACTTCATGCAAAGCGTGACCGAGCCGAGGCGAGATCATTACCGTTTCTTAGATCAAATACGAGGCCATAACATGACCAAGATGAACCGAGACCAGACCAAAATCATGCCAACCCGGTTCATCTTAGCAAAACAACATGGGCCGAGCCTAGCACTTCATGGGCCGAGCCGGAGCAAGGCTTAATGGGCCGAGACGAAGGTCACTTGTCAGACTCAATGTGCCGAACCATAACCCCATCAAATGACCTAGGTTATTATCCATCCCAAGAGGTGATCTAAGTCGGTGGCCGCACAAGGGAAAATGAAATATTCCAGATTCTATCCGAGATCTTCGCCCACGAAACTTGTATAAACTAGGATTCAACCCGCGATAACTATATAGCACGGAGTAATTTTTGTTTAAAAATTGTTTTAAGTTTTTGTAAAAAATTGTTTTTATCTGAATTTTAAAATATGTTTAACTAATGATTATAGACAGAACTAACAACTCGGACTAACCTGACTACTAAACCCGTTTTGCAATAAACTAAAATATTATTCGGGCTAACCCGAAAAAATCTATAATCTTGAAAACATAACTTTAATATGCACCGTTTAATGACTATGATTTTTGTGGTCAGTCCACAAACTCTTTAAAAAATCAATTTTGTGTCTAGCTCTTTATAAAATTAGTAAAATATTTTATAATAATTATATCGAAAATATTACAAAATTTCAAATATATTTTTCTTTGAATATGTATGGATTTATTATTATTTAATAATATCATAATAATTAATAAACTAAATAGTAAATAGCATTTTTAATGAGAAATAAATACTTTCTATATTCTCATCAATAATTTTAAAACACAATTATATACTTTCCTATTTCAATTATCTTTTCTTATTTATTTCATGTAATAACTTACAAAACAAAGTTCATTTTCAAAAATGTCTTCTTAAATAATATTATAGAGATAGTGAACATGATCATTCATAGAAAGGGGGACTTTATGGAGACCTAACAACGACATAGAAAACAGACAGAAACACATCTTTGTATTTGGCTTCTCTAAACAACGATAATAAAACCATCTTTAGAACTCTTCTCTGTGTTTCTTTCGTTGAATCTAATGTTTCCTCTAAAGTTTTTAACAATAATTTGGTTGACCGAGTTTCAACTCCCACATCGTATAATGTTATCACCTTATTCTGTTAATGCATGCATCGCATATGCATACATTGTGTACGCGTACACCGCATACCTAACATACTTTTGGCGTATGTATACATTTAACACATTTTATCGTATATGCGTACTCCGCATGCGTGTACATCACATGCATGTTTACCACATATGAGTACACCACATATATCAATTCGAATACTTTGTGGAGTATGCGTACACCACACATTGGCGTACACCACCCACTAGCGTACACCACATATATATATACCACGCATTGGCGCACACCACATATCATAATAGTGTATTTTTAAAAAAAATTCAAATTTCAATATGTGAAGCAAAAAATCTATGATTTTTAATATATATATCATCATATGACTCACTTTTTTAAATGAGTCATTATTAAGATTCAAGCCTATATGGTATACATACACCATTTTGGTGTGCGGTACACGCGTAAACCACCATTTTGGTGTATGTATACCGTATATTAACATGTACACTGTATTATAGCAGATAAAACGTAGATTTTGCGTTAATAATGTCCATTTTCAAAAATTCAAATTTCAACATGTGTAGAGAAAAATCTATGTTTTTTTATAATATATATGTCACCATGTGATACAATTTTTATAAGAAGATATATGAATCAAATATTTGAGGGATAAAGTTTTTTACAAAGTACCAAAGATAATTAATATTTTTATTGGGTATTATGAGTAAGTGGTATATATTAATAAGGAAATTAGTTTCCCTACGTCTGTATTGTTGCAAGGAAACTGTGCAATGTGAAATCCCTTTTTAACCCCTAATAACATGTGATATCTTTTCAACTGCTTTATGTCATCATATGGGCCACCACTCTCGTAAAGTTGTCAGATTGAGACAACTTCTTACATGTTTGATACGGCTTAGATTTGTTGTGTGTTCTCGATGAATTAATTTTTTTTTAATAAAAGGAGATAGGGGAAGATATGGACTTGTTAAAACCGTAATACATCTAGGGTTTTATTCACATCAAGTTGTCTCTTTGCATTACCTGAAAAAATTGAAGCGGCCGTTCGACTACAAATCCCGGCAACAAACCCCTTGCTTCACCGCTGCGATTTTCTGGCAAATTTTTTCGTCATCTAGTAAATCCTTCTTCCTTGTAAACAACTATGCTAATAGGTACTGACATTACAAGAAAACAGCGATTTGGTGACTGCAGAAAGAGTCGCAAAATAGTCGCTAAAAGCGATGGTACGACTAACTTGCGACTAAAGACCGTAGTCGGTAATCTTTAGTTGCTAAAGAACGTAGTCGTATAAATAGTCGCCATTTGGCGACTACTTTCCGACTAAGACCATGAATAGTGGAATAGTCGTAAAATAGTCGCACATTGTAGTAGTCGTAAAATAGTCGCATAAATTAGGCGACTAGTAAACGACTATAGGAAGAGTCAAGATGTAGTCGGATAATTGTAGTCACCAAATATAGTCGTAAAATGTAGTGATCATTTACCGACTATTATATGACTAATTTGACGACTATTCGGCGACTAATCGAAACATAAGCTTCGATGATGTAAATATACGGCGACTACTATGCGACTGTTTAGTGACTATTTGGTGACTACTATGCGACTGTTTACAGACTATTTTTGTTGTCAATATTAGAATTTGGTATGAACGATTGGTATTTGTTTGTTTCTCAAATGTAAACCTGTGTTACAAACTTAAATAACTAAACAACCGAAATTTCATTGAAAATACCATTTGATTACAAATATTAACCAATGTATTCAAACTCCATAACAAGTTCACAACACAAGTTCTAAAAAAACAGAGGTAACACAAGTGATAAAAAACAGAGGTAACTTAAGAAGTAGATGGTTGATCTATTGATGGAAGCATATTGGTTGTTGCTGGAGGTGAATTAGCAGACAAGAAGTCGAGAAACCTCGGATCAGTTTGGCGCAAGTACTTTTCCACCAAGGAAAAGTGCTCGAACTTGTCCTTTTGCTCAGCCGCAGCTCGGGAGTGCTGTGATTCACGGGCAGCAATCTCAGCATCACGCCGTTCATTATAGGCAGTCTGCTCCTAGATTTTCCATTGAGCTTCCTTTAGTTGCTCTTGCAGTGCAACAAACGAGGAAGAGGCTCCCGATTGCTTGCGCTTGCCATTGATAAGAGTCTCCTTCAGGCTTCTAACTCCATAAGGAGTTCCTAGCGAATCCAAGTCAGTGGACTGTGAAAAAGTAAGAGAAAAACGTAATTAAAGTAGACAAAAGCCAAGACAATATAAATGTGGACTGAAAATGTTACTTACCTCAAGAAAGATGCTAGTATAGTCATCTGTTGTTAGCTCTCGAGGTCGAGAAGCACCGTCTGAAACATCTGAAGCCTCTGTCACGAGGTCAGACAACTTCTGTTGCAGCTTGTCCTGATATCTTTGAGCGATTTTCTCCGCCTTCTTATCGACATAGGTACCATCTGGTTTTGTATGTGTCTTGATGAAAACCTCACCAAGACTAACCGATCGTCCTAATTCCGCTTCCTGCAATGTTACAAAATAAACAACGATTATGAAATTTTTTTAAGTTGTTAAGGTGTAAGAAAAAGTAAAAGTTACTTACCATTTCATGTTGAATTTTTTGATATGACTTCGGCCCTGACAAGTGGATGTGAGGACCGAGACCTTGACGGTCAAACAGACGAGCATTGGAATAGGTGAGACTCCTCAGCTTTGCTTCTTCAGTGTCCCAGTACTGAGTCATCGTATTCCAAAGCATGTCACCGATCCAATTAGGTCGCTCTCGACTAGTCCTCACACTGCTAACCATGTCCTTCATCCGGCGTTGACAGATTTCATCAAAATACTCTTTAAATGTCCCTGTTATCAAGGGATCCCAGGTGTGGGGTTTCTACAATACAAAGACAACAGAATGTTAGTGAAAACATCAGAAGCAAACCTATATGACAGAAAACATCCCACTGCTACAGAACAGAAAACTTTACCGCGAACTCGAGGAAGTATCGTTCTTGTCTCTCCCGAGGCACACATGTCCAACTATAGTAGGGACCATCGAATTTGTTGGTAAACACTTTAGTGATTTTCCTAACCAGTTTCGATCCCATGTCGCGATTAAACCTGCAAAAACACACATGAAATAATACAAATATTTATTTAACTTAAGACTTCAAAACACATGAAACAAGAAGACCTAAGACCTAAGACATAAAACCAAAGACAGACACAAACACATTCAAACACATACATGAAACACATTTCAGAGAACTAAGACCTAAGACCTAAAACCAGAAGACCTAAGACCTAAGACTTCAGAGAACTAACACTAATAGACACATGAAACCAGACATGAAACAATAATAATCAAACACATGAAACCAGACACAATTCTAATCAAAGCAAACACGTTCTAATCAAATCCATCAAACACATTCAAACACAGAGACAATTCGAATAAAAAGACAGACACAATACATACACAAACACATTAAAACACAGACATGAAACACATTTCAGAGAACTAAGACCTAAGACCTAAAACCAGAAGACCTAAGACCTAAGACCTAAAACCAGAAGACCTAAGACCTAAGACCTAAGACCTAAAACCAAAAGACCTAAGACCTAAGACTTCAGAGAACTAACACTAATAGACACATGAAACCAGACTTGAAACAATTCTAATCAAACACATGAAACCAGGCACAATTCTAATCTATGCAGACACGTTCTAATCAAATCCATCAAACACATTCAAACACAGAGACATTTCAGAGAACTAAGACCTAAGACCTAAAACCAGAAGACCTAAGACCTAAGACTTCAGAGAACTAACACTAATAGACACATGAAACCAGACATGAAACACATTCAAACACATTCTAAACTAAGCTAGATTAACACATTTCTAAACACATCAAACTGTGTCTACACTAAGACTCAGACACAAACACAATTCTAATCAAACACAGCTCGTGTTTGGGTCATACCAGCCCGAGTTCGGCGTCGTTGTGGGAGAGAGGACAGTTGTAAACTTATCCCGGTCTGGCACCATAAGCAGTGCCCTTAGCGTGTCTTCTTGGAGATCCGGCAACACTGGAGATTCATCTTCGAAATTGTGTCCGTGAGAAGATGGATGACTCTGAGCCTGAGAGTTCTGATGTGGTGACGGTGGAGCCTCCAGTGGATCCGATTCAGGCGCACGGCGTTCTTCACTGTTGAAAAGTTGCCGTGGCGGTGGAAAGCTCCGGAAATTTGGTGTTGAGGTTGACAGTTGATTGTCGACGGCGACTTGAGGTGGTGTCGCCTGAGTCGGAGGAACTTGGGCAGCTGGCGTGATGTTGTACTGCGGCGGAAGATATCTCGGTGTTCGCGAAATTGTCGGAGAGGGATTGTAACCTCCGCGTCTCTAAGAAAGATTGGGAGCGTGTTTTCTCTTCTGATTCTTACCCTTCTTAGCTTCTGGCATCATCAGAGAATGGCAAGAAAAGAAGTAGAAGAGATTCGAGAGGAGAAATCGAAGGAGAAGAAGATGAAATCGAAGGAGAAGAAGAGATTCGAGAGGAGAAGAAGAGATTCGAGAGGAGAAGAAGATGAAATCGAAGGGTTAACGAAGAAGGACTTAGGGATTTAGGGCTTTCGTAGGTTTTTTTGTTTAATCTGAATAAATCAGGTCAACTTAATAATTTGTATGTGTGTTATAAACCGATTAAAGACAATGGCCTAATGGTAAAGACGCACACATGTTTCTCTTCACCCGGGTTCGAGTCCTATAAAGGACATATTTTGTTTTTTTTCCCTGAATACATCTGGTCGAGTTATAGATATGTGTGTGTGATAAATACCGATTAAAGACTATGGCCTAGCGGAAAAGATCGCAAACACGTTCACCCGAACCCGGGTCCGAGTCCGGTTGAGGACATTTTTTTTTATCCTGAATACATCTGGTCGAGTTATAAATGTGTGTGTGTGATAAATACCGATTAAATACTATGGCCTAGTGGTAAAGATCGCAAGACGACAAATTACACTAAAATTCATCTGGTCGAGTTATTTATATTATTATACTATAAATAATATAAAAGACAAATTACACCGAAATTGTGACATAATTAAGTAACATAGTTACTTAGTAGGGTTCTTCGTCATTTGATTCTTCATCAGATGACGACAAATTACACTGAAATTCATCTTCTGGTTCTGCATCTCCGATATCGTAATCGAGGTTTATTTGGTCTCCTTGTACGAAATTGACAAGTACGAGATCTTCAATTGTAGTTATCAATACAGCATCATCATTTTCTGTTTGCAAAAGAGTCGGTTCCTTTTGTTATTATTCCCCTGAAATGTTTCCCCTCGGATTCACTTTTAGAACATTGAGCCACAACTGCTTCGGTTTCTTTTTGTATGGGTACGGAATATAACAAACTTGATCCGCTTGTGAGGCTGTTTGCAATATAAAACTGTATAAATAAGTTATACATCAGTATATATATATATATATATATATATATATACGATATCGACATTAATAAGTACGTACCTAGAATAAATGGTTCGTATTTATTGTATTTTCTCGAATAAAGAACGTCTACAGCACCACCATTGCTCCTCCGAGTGCCTCTACCGATAACAGGGTCATACCAATTACACTTAAAAAGTGTGATTCTCAAATTGACCATCCCCTCGTACTCGAGTTCTATGATATCATTTAAGGTCCCGTAGAAATCTGCTTCATCAGTGTAATTTTCACCTTTAACACAGACCCCATAGTTACATGTCTTTCGTCCAGCACCGTGATTTTGCGTATGAAACAAATAGCCTCTTGTAAAATACATTGGCCAGGTTTTGACCTTATTCAAAGGTCCATGCACTATCTCTTGAACCCAAGTAGGAAATGAATTCGTGGGGTTCCAGTAAGAAACCTGCATATATATAAAAATAGCATAAATATATACAAGTATAAATATATGCATTACACCGAATGTTTTTTAGACATACATATTATTTCACCCATAAATGATATTCGTCAGCTCTTTTCGTAGAGAGTTCTTTTTCGGAAAGTCCTGGATATTTTGCAGAAATAAATTCCTCGAACATTCTACACAAGACCAACACAAATATGAGAAATTAAACAAAGATTATATATAATAAAACGTAATCTGAGAGAGATGCCTACTTATATACCTCTCAATTGGCTGAAAATAGTCACAATTTCGTAAAACATATGCATGTGCACATTGATAGTCTCTCTCTAAGAGCCATATTTCATGCATTTCTCCACTTGGACGGCCTACTTGAGTAAATATAGAAGGTATTCCAAGGACATGATATACGGGGACTTCACCTTCATCGAATATTGTTAACCTGACCAAATTAGTAGAAAAGTAATTCACATTAAAATACATAGGACGTCTATACAAATTAAATGCCAAAGTGGACATGATGTGATTGATTTTAGCATTTACCTTGATTTCGTTTGTATATTCGCAGCAAAGTAGTGCTCTGAGAAATAAGCAATCTCGTCATTGATATATGATTCAACAATCGATCCTGCCGCATATCTTTTGTTCTTTGCTTTCCCTTTCAACTTTTTGAAAAACCTTTCAAAAGGATACATCCACCTATACTGGACAGGGCCTCCTAATTCAACTTCGTATGGGAGATGTATAGGCAGGTGCTCCATCACATCGAAAAATGAAGGTGGAAATATCTTTTCCAAATTGCATAGGATTAAAACTATGTTCTGTTTCAAAATTTGAACGCGACTTTCATGCAAAGTTCTCGAACATAAGTCTCGGAAAAATGCTCCAACCCCTACAATATACGTGAAAATTTCATGAGGTTACTATATACAATGCTATAATCATATTTACAGAAATAGTCGTAATTAGTACCTGAAAACGCAAGGTGGACATTCCGGTCTAGGAGATCTACAAAGATAAATGGAAGTAACCGCTCCATAAAAACATGGCAGTCATGACTCTTCATGCCTGAAAACTTTTGGTTGTCCATATCAACACAACTAGCTAAGTCTGACAAATATCCATCTGGGAACTTAACTGCATGTTTCACACATTCCAGTAAACTTTTTCTGACTTCTTCTGTCAATGTGAAGGATGGGAAAGGAGCTTTAGCCTCACTATCAATATGTAAGCGTGGCCGAGAACAAAATCGTTCTATATCCAATCTTGACATGATGTTGTCTTTCTATTTACCCTTCACACTCATTAGAGTATTCATGATGTTGTCAAAAAAATTCTTCTCTATATGCATCACATCAAGACAATGACGGAGGTTGAGGTCCCTAAAGTACGGCAGCTCCCCAAATATGCTTTGCTTGTGCCAGTTATGGTGCTTCCCATAGCCCGGATTCTTCTTTTCGTGACCGTTTCCACCAACATCCTTTGTTTTCGATGGATTTACACCAGCCAACCACTCGAAATAAACTTGCTCACCGGTCAAAGACGGAGCTGGATACTCTCTCGAAGCGTCTTTTCCCTTTAGGAAGTCTTTTTTATTCCTCTTCAGTGGATGACCAAGAGGAAGAAATCTTCGGTGACAATCAAACCAACATGTCTTCCTTCCATTAGGTAGATAAAAAGATTTTGTATCTTCAATACAAACTGGACAAGACAATTTACCATGGGTTGTCCATCCGGATAACATGCTATACGCCAAAAAGTCGCTTATCGTCCACATCATCACTGCTTTTAGATTAAAATTTTAATTCAAGGACACATCGTATGCATCGACGCCATTAGACCACAACTCTTTTAACTCCAAAATAAGAGGTCGGAGGAAGATATCGAGACTAGCTCGCGGATGATTTGGCCCAGAATTCAGAATTGTAAGAAATAAATACTATGTATTCATGCACATACCCGGGGGTAAATTATATGGCTTCAAGATCACAGGCCACAACAAATGATTACGAGACATGCCAAATGGATTGAACACATCGGTACATAATCCAAGATAAACGTTACGCGGTTCTTCGGCAAACCGGGGATGTTGATCTTGAAAATATCTCCACTCCGCCGCATCAGAAGGATGACCCATTTCTCCCTCCTTTGTTTGGTGCTCGGCATGCCATATCATTGCCGTTTCAGTCTTCTCGCTTTGATACATTCTCTTTAATCTGTCAGCAATAGGTAGATACCACATACGACCGTATGGTACGTTGGTTCTACGCCGGTCGTTCTTAGGCTTCCATCTTTGTTTTCCACAAAACATAAATTTATCTTCCTTCTCGTCTTCTTTCCAGAAGATAATACAATTGTTAATACAAACATCAATTGTATGATATGGGAGACCTAAATTGCGCATCAATTTTTCTGTCTCGTAATGTGAACCAGTTGACTTGTTTCCTTCTGGTAAATAGTCTGTCAAGATTCCGCAAACCGAATCGACTAACTTTTCACTCATATTATATTTTGCCTTATTTTGTATGATTCGAGCAGCTAAGGATAATTACGAGTGACCTTCACGACAACCATCGTATAGTGGATTATTTGACCTTCTAACAAGTCGTAGAATTTCTTTGAATTGTTACGTACCGGTTCTTCTACATTCTGATAACTAGTACCACCTTGATGATAGTTATCAAAACTCACGTTATCACGAAATGCATCATTCACCATATCCACATATCTATCTTCTACTACATTACCCACTTCTTCACTCCCACCTATATACGTCGTATCAACATAACTTGATCCTAAATCCGCCATATTTAAATCTTCCCCATGAGTATACCAAACATAATAATCTGGCATAAATCCTTTGCTATAAATATGATTCCAAATTCTTGTCCCCGGGATAAATTTCTCGTTCTTGCAAACACTACAAGGACAGAAAAACTTACCGCCATTACTCTGTGTTAGAGGCTGGCTATTTGCAAATGTCATGAATTGCTCCACCCCCGTTCTGAACTGTTCCGAGAAATTTCCCGTCTCTTCATCGAACCTATTATACATCCACTCCCGGAAATTACTATAATTGTAATTTCCCGACATTTTATAACTAATAAATCGAATGAGCAGAAGAAATATGTTTGAATTTTGTGTTTAAAATCGAATGAGGAGAAGAAATATATTTTTTTCTGTTTAAGATCGAATGAGGAGAAGAAATGGGGTAAATTTTGTTTATATAGACGATTTTGCCGACTACATAGCGACTACATGGCGTCTGAAAGGCGACTACATATTGTAGTCACATAAAACCGGTGCACCAACCCAAACAACAAATAACACGTGTTTTTCACCGGTTTTGTACGACTGTTTACCGACTGCTATGCGACCCGCCCAAATAGTCGCATATTATTCGCTAATTTGGCGACTATTCTTCGACTACTAAGTCCCGTCATAATATTAGTCGTAACCGTAGTTGTAATTTGGCGACTGAGCTTAAAATAGTCGTAAAATAGCGACTACTATAGCGACTACTATAGCGACTATTCTGTTTGGTCGTAAAACAGCGACAACATTACGACTAAACCTTACTAGTCGCCAAATAGTCGGAAAATAGTTGCTAATTAGTCATAATTCGTAGCGACTAATGTTTTAGTCGCCACATGTAGTCGTTAAAACGCTGTTTTCTTGTAGTGTGATGACAACTATGATTTATTAGATTTTGTAAACAACTTTACTTTACCAAATTTCGTCGATACATGTATCATGATAGATCTAGAATTGCCTCAGAGGATTTTCGGGGAAGGACAAACCCCAATCGGAGAATGGGTTAACATTGACCAGAGGATGACCGTACTTTGGAACCTCAGACTTGCGCTTGATGACGACGAACGAGAGTTCATGTTTAAATCTCCGTTTGAAAAGTTATTTGACGCAACTTATAAAACGCCTTGGTCTGGGGCATTTGGATTATTCACCTTCTCGCGATTGTTGGATGTGGACACAGATAATGAGATATGGCTTTTGTTTGCCGGCAAACCAATCCGCTTCTCTATGCGGGAGTTTAAAATTGTGACCGGTCTTAGATGTGGGAAATGTCCACTGTCTCAGGAAAAGAAATGGCGGGAAAATAGCGGTGACAATTTTTACGACCAACTATTCGGTGAGGAGAAGGAAATCACCGTGGAAAAGGTCATCCACATGCTTCAGAATAGGTATTTTCCGGAAAAACAAATGAGATTAAGGTATGCATGCCTTATCATAGTTGACGCCATTCTGCTTCTGTCTGTCCATTTCCTAAGAGTGAAGGTTGACCCGATCATGCTGAGATGGTTGAATATCTCGATTCCTTCATCCCGTATCCATGGGGCAGGGTTTCATACGATAGAATCATGGAATCACTCATCAATAGGGATCCTGCGTAGATAGCTACCGCCAATTTTGTTGTACAAGATTTTTTCTCAGCTATACAAATGGTAGTTTTGGAGGCTGTTCCAGCAATTGAAGAGGCCGTGGAATCGTCCGATGAAGAAGAAAGAAGATCGGATTGGAATGTGCGCAGATGGGGCAGACAGAAAAATCAGCTACAGATGGGGAAAGAAAGATCACTGGACGAGGAAGAGGAGGTATTTGTCACTGATCCATGTGTAGTCTTATACTTTTGGTAGCATGTGCACAACTGTTATATCCCATACTGATAACAATGTGGATATCAGTTAACAAATGTTAGGGGAATATGCAATTATTGGAAAACGATGCCACCGGATAATCATGTTATAAACATATAACTTTTACTTGTTATGTTGCCATGATTTGTTAAAAACAGGGTTTATTTTGTCTATACTTTCATCCATTTTTGACAGATCTTTAACTTCTACATCTTCCCTTAATTTGTCCATTATTCACAGGTCGAGGTCGAGACTATCATTCGACCTGAAATTGAATTTCACGTAGAATACGAGGATATTTCATGGTCTGAGGATGAGGAAGATCCTAGGGTGGACCATTTGATTAAGCTTTATAATCAAGGGTTTCAATTTAAGAAGGAAATGTTTGGTGTTGGATTTTTGGCTGAGCAGCTTATTGGGATATGTAAGCGAAAAAGAGGGTATATGAAGGCTAAGGCAGCAGTAACAAAAAAAGGGAAAGGGAAGTTTAGGAAACCTTCCGGAAAATCGCAAAGTTGGGGAAACATCCTCAGCTCCGGGAGTTGACGTACCTACATTGGGAAACTTGTTTGACGAAAATTTTGCGTCATTTGCGTCGTTTGTAGAGGGAAAGACCCGAGACATCGTCTCCGAAAAACTGTTAGAGTATGAAAAGAAATATCGAGAAATGTGGTTAGCATAACTATCTAATAACATCTCTATTAACAATTCCATAATTATCGACGGAGTCACCAATTGATCTAACGACAAAGTAATTGTTGACGACGCTGTTGCTCGTGGTCACACCCCAGCCAGTGAAACCCCTGCCAAGAGAAGCTCGCCAAGTAAATCCCCTCCACAAACATAATCTTTATGTGGACGACATTGTTTCACATTATGGTCACCCCTCATTCATAGTAGAGCCATCTGATGTGCGTCCAACTTCACATCAAACTGGTGTTGATGATGAGGTTAACCGCGATGGTGGCCGAGGAGCAGAGGTATGTCGCCACCTATTTAACTATGTTAGCGTGAAATATCGTGTTTGATTTAACTATGTTATCAATGGGATAACACTAGTCTCAGAGCGAGTGCACCAGCTAGAGATGATTATGTTATTGGACTGTGTACTACATATTTCAGTAACTTAGCAGATCACCATTTTGTTAGCCACCTCTGTGTAAATCATTTGTAACTGATAAATAGAGCACCTCATCGATACCATGATTGTAGAATCTGGAAAAGCGGAGCATCCCCCAAGGTGAGGAGAACAGGCGAGAAGAGATTGTTGATGACGCCGTTATGGTAATTAAACAGTCCAAACATATACGTTGCCCATATGGTGTTCTTTTCGTATTAATTATTTACTAGTTCTGTAAGTCAATATTTCCATTCCAGGAAGAACAAGGCGAATAAAATTCCCCTTTCAATGTGGCCGAAGGGCCCAACAGCGAGAATACGGTAATTAGGTTATCGCGTTACTATTTAATGTTAGCCTTTAACTTTGTTAGTGTCAACCTCATGTAGCGAGTAATGTATAATCTAACCAATGTTAACATAACAATTAAAAACGTAAACAAAGTTAACGTAAAGACCAATAACATATGATAACATAATTACCGATTGTTATCTATTCTTTTCGTTAAATCGTTTACTTGTTAACCTTATGTATTTCTTTCAGGGGGGCGGTGACAATCTGTCGGTAGAAGCGGAGAAGGATGTTACTGAAGATGCACTTCCTGATGGAGGAAATTCAAAAGGCATGGAGGAAGATTTTGCGGAAGAAATCCCGGAAGGCCCAAGGAAAATCAAACGTGTAAAGGTTGCGTCAAAAAGAATTGACGACCGTTATGTATGTCAGCAGATGACACATGTTAGATGTGGGCGAGACCTGCCCGAAGATGAATAAGTTGATGGGTTAAATGTTCGTTACCATAATGCTCTACAGTGCCTAAAAAGGTTATGCATCTACGCTCTATAACATGTATGTTAACCTCAACTTCTAAAATTATCTGAGGAATGTATTTGCTAAATAACTCAGTTAACTATTTCTACAGTTCTGTAATTGTTGGAGCGGCAACTGTGTTGACAACCAAAGACGTTTATGACATTCTTGGTAGGCAAAAATATATGCCAGCAAAGGTAATTACTAACTACGTTAGAGCGTTACTGTGTATTCTCAGTATCAGTACCACCTTGTAAATAACGATCTGCATCATCTGTTATAGGTGATGGATGCCCTTTCCAAGCTCAGCATGCACATGTTGAGAATAGATACTCGCAAACCACGCGTCGAAGTCCTCGATTGTAAGTTCACTTCCTTCCTAACAAAGGCGTTCCCAAAATTTTCCAACTATGTTAATAGTGGAGAATTCCAGTTCCGTAAGGTGCTTATCGGGAGGCTGCAGGTTTCTGGCGAGGCTTATAGTGTGGAATTATTTACAGAGGCCGATTACCTATACCTTCCATTTAATTTGGATACAAGCACTGGGTTTTCCTGGCGGTTCATCTTCTCTCCCGAAAGATTGAAGTGCATGGCTGCAACGCCCACCTTAGGACTGAATTGAGTATGGTAAGAGAGGTCTATCCAATTGCTATAATGTTGCCTTATCTCCTCAGACAAATTGCAGCCAACGAAATGATGGTGGAAATGGCGACAACTCAGTTCTCTATTGAACGAACATTTGGCATCCCGCAGATCACATCGCCTTACGATGCCGGTCTTACAGCTATTTCTCTTATGCTAGATCATGCAGTTGGTGGATTGGAGGCGTGTAGAGAGTTTAATCTCTCAGGGTTGCCGATGCAGGCGAAGAAACTTATCATGGTTCTTATCGAGACATACCGTGATTGACCTTTCTTCCCAATTCCATAACGTGCTTGTTTTTATTTTCCTCCATGATCGTTTCACGTATCGGGACGGGACGGAGTACCCAAACATGCTATTTAATTATTATGTTAGCACTACGTTTTCAACTTTTTTTGTTGCACTTTAAATAACTATTTCCCTTACATTGGTCATGTTAAACAAGTTAAGTGGAGATACTATTTCCATAAGATTCCAATAGTTTGAAACGATAACCAAATTACCACACTCCCGATGTTTCTTGGTAACATCATCACTACATAATACATGTACCGATGTAAGATGTTAACAATTATCTGACAATACACTTTCTATTTAATTGTCTCCAAATTTGAATGTAACAAATGATTTCTAACAGCTAACATCATTATCAGATAATTGTGAAACATCTAACATCGTTATCAGATAATACATTTTAAGAACTGATGTTAAACTTCTAAACATCACTATCCGATAACATCATTACCATACAACACATTTATCTATATTATTATGTTAGCACTACTTTTCAACTTTTTTGTTGCACTTTAAATAACTATTTCCCTTACATTTGTCATATTAAACAAGTTAAGTAGAGAAACTGTTTCCATAAGATTCCAATAGTTTGAAACGATAACCAAATTACCACACTCCCGATGTTTCTTAGTAACATCATTACCACATAATACATGTACCGATGTAAGATGTTAATAATTATTTGATAATGCATTTTCTATTTAATTGTCTCCAAATTTGAATGTAACAAATGATTTCTAACAGCTAACATCTTTATCAGATAATTGTCAAACATCTAACATCGTTATCAGATAATACATTTTAAGAACTGATGTTAAACTTCTAAACATCACTATCCGATAACATCATTTTCATACAATACATGTATCGTCAATGTTATTTGTTAGCATCATTATCCGATAACACTGACTTACGGAAATAATTATTCGAGATATTGATTATTATTAAACACAACATTGCATTTATGTCTGATACATATCCGAAGCGATTACGTTTAGCGGTCACGATAAAGGTACATCACAAAAAGGACATTCGCAATGTTATTTATTAACATAATTACCCGATAACACATTATCATCCAACACAGTTATCGCCAATGTTATTTGTTAGCATCATTATCCGATAACACTGACTTACAGAGATATTTATTCGAGATATTAATTATTATTAAACACAGCCTTGCATTCATGTATGATACATATCCGAAGCGAGTACGTTTAGCGGTCACGATATATATATATATCAAAACAGAACGTTACATAGGTGTTAACCAAAGCCAATTACGTGTAGCGGTCACGCTATATACATAAAAAAAGAACGCTACTTAGGTTGTAACGAAAGCCGATTACGTGTAGCGGTCACGCTATATACAATAAAAAGGACGCTACTTAGGAGGTAACCATAGCCGAATACGTATAGCCGTCACAATATATACATGAAAAAAGAACACTACTTTAGTGGATAACAAAGCCGAATAACTGTAGCGGCCACGCTATATTCAACAAAATACGATGCTACGTATGTCAACAGTCGTAGACATATTAAACATAAGATGGATAAAACCATCGTTTAACCATTTGGTGTCGCAATCTATGGCCCCTGGAAAACAAATGCATTACTTACCACCATTTGACCCAGGAAAACTATAATTATCATAACAATCATATTTATAATCAATTATCAGGAGTGAGACCTTGCAAGTCGAGCGGGTATGACCGCGCCCTCGGCAACATGTGCATTTTCTCCGAGACACACACTATAAACCGAGTTAATAAATATTTAGATAATCCAATTGACTATTCCCAAAAATAAATTTTGCGGACAAATATTTACTTACCTTAAACGATGTTACCGCGACCTCCCAGGTGGCCATCGCACAAAAGGAGGTGCCAATTTTCCACCTCCTACATCGGCCAGAGACGGGGCTAAAAATTCCATATCCGGGACCGACATTATTACCCCCGCGTACGCCATTTTACGATACTCGGTTGTGTATTGAATACCCACCAAACTATCTACTCGAATCCCTTCTATGATAGCTGCTGTCATGGCATGGCAACAAGGAATCTGAACTAGTTGAAACTCCCGACAAGTGCATGATTCTTCCCAAAGATGTACTGCATAAGCTACATCTAACACATCGCGAACCTCGTACATGCCATCTCCTATAATGTTAAACTTGTTAGCAACCAACTAAATCATCAGCATTTAACAGTGTTATCACTACCAATTTTGAGATTTACCAATCTTCATAACGAAATAGCCCGAGAACTTCTGGAAACTTTCAATCAGCATCTCTTGTACTTTAGGAGTTACAACGTATGTATCGGTTACAGCACATTCCCTATGTATTGCAAATCAACTAACCAACGTAGTACGTATGGTCTCCAGGATTGAGATTGTTGGGTAATCGCGGCACTTTGTCATGACTTTGTTCAAGGTCTCCGAAATATTACTTGTCATAACGTTATAACACTCCCCTACCAAATGAGATCTTGTCCAATGTTCAAATACAATCCCTTGTAGATAATCGGCGCAATGTTCGTTAATTGATTTTATTCCCGCAAACACCCTATCGAACTCACTCAACTGGAAAGCGCGAGCTGCTAGCGACACAAGATAACTTAAATGGGCTGACTTATATAGGGTGACGATGTTCCTCTGTAGATGGACAACGCACGTCCCGTGAGACGACATTGAATACACCTGCATGCATCCAAGTTATAGCATGTTAGCGCTGTTAACAATTCGAAAACTATCATTAGATATCCCTGTTAACCACTAAAACACTGGTTAACAACTACCCAACTATGTAGTCTAAACCTGAATTGACATTAACAGGTGACCACTTACCGTGTGAATGCTTGCGTATATCGAAGCGTGACTACAACACCGCCGATTCTTGCTACGAAATTTAGAGTCGGGAATGTCCACAAAATGCGTTCCACGGAGACATACCGGCCTGAGCATCCCATATTACTCTAGCCAAATTGTTCCCGAGGGCGCACCTCTCTACCAAGACCTAAGGCTTTGTAACCCGTTCCCTAGTGTCGAGTTGTTTCAGTTCGGACTAAGCTTATACCATTTGACACAAACTGACTTTTAGGCAAATCTTACATAATATTCATATTTTTGAAAATAGTTTTTACAAAAGGGTTTTTATACTTAGGTTCGGACGGCCTAGTGCCAAAATATTACTTAATATATACTTTGCTAACCGATTTTACAAAAGCCAAGACAATCTACTCCGGCTGTCCTAACGTCCCGCCACCTACTGGTCACCTGCAAAACAAAATGAGTCATGAGTATTCTAGCAATACTCAGTGAGCTCCGGGGAACCTAAAAACACATTAGCGTTCCTAACTACCACTGCAAGCAAGTTTAACCTCTAAACAAGCAAGCACAACAACATCACTCAATCACATAGATGCACATGCGGAAGCTAAGTACTGTACATGCAACTACTCATGCATATAGACTCATGACTAAATGCGAGGCCTCTAATGCGTAACAGACACCTCCTCTTCCCACGTCCGTGACACCCGCAAATCACCACACATGATCATTTTGGGACCCTTTCAAGAATACCGGATCTCACTACCCGGGCCCACTCGGCTAAGGGCGCTACCCTTTCAGCACATGAGTCTAACCCCTTGTTTGCTTACCCACAGAGTTCGGGAATGGGAACGTGCCGTATATACCCCTACTAAGATATATAACATTCCTACCGAATATATATATCCTAGATGTAACACACAATAGTCTACCCCGTTCCCACATCCACGACAACCGAATCTCACTATCCGGACCCACTCGGCTAAGGGCGCTACCCTTTTAGCACATGAGTCTTACCCCTCTGTGGCCTTCTCCACAGAGTTCGGGGATGGGGACGGGCCGCTAGACCTCTCAAGGACAGTTACATGCTTAGACGCTCCGCTCTAGCATGTCAACTTCCTTCACCCATAAATCGGGTCATGCCGTTCCTTCTCGAACCATGACAAAGATTTTCTTTCCTTTGCTTTGCGCTCTTGTATCTTGGTGAGACAAGGCTCTCCCTAGCCTCATTTAACCTCCCTGTATACAACTCGAAGCACAAAACACACAACTCGTTGCACGGCCTAAGTTATTCTTTTAGTGCCTTAACTCTTCCTCCCGAACCACTCTCCTAACCTCCGCGCCTCTTGCCGGAAAATTATTTTGGTTTACTCCCACTCTTCTCTTTCTCTCTCTACACTTCTCTAACTTCTCTCTAAGTTTTCTAAGTGAGAATGAAAAATCTAAGAAGAATGGGGGGGGGGGTATTTATAGGCCACTAAGTCTTGTGGAGCAAGTTGGCCACTTGCTTGGATTGGTCCGAGACTTAGGGTGCAAGTTTCCCACTTGCGTGGATTGGTCAAATTTGGCGGCTTTGACTTTTTGGTCAAATTTGGTGGCGTTGACTTTTTGGTCAAACTTGGTGGCTTTGACTTTTTAGTCAAACTAGGCGGCTTGACTTTCTCCTCGGAAATCATGCCGACCAAACTCCGGCATTCTGACCACCGTCCCTCGCCGGACTCTCGGCGGTCGTCGTTCGTCGGCAAAAATACCGGCCAAAATCACATCTTCGACTCGGCCGGTCTCCTCGGCCTTAGGTCCTTTGGCCCGTCGCTCCTCAAGGACGACGTCCTTGTCCTTGCTACGTGACCGAAATCGCGTTCGGATCACTTTCGGCTTGTTCTGGCCGTTCTCTCGGCAAGAAATTTCCCTTCTCGGCTAAAACCGAGTCTTCTCGGCTAAAACCGAGTCTTCTCGGCTAAAACCGAGTCTTCTCGGGTGGAAATTTCCCTCGGGTGGGAATTTCCCTCAGCAAATATTTCGCATCGCTCGGCAAGAATCACTTTTTCCGGCTAAAATTTTTCCTCGACCATCGACCGTATTTTCCGCCTTCAGACAGGTTATCACAGTGGCGGTCCGAGACAAAAACTAAATTGGGCTCGTCTTGTACAATTGTCGTAAGCTTGCGTAAAAACCATTCCAAGGAATCATCATTCTCGATGTTTACTATCGCAAACTCCAATGGGAAGACTTGGAAATCACTGTCTTGAGAACTTCCAGCGATTAGGCAACCACCGTAACGACCACTTAAATGTGTTGTGTCGATAACGATAACTTTTCTCATGTACTGATAACCACGTGCGCAAGCATCCAGCGAGAAGAACAAGTATTTGAAACGTTCGACCCCTGTAGGACTGATTTCTGTCTTGAGGCCAACCACCGAGTTCGGGTTAGTTAAGAGGAGTTTGTTAAAGTATGGTTGGATCAGCGCAAAATTCCCAAAGGCGGATCACATTGCGTTGTCCATTTCGATTTCTCGCGTCCTCCAAGCCTTCCAATAGCTAACGTGTAGGTTGTATTCTTCTCGTAGCAATCGCCGTAAATCACATGCCATCGGACGACCCCCGGTCAGTCCATATCGTGAACGCATCATATCTCCTATCACTGCCGGGATGCTGTGCGGTAAAAATCTCCACGGGCATCCACACTGAAAGTGTGTTGCTTTGTAACACTCTTTACTTCGTAAAGCTCATTATTCTCTATTTTTACTGAGAAAACCCTCCACAGGCAGCTGGATCCAACACACACGACGATAATATTTTCCGGAGCTGACCGCACATTTTGAAGTGAAACTTCCGGTTAATCGCATGTATCGCTAGCTTCATCTTGAAAGCTTCTCCTTGTCGTCCCAAACTCAACACTTTTTGCTAAGTTCATTCGAAATTAGGCCTCGCAACACACACAAGAGATGAAGGTTTGAAGGACGGTTTGTTTAGGGTGCGGTTAACCGTTCCAAAGTGGGAATCGGTTATTTGAGCTAACAAGAGTGGTGAAAAGGGAAAAGATAGCTCAAATATGTATATGGTATCCATGAGTCCACTATTCAATGTAAAAGCATGATAATTCAAGTCAAGATTAGAGTTCACTAGATAGAGTTGGGATCAAATCAAGTATGCTTCAACCAAAACATAAACATTCATCCCGCAAGATCAAAGCATAGATCATCCTTAACTTTGTGATCGCTCAAATGCATCAAAGAACTCCTAACAAGGGCATTAATTCCTAACAAGGGCATTAATTCAAGCTCTTAAGTCTACATTCCACATGCAGATTTCTCCCAATGCAAGTGAGTGCAAGAGTATATGCGTCTAGACTCAATCTTAATCATTCGAAATGCGACTCCATGCTTCAAATTTTTGTGGTTTTTCTATGAATGAGACTCAAGTATGCAAAGAGAAAAATCACTACAAGAAAACTGTCAATTTCCAACGAAAATTTACGACCGTTTTAAATCTATGTAACTTTACATCGACATTACGACGAGATTACGACGAAATATGTGTTCGATGTAAAATCGTCGTAAATATATGTCGTCGTAATTTCGATGTAAAATTACGACCATTTTACGACGACATTACGACGACAGTATAAATCGTCGTAATATCGATATAACTTTACATCGATATTACGACGAATATGGCTTCTGCATATTACGTTGATATTACGACGTAATATCGTCGTAATGTCGTCTTGGGTTAAGGAGCAGATCGTTTAGGATATAGATTTAATCTATTACAACGAAATTACGATGGATTCGTCGTAAATTCGTTGTAAAAATTACAACGATTTTACGACGAATCCGTCGTAATTTCGTTGTAATACTTAAAATTTAGGGTATAGGGTTTGATTTACATGTTTGATTTTTTTTATTTTATATCTTGTTTTACGTAAGTTCTAATCATAGTATAAACAAGTTTAAGTTTTTACAAAATCATTTACATGATTTAAGTCATCCATGTTACGAATATATACTTATAAGAACGAACGCTATATATTATTATGTAAGATAAGGAAATCGACGACGATATAGATTCAATCGTCGTTATTGAATATGTTGTTAAATATTAGAAGTATTAGATGCACAAATATACTTCGTTCTTATTTCCATGATATGTGTATTGTTATTTAGGGTTTAGGGTATAGATTTAATCTATTACAACGAAATTACGACGGATTCGTCGTAAATTCGTTGTAAAAATTACAACGCTTTTACGACGAATCCGTCATAATTTCGTTGTAATACTTAAAATTTAGGGTTAGGGTTTGATTTACATGTTTAGTTTTTTTATCTTATATCTTGTTTTACGTAAGTTCTAATCATAGTATAAACAAGTTTAAGTTTTTTAAAAATTATTTAAATTATTTAAGTCATGCATGTTACGAATATATACTTATAAGAACGAATGCTATACATTATTATGTAAGATAAGGAAATCGGTGACGATATATACTTATAAGAACGAATGTTATACATTATTATGTAAGATAAGGAATCGTCGTAAAATCATCGTAAATTACCAATGATTTTACGACGGAATCGTCGTAAAATCGTCGTAAATTACCAATGATTTTACGACGACCACAAAATCTATATATACGTGACCAGATTTTTACTCCCTCACAATCTCACACAAACTCACTCTCTCTCAAAAACGCTCTCAACTCTTTCTACCTACGAAAAGGTAAAAAATTTATTTTTTGGTTTTTAAATTATATTATTGTTTGTGAGGATTTTGAATTGTTAGTTAGGATTGTAATTTTTATTAGTTAGGAATGCACTTATTAGTTAGCAATGTAATTATATTATATTGGAATTGAGCTATTTTTAAATATTTTTTTGGATATGGCGCCACGTAAGACACACTATCGGCAGTTTCTCGAGACGGGACCGAGTGCTAATTCGCAACTCCCGTCATCTTCTGCGACACCGTCCACTGTTCCGGATTCTTTTTCCGAACTAGAGCCGCCTCCAGAAGCAGGTGCTCGACCGCCGTTGTTGTATGCGGGATTGGCTGTCGAAGATATTTTGCAGTCGTCGGGGCATGATTCTTTAGATCGGTTAGATCCGCGACGGCTCCCGAATAGTTTATATTAAGAAATTTATTTTGTATTTTAAATTTTCTTTTATATTTTGAATAGATTTATAAAATTTTAATTTATAAATATAATTTTATTAATTATTTTTTTAATTTTAATTGAAAAAAGAAATAATATATTATATATATATATATATATATATATATATTACATCGAGTTTACATCGACTCAACATTTACATCGATTTTACATCGTTCAATAATTTACGACGAATTTACATCGAATATTTTACATCGATTTACCAACGCATTTACAGCTACCTATTACGACGAATTGTCAAAACAAAAATTGTATAATTCGATGTAAAATCGATGTAATGTTTCATCCTATTACGACGAATTAACGACGGATTGTCGAAAAAAAAATTATATAATTCGATGTAAAATCGATGTAATGTATTCGTCGTAAAATCGATGTAAATTTACATCGATTTTACGACGAATAATATACGACGATTTTACGACGATTTTTAGTCCTCCATAATGTTACGACCAATTTACGACGATTTTCGATTAACGACGATCATATTACGACGAATTGTTATTCGTCGCTAATCCGTCGTAAACCATGTTTTACGACCAATTTACGACGATTCTGTTAGTTGTAAAATGGCAGTTTTCTTGTAGTGAATAAGAAAACAAAACACAAGGTCAAATGACACAAATCCCTCCCCCAAACTTGAATTGCACCGTCTCGGTGCAACAAAAATCTAAGAGAGAGCAAACATAATGCGAAAAGATGAATGTACAATGAAATGGAGTGCGAATCATACCTTGGAATGGAGGAAAGCGAGTGGTGGAGTGACCTATTAGGAGAGGACCTTGAGTTCCGACATTCAACACCGTTGTTGCTTTGCCATGACCGTGCGACTATCGAGAACCTTGCAACCACTCAACAAAAACATCAAAAGGCCCTAAAAACACAAATGAAACTAGAAAGCAAAGAGAATATATACAATGATAGACATGAGAATGTCTCCCAAGTGCACTTTGTTTATAGTCACTAAGTTTGACTTTGGTTACCCTTTTAGGCGGGTGATGGAGGAGTGTGAGCACTCCATGGCGGATCTTTGAGCACTTTGCACATGATATCTTGAAGACCGGTTTCGCCTTTCTCCTTCAGGTCCTGTGTGAGGATGGCTTTTATCGAGACAAAAGGCTTGGACCGTCCTTGGCATTTGATCTTGTATTCGATCACCCCGTCCTCATGCTTCCACGGTGTAAGGGTCATGGTGGGAGGTTGCCTTAGCTCGGACTTAGACTCAACGAGCTTGCTTGGTGTCTTCTTCTTGACCTTAGTCTTTGATCCCTCCATTGCAATCTTACCATTATAACCCACATCATCTATGTTGGCATGGAAAAGGGATTCTAGACATACACCATCCAATGCAAGGGCTTCATTACCATTACCATAACCAAAAGCTCTTTCTTCACAAGATCCCTTCTTCTCAAAACTAGCCTTTGGGAGTGAAACCACATATATTGTTGCATAACTACCCACATGCTCAAGTCTTGGAGCTTCAACCTCATCATCCTTGTAAACCTTCACCTCTTTATCATCGACCTTAGAACCGTTGAGAAGGTTAGAGATTTCATCAATTGCTTTTTCATGCTCATCAATTGTCACCTCCTTCGAGATTCTCCATGGGTTTACTAGAAAGGGAACGTCCTTGAGCATTTTGATGATCTAAATGCATGATCCTAGAAGATATGGCTTCAAAATTTCGGTGTAGATCATCATAAGAGCAATCAACCTTGTCATGAATCTCGGCCACCATCTTATTCAACTCATTTGCTCTATTAGCTTGACCAGTTAGGAGTTGTTGAAGCATGCCCTTCATTTCAAGGTCTTGTTGTGTACCCAAATCCACATTATCCTCTTCAAACCGTGTAGTGGCATCAAAACCTCCATCAAAGTGAGCTGATTTTAGAGAGGCATTGATGAGCTTGTCTATCAATGTGGATTGCTTGTCCACTCTTTCGTTTAGAGCCTTCATTTCCTTAGTTCTCCTTTGCTCCTCATTAGCACTCGTGGTCCTTGTAGCCCGATCATACTGATCACCATAGTTCTCTTCGATTTGGGCAAAGTTCTCCACTAGTAGCTCTCCTTGTTCCACGGTGAGGTTTGTAAAACGCCCATTGCTAGCTGCATCTAAGGTTCATTTGTGCTCTTGATCAACTCCCAAATAGAATATGCTAAGGATGGCTTCCTTCTTGAACCCGTGATGGGGACAATCTCAAGTATATTCTTTAAGTCTTCCCCATGCCTTATGAAAGCTTTCATGCATGCTTTGCTTGAAATTCGAGATGTCCCTTCTAGTTTATACCGTTCTTTGTGTGGAATAGAACTTGTTGAGGAAAATCACCTTGCAATCATCCCAAGAATTTACCAAGTGAGATGGCAACGTTCTCTCCCAATGGCTTGCTTTTCTTCTAAGAGAAAACGGAAACAAGATGAGCTTGATGCTATCATGGGGTACTCCTCCGGTTCTAAATGCGTCACACAACCTCTCAAAGGAATCCAAGTGATCATAGGGGTTCTCCACTTTCGTCCCCAAGAACTTAGACTCTTGAATCAAATAACCAAGCTTGCTTTGATCTCATAGGCCTTGGCTTCAATTGGAGGATGGTGGATCCCATATCTCGATCCACGAAAACAAGGAGTGTCAAAGCTTCCAACCGTTGGCTTTTCCTTTGGAGCTTGGGTCGGATTTGATGCCAACTCTTGAGGACATGTTATTTCTTGAAGTTGTGGCATTTCTTGAGGTTTTGGAGCTTGAGAAATGCTTCTTTGGTCGTCCACCTGTTAAGATTGTAGATCTTCAAGAACGTCTTTGTAATTGACAACCCCAAACACTTCAATTGATCTTGTCTTCCCATTTCTCCTTTTTTTTTATTCGGTACATTTGAAAGCAGAAGAGAACTAAGGAATACAAGTTAGTGACAATGTACAAGAAAAAAATTCTCATCTCGATGAGATGCATGCTCTTAGTGATGTACATTAATATAATGTAAATAAAAGGCTAGTCTTATTAAAAATCTAAATCCAAATGGCTAACGCTAAACCTCCCCGGCAACGGCGCCAAATTGATAGTATGATTTTTACTAATCAATTACTCAAATCCCACTAATGTCATTCTAGTATTTAAGATATCAAACCAAGAAGGTGAGAGGCTAACACACTAGGAATCCAAGAAACTATATAAGCTAAGCAAACAAAGTGGTTTTAATCTAGCAACCTAATGATTCAAATTTAAGCAAGCAAACAAGTGAACAAGACTAAATAGCTTAAACGAGATTAATAAATTAATAAAGGCAAGCTCTTTGGATGAGGTTATGGACTTTGGGGAGTTCTATGATTAAACTATGATGTCTAAACACGCAAATCAAACATGTTTTCCTTAGCCTAGAACACTTAAAAAAGACTAATCCACTCTTATGGTCTTAATAACTTTGCTAATCAACTAATCAAAAACAAACTCTCATTTGTGAAAAGTTGATTACCAAGCATTAATTACATGTTCATAAAGCCATAATACTCCTTATACATCTACTCTCATAGGTTAAGCAAGTAAAACCTCTTATTTAGTTCTTAGAGAATTTCATCGAACACCTTGTGTGCATGTAATCTAATTACTAGACATCATAGATCAAACAAGAAAACTCCTAATCAACCTCATCCATAAGCTCTAAAAGGACTTACTCACTAATCATGGTAAAACTCTCAAATCCCATAAGGAAGATGATTGAATCCATGATTAGAGATTATGGAGATTAAAATAAAAGAAAAATTTGATAAATTGAGAAAATTAAAACTTAAGATTGCATTAAAATCAAAAGGGTCTATTGCAAAAATCAAAGAACAAAATAAAAGAGAGGTTTTTGCTTAAGAAAAGAGTTAGGTCCTAAAAAATTAGGTTTAGTGTATAAATATTGTTGCTGGGCAGACCGAGTCAACACGGAACAAACGGGGTATTGACCCAGAAAAATCTGGGTTTTTTTTATTCTGGTGGTCTGCACCGACCCATCCTGGATAGGTACAAATGGTCAGTGCAAAAACTTTGAGCATGACTCCTTTGGGCGCCAGACGGACACGTCCCCGCTAAATTTGATTTATCTTTGGAACAACCGCTCCGAATGACCTCAAACCACCTCCTGTGACAGCTAACTCACTGGGCTACAACTTTTGTTAAGACCACTGAGGCTAATTCGGATTGGAGAACCTTCGTCCAGCAAGGTCTTTCAGGCACGTCGGGTCTAGATAAATCTGGTTCTGGGAGTTTGCACCGATTGACTCTGGATCGGTGCAAACGATCGGTGCTAATATTCTTCTTGCTTCGGCTTCCTCCTGTGGTGACACCGACCCAAAGCACCGACCCATGATGGGTTGGTGTGCCTTCTGGAAACTCCTTTGGGCGCCAGACGGACACGTCCCCGCTAAATCTGATGTATCGTTCGAACCATCGCTCCGAATAAACTCAAACCACCTCATGTGCACATAAAACTCACTTGATTAAAACTTTTGTGAAGACCACCAAGGCTAATTCGGATTGCAGACCCTTCGTCCAGCCAGTTCTTTCATGCACATTGGGTCTGGATAAATCTGGTTCTGGAAGTTTGCACCGATCGACTCTGGATCGCTGCAAACGATCGGTGCTAATCTTCTTCTTGCTTCGGCTTCCTCCTGTGATGACACTGACCCACATTTGTTCTTATAGCCTTTTTCTTTGTGCTCCCAAGGTTGGATGTTCTCGGTTGCAAGGCTTCCAATCTCCATCAAAATACCTCCAAGCCCCTAGAAATCATACCAAAACATGCAAGACTCACTCGGACCTAATGCAAAACACCTTAAGCCCTAATCAAGACTAAAACACTAAGAAAATGCTATGAGACATATCCAAAAGAAGTAAAACCTAAGATAAATGAATGCATAGATGATGCAAATTATGAGAATATCAACTAGCTAACTTGATGTTGGAACAATTTTTTAAAACTTGTGGGCTTTATAAAAAAATGTGTAAGTGCGAATCTAAATGAGGCCTATGGGCTAAGTGAGAAAACCTTGTGAATTGGCAAACTTAATTAAGTAGGAGTGTAAAAGTCCCACATTGGAAGTTGAAAAACTTTTCCATGGGTATAAATAAGACTAACTCGTATTTGTGTTTCAAAAGAGTTGGAGAGAGAGAAGAAACGACCACATGCGAGCCGCCGCTGCCACCTGGCATGGCTGTGGCCCGTTTCTTGTTGCTCGTTGCATTTTTAATGGCTCTTAGGGCTCTTAGGCTCTTGTGCTCTAATAAACCCATATTTTACATCTTCTAGCATGCATATTATTTGGTGTTTTGTGTCTCATGCATGTGTCTCGCATAAGCTTGTATAGCATTTAAGTCTTTATTAGAGTAATAGGTGTTTGCATTAAGTCTTAGTGAGCTTTGAATGCATTTGGAGTGTTTTTATGTGTCTTGAAGACAATTGATGATGTTTGGAGTTATGGAGCATACGAGGAATGCAAAGCCCATCCGAGACGCCGGAAAGATGTAGCTGGACGAAAGCCCTCCTATATGAATCAGCCTTGATACTATTCATAGGAGTTGTAGAGGAGTGAGTCATCTGTCTACAGGAGTTGGATTGAAGCGATTTGGACATCTGGTTAAGGAGTTATTGCGTGTTTACTGAAGACGTCTCCGCCTGGCTGATGAGCACAACTTCCCCCGGGAAAAATCCGACCGACCCCAATCAGCAAGGTCCGTTTTAGCCGGTCCTGGGACAGGGATTTCCCGATATTTGGACCGGCCCGAAGAAGAAAATCCGCCCGTCCCGAAGGAGCACGGTCCTCGGCTAAATTTCCCCCGGAGGAAATCCGACCGACCCCAATCAGCAAGGTCCGTTTTGGGCGGTTAGGATTTCTCACCCAAAAAGATCCAACTAAATCGGGTCGGAACCCGGTTTGTTCTGGGTAGACCCGGTCGAACACTATTCACTATAAACACAAGTTTACCTAATTTTTGCCACTTATGCTTTCTTTTCTCTAAGAAACCCTTTCCCCTTTTGAGAGAGTTCTTGGATTTATAAGAGAGAATCTTCTACTTTTAATGCAATTAAGTCTTTGTTTCCATCAATCTCTTCCATCTAATCTTCTTTCTATCTTATCTATTGAAAATTCATCCATGAAAACCTCTCCTATCCAAATCGATTTTGAGGGGCTTTTCATGGGTCTTGAGTAGTCTTTTAGGATCTTGAGATGAGGTAGATTAGGATGTTCATAGGCTTGATTCATGATGTTTAGGGCTAGATCTTCTTATATCCTTTCTTGTTTAATGTTCTTAAGGCTAAATCTAGCTTGAAAAAGTGGATTTAGATTATAAGGCATTTCATGCACACCAAGTGTTTGATGAAATGCCTTGATGAATTAAACAAGAGATTTACATTCCTAGACTATGACAATAGTTGTATAGGGTGTATTTTTGGTTGATCTTGTTGATTTAAACTAAATGTTTGCTAATCAATGATCCACAAATGATGATTTGCTAATGGGTTAGGTGATTAGCATAGTGATTAATTGCTTGAAAGAGAATTAGTCAAGTTTAGGATCTTATGCCTAGGGATTAGCTTGTTTGAGTAAATTAACATCATGAATTGAACTTGTGACTTCTTATATCGATAACCATATCTCTAGATTCGCTTTTTCTTATTGAATTACAATTTTGCTTAGCGCTTTTGCTTAATTCTAAATTAGATACTTAATTACCAACTACCTTGTTTAGCTTAAATTACTTATAAACCTTGCATTCTTAGTGATTAGGATAAATCCCTTTATGGATTGATAACCTTCATACTACACGTATTGGAGTTATTGATACCTCCTAGAGACTAAAAAGTCCTGTATCAATTTGGCGCCGTTGCCATATTGGGATTTGTTTTAACATTGAGATTTAGGCTCTTTGTGAGATTAAGCCTAATTTGCTACCAAGTTACTAATCTTGTTTGCTTCCTATTGCTCTTTCTCTTTATAGGTGCATGCATATCTGTTCCCGAGGCAATACTAATCTAGTAGAACCGAGGAACGACATTGATCAACTTGAGAGGGGTTCAAGAGCAAGAAGGAACCATGTGAGAGTTCAAGAAGAGGTTGGTAACGACATGGATAACTTTGAGAATGTTCCACTTGGGAACGTCAACGAACCCAATCATCACCAAAGGAATGGTGGGAATGGGAATGGTCACGGCAACAATGAAGGAGGTGGTGGCAATGGAAACCATCACCGTACCAACCATCCACCAAGAGCTAGAAAAGTTTTTGGAGAGGGTGATGCCGCTAATGCTCACCAAAACCTCCAAGGCATTCAAGCTCCACCGGTAGAGAACAACAACTTCGAAGTGAAGCCGGGGGTTATCAACATGGTTCAAGCCAACAAATTTCACGGCTTGTCCATGGAGGATCCCTTAGACCACATTGACCAATTTTACCGGATATGTGGTCTCACAAAGATCAATGGGGTCTCCGAAGATGGGTTCAAGCTTCTTCTCTTCCTGTTCTCTTTGGGTGACAAGGCTCACCAATGGGTAAAGACATTACCCCAAGGATCTATCACCTCGTGGGATGATTGCAAACGTGTGTTTCTCGCCAAATTCTTTTCACCGGCTAGAACCGCCAAGCTTCGCGAAGAGATCTCAAGCTTCACACAACGGTCCAATGAGTCTTTCAACGAGGCTTGGGAAAGATTTAGAAGCTACACGTCTCAATGCCCACATCACGGCTTTAGCAACGCTTCTCTCCTAAGCACCCTCTATCGCGGTGCTTTGCCTAAGATCCGTATGCTACTTGACACGACATCTAACGGGAACTTCTGGGCTAAAGACGTTGAAGAAGCAATGGAGCTTGTCGGCCCAAAGTGACGGTACCTAGGCGACGATTATGACTGTGCAACAAGAATCACGAGTGACTTTGATGAGAACAAGAGAGCCAAGGACATGAAAGCCTTGAATGAGAAGTTTGATAAACAAGCCTCCATGATAGATAAGCTTCTTGTGGCTTCAAACGAATCTCAAAAGGCGGTTCATTTCATTGATGACTACGAGGACAATCAAGCTTCTTATCAAGAGGAAGCCGCGATCACCCAAGAGGAAGTGAACTACGTGGGGAACCAAGGTAACTTCCAAAGACAAGGGTTCAACCAAAACTATAGGAATCCACAAGACCAACTCTACCCTCAACAATCTACTCAAGCTCAAGGAGTCCCACAACAACAATTCCAATATCAAGGTCAAGCTCCTAATACCAACCAACAAGGCTTTGTCAAAAGGAACCAATTCCAAGGGAACCAAGGTAGCTTTCAACCCAAAGCTCCACCCGGTTTTCAAGGGCAACAACAAGGGTTTGTGCCTCAAGGTCAAGCAACTATATCTAAACCGCAAGAGCTTGATTTGAGCTCTATGTTCCAACAATTAATCAAAGGCCAAACGAAAACCACTAACAAGGTCATTTGCTCTTACAACGATCTTAATAGCAAGGTTGAGGCATTGAGCTCAAGGGTGAAATAAATAGAGCAACGGAGCAACGCCCCTTCTTCACAACATCCTCAAGGCTCTTCAAATAGGAAAGCAATAATAACCTCTAAAGAGTCTTGCAACACCTTTTCCATCCATAAGGAGCAAGATCACATAATTGAGGAGTTCCTCGGGTTAGTCTCTAGCCTCAATGAGGACATCGAGCAACAAGGTGGGGAGGTGATCCTTGGGGGTGAGAATGATATGATGTTGGTTGGAGAAAAGAGTAACAAGGTTGAGAAGTCCATCAAGGACTTGGTTAAAATGAAAAACGTGGAGACACAAGTTGAACCAAAGAGAGAGCCCATTCGCACTTTACCTCCCCCATATGAACCTCCACTTCCATTTCCCGATCGTTTCCGCAATAAGGCACAAGAGAAAGAGCCTCCAAGCACAACAAGGATCGAGCCTAAGACTCTCCCAAAGCTTGGAAACCCCGGGAAATTCTCAATATCTTGCACACTTGGACTCTTGGAAGTTGATGATGCTTTGTGTGACTCCGGCTCAACTGTTAATGTCATGACTTTCGAGATGGCCAAAAGTCTTGGGATAGATAAGATTAACGAGTACCCCTACACCATCACATTTGGAGACTCTTCCACAAAGAAATCTCTTGGCATGATTGAAGACTTTGCCCTTAAGATTGGAAAGTGTCTTGTACCAACGGACTTCGTTGTGATAGAGATGGCACCAAACATAAAGCTCCCTCTACTCCTCGGGACTCCATTCCTCAACACAACCGGTGCAAGCTTGGACTTCATAAACAAGAGGGTTGTTCTTAAGAACGTGGATGACAAGAAGTTCTACACAATGATGCCTTCTTCCACCGCTATTTGTGGGGACAATGAAGCCAAAGCCCGAAAGATTGAGTATGTGGGCGTATGTGAGACGGTGAGTATTGGAAGGGTTGAAGAAGCCCTAGCTCTAGATGAAAGTTGCTTGTATTCCCTCTTTCACACCACAACGGAGAATGATGGTGAAAGTGCTAAGGTTAATAAGAAGACGACGAAGCCTAGGTCCGAGGAGAGGAAACCGAGCATGCTCAAGGGGATTGGACCCTTACTAGACCAACCTTCGATCGTGACTCTCATCCCATGGAAACATGAAGAATGGATGATTGAGTACAAGGTCAAATGTTGATATGCTCAAATTAATACCCTAAATAGTACTAAAGCAGTTGCTGCAGTAAATCAGGGGTCGAACACAATAACTCAAGATATCACACAATAGATCATATAGATCTAAAATACGCTAAATCAAAAGATGTAAACGAAAACAAGTACGCAATTAAAAGTGTTCTAAGTCAATGGAGGAAAATATAGGCTCAGGGTTTTTCTCAGGAAATCAATGAATGCAGCTAAATTAACTAACAGGATTCAGATTACGCACGGTTCTTGAACTCAAATCACTAAAATATAGCTAACCAACTCTCGTTGCGAAAACTATCAAAATCTAAATCCTAGGAATTCCAAATCTCTTTGCGAATCCTAAAGTCTAAATCAGCTTTAAAGTTTAGGTTCGATATGTTCACAAATCAATTAAACCAAATCTCTTTGCGAATAATCAATTTGCTCACCATATATTCTATCAGGTAATTAATCGCACTTTCGTGCCTAATTAATTATCCTAAGATCTAAGTTCCAGATTCGTCAACCTAGAATTAGCTTTGAGAACAACCTATGGTGAAGAACTAATTTAGATTATGAATCCTAACAGATAATCAACCTAGCATTCAAAGAAATCCTTTATGAGAAAACCCTAAACCTAAAGTGGATCTACTCAGTCATGGAGAATGAAATAATCAGCATAACCGAATAAATCATCAATAAAAATAGAAAGAGTAACAAGAGGTTTTGAAATCTGATCTCGGACGAATGGATATTCAGACTTGTCTCTCTCCAACCAAAGTAAAATAAAGCTTACAAAATAAAGCATAGCCATAAAAGTGGCTGTAAAATCCCTATAAATAACCTAAAACACGAATTGGGACTTATTGTAATTATTAAAGACTTTTGGGCACTTTTGCAATTCTTCAACTGTTCATTAAAGTCGCATGTCGTGTCAGCCTTGAAGAGTATCGATCGATACCAGGGGGTATCGATCAATGCTTGTCGTGAAATCAGGTAATCAGGTACTCAGCAACACGACTCCAGCTTTTGCTCCAAACTGCTACAGAAAGCTCCAATAATTCCAATAATGCTCCAAACGTGCTATAACATGTAAAATACTCTAAAATACTTTGAAATACTATAAAGACTCTATAAAAAGACTTATATCAAAGCTTAAATAGGGTAAAAACCATGATATATCAACTCCCACAGACTTAGCCTTTGCTTGCCCTCATGCAAATAGAAGACTAAACCAGAGAAAGATGTTTGAAAACGCGGAGACTCACCTGTTTATGAACCATCAAAATGACCCTCTTCCCAAGTACCTAAGTGTCACCTAACCAGTTGTTGATCTAACCACCATGTACTTCTCCGTAGACATTCGCAGTTTTTCCAGACTCCACACAAAATCCCACAGCATTGTTCAAATAAAGCCCTCATCGCCAGTTTCATCGCTGCAACCAATGTTCAAGAACCATCTAGATTCTTTACCATACAATATCGTGACAAAGAACCACCCTTTTTCACACTTTTTGGTTTTATTTCTCTCCCCCAGACTTATTTCTTATTGTGTTCATTGCATTTACACATTAAGGTTCGAGACGCGAGTATTGATGGTGTTAGCCACCGAATCCCCGGTTCTTCCCTCAAAAGTAATCAAAGGTGTAGGCGAATAGTGGTATCACAGAAAATTTTCCTAACCTCGCTTTCAACCTTTGTGTGATCATTCCCTCTTAAGTAGAATAATGGGATCGCTGGAAATTTTCCTAGCCCTCTACTTAGAAGAAAATCATTTCAATCTTATATGCTCTTATTTATCAACTTATAACAGGGGAGAGACATATCATAACTCTAAACACATGGGTTCCTTTATCAGATATAAATGATGAATCAAGCTCTAAAAACACTAACCACATCGATGAAGTGCAAAAATTGGCTCAGGCTTCAGAAGAACTCTGCTGGAGACATGGATGTTTTCTAGTCAACTGGTCAGTCCTTTGATTTTTCATTAATCGATCTAGAGCTGATTCTGCAACACTGGTCACTCAAAAACCTAATCAAAGCAACAATTCAAGCACATGATCATCATCTCCAACAAGTTTTGACTCAATAAAACGACAAAATTTTATTTATTTTATGACTCTAAGAAAAACAAGAACAACGTCAGCAGACACCTCCCCCAGAGTTGAACAACACTGTCCCCAGTGTTATCTAGCCTAGAGTCAGTGAAAGAAAACAAAAGAACAGAATAAAATTAGGAAAAACAAGAAGTTACCTTGCTGGAACATTGAGTATCGATCGACACACAGCCTGGTATCGATCGATACTAGGCTTAAATCGACATGAACCTGTCTCAATCGCGTAGGGTATCGATCGATACTGAAGGGTATCGATCGACACTCAGGCGATTTCGAGTTTGTTCCTTGTTTATCCTGACACAAAACGAAAAATAAAAAGAAAATACTTATATATATAGACTCACCAGTGGGTTGCCTCCCACCAAGCGCTCGTTTAACGTCAATAGCTTGACTGTAACGCCCTTCAGGCTGGATAAGAGTGAGAGCTTGCACCAAAACAGGCTCCACAACTTGACATTGCTATCTTCAGAGTTCTGCTCAGCATGCCTTCCGCGAACTCTTTTCCCTTCTCTTTCAGCTCGGAAGTAAGAAGAACTCTAGCCTTAGAGAATGGCTTCGAAGCTCCTTTGCACTTGACCTTACACTCAATCGAATTCCCATCACTCTTCTGAGGGATTAAAGTGACATGGGGATTCTCGATGTTTTTGCTTGTGGCCTTCTTCTTCTTTGTTGCCTTAGCTTTCTTGACAAATTCCTTGGGGACGCTGGGTGGTTCAACTGAAACGTCTGTTACAGTAGGCTCATCAGGAGGCTCTTCCAAAATATCAATTGCTAGCTACTCTCCTGTGATAACCTCGATGCTAGAGACACGTGTGGGAGCACCTCGAGGGGGAATGATATCATAATAGACCCCTCCGTCAATGTAAGAGAAGGAGCTTATCTTATTAGGCATGTCTATGATTGCACCAGCAGTAGCCATAAATGGTCATCCCAGGAGTATAGGCATACGAGATATCGCACTCATCTCCACAACTTGAAAATCACTAGGCACCAGACAGTCTCCTACTTTGACCAGCAAACCATGGATAGTACCGTGTGGAAGCGAGGTGGAGTTGTTCGCGAATGTGATAGATGCCTCTGGTGATCGAATATCAGCGCCCAACCGTTCTGCAATCACCCTTGAGATGACATTGACACTAGCCCCTGAGTCAACGAGAGACTCTTTGAAAACAACTCCAGAGATAGAGCATGGAACCACGAATTTCCCTGGATCATCCCTTTGGGTCAACTGTCTCAGTGGAGGTGGTGCACCTCTAGCCTTAATGAAGAGTGCCTTAATCTATTCCTTAGTTTCTTTGCAATCTTTGAAGTGACTTAGCAGAGGACGGTGTTCTAGAGCTTCTTCAAAAGACGATTCAGGGGAAATCCTTCTTACCATCTTCTCAAAACCACGCAGCTGCTTTGGAGAGATGGGATCTCTGAGGTGTTTAGGAACAGGATTCAGCTTCTTGGACTTGCGAACTCTTTCTTTGATCAACTTACGTGTTTCCACAAGTTCTGGCTCGTTTTCTGCGAGGGGTATCGATCGACAGCAGGTAGGGTATCGATCAATACTTTTGCTGTTGAATCATCCTTGACATATTTATCATCATCAAGGGGAAACTCCACAATCAGCTTATCCAGCATAGCCTTGCATCTGGCGTCCTCTACCTCCTTCTTAGCCTTTGCAGCAGCTCTGGGGTAAGGTATCCTCGGTATATAGACTCTCTCTGCAATTACTTTAGGCATCACAGTCGAAATCTCAGGTGTCTCCTCAGAAATCGCCTCAGTATCGACCAATACCAATGGGGTGTCGATCGATACACGGGTTTTGGAAGTATCCAGTTTCACAATTGTAACTGGCATCGATTGACACTTGTGGGTATCGATCGATGCTTTGGCGATTTCAGGATCCTCATCGAAATTTTCTGCACTTGAGGAGATCGCATTGACGTGTGCATTGTGTGAATGAACCGTCTTTCCCTTGGCATTTGCTGCAGTCTGAGCTACTTGCGTTTCCAGCATCCTGTGACTGGTATCGAGAGCCACGATCCTTCCCCTTAATTCGGTGTATACAGCATCCAGTTTTCCATTGAAGGTTACTGTCATCTTCTCCTGCCCTTGAACCAGCTGTTCAAGCATAGCCTCAATCTTACTGTCAGGAGCTTTGGGTGGTGGGGATTGGTACCCTCCTTGCTGAGCATTGTTGGTGAAGTTTCGATTGGCGTTGTATTCAAATAGCTGACCCTGAAAACCAGAACCACCAATGTAGTTAACATCTTCCACTTCATTCTCAGCAGCAAAGTGGACGGCCTTTGTTGTCTTTCCCAGCAGAAGACTGTGCATAGAATCCAGCTGAGCTTTAACTTCAGCGATCTGCGACCCATCCATGTTACCAGCCAGCTTCTTGCGCTCGAAGTCTGCGCTCTTGGTGCTACTGCTAGATGCAAAGTTTTCAATCAACGCATAAGCATCCTCAGGGTACATGGTGTTGAAATTACCATTGCTCGAAGCGTCCAGAGCCATCTGATACCTACAATCTACTCCTCTAAAGAAGATACCCAGCAGCTGCACATCAGAGTATCCGTGATGTGGACAATCTCTCTGATACGATCTGAATCTCGTCCAAGCAGCCTTGAACGCCTCAGTAGGTCCTTGAGAAAATTGGGAGATTTTATTCCTCAGATCCTCAGATCGTGCATCATCGTAGAAGTTGATCAGGAATGCTCTCTTAGTGTCCTCCCAAGTAGTTAGCGAACCAGGAGGTAGCTGCCTCAGCCAGTAGGTCGCATCTCCACCTAAAGAGTAGGGGAAGAGCTTGCAGAAGAGATAGTCGTAGGACACTCCATTGCTCTTGATGCTAGTGACCAAGTCCTCGAACTTCTCCACATGGTCCATCGGATGTTCATGAGGAAGACCATGAAAAAGATGCTGTCCCACAAGGGCAAAGTAAGCAGGCTTCAGCTGAAAGTCATTCCTCTCAAACACAGGAGGACGAATCGCTGACCGATTTCCGAAAAATTGGTCAGGCCTGTTGTACTCACCAATCGTCCTTCCACGATTAACCACATCATTTCTCGCGTTCCCAGCGACATTCGCAGCGACAACAGGAGCAGGTAGCATGACGATCCCCTCTCCATCCAAATGTTGTCCTTGCTTATTGCACAACTGACCCTCTTGGTCTCTGTAAGCACCAGCTGCATCACGAACCAACTGATTGTTGTTCATCTTAGCTGATCTTTGCTTTCTTGTTTGTGCGTTCCACAAGTGCTAGCTGTTCCAGTGATAGATCAACTAACGGGGTGTTCGTGTTGCTTCTGGTTTCTCGATTAGGCATGCACCTGAAAACAAAACCAAAAATGTAGGTGACTGAAATATATGTAGGGTATCGACTGATACCTAAGGGTATCGATTGATACTCGGGCAATTTAGACGAATTTTTTAGCTAAAATCTAATGGAGAATTGAGTCCCCGGCAACGGCACCAAATTTGATATGCTCAAATTAATACCCTAAATAGTACTAAAGCAGTTGCTGCAGTAAATCAGGGGTCGAACACAAGAACTCAAGATATCACACAATAGATCATATAGATCCAAAATACGCTAAATCAAAAGATGTAAACGAAAACAAGTACGCAATTAAAAGTGTTGTAAATCAATGGAGGAAAATATAGGCCCAGGGTTTTTTTCAGGAAATAAATGAATGCAGCTAAATTAACTAACATGATACAGATTACGCACGGTTCTTGAACTCAAATCACTAAAATATAGCTAACCAACTCTCGTTGCGAAAACTATCTAAATCTACATCCTAGGAATTCCAAATCTCTTTGCGAATCCTAAAATCTAAATCAGCTTTAAAGTTCAGGTTTGATATGTGATATATCATGGTTTTTACCCCGTTTAGGCCATGATATAAGTCATTTTTATAGAGTCTTTCTAGTGTTTTGTTGTCTTTTAGAGTCTTTTACAGTTCTTAGCACGTTTGGAGCGTAATTGGAAGTATTGGAGCTTTCTGGAGCAGTTTGGAGCAAGGCTGAAGTTCGTGTCGCTGAGTATATGATTTCACGTCAAGTATCGATCGATACCCCCTGGTATCGATCGATACCCATCGCAGCATGACAAGACACGCAACTTAATGAAGAGTTGAAGAACTGCAGATTTGCCCCATAAGTCTTTAATAATTACAAGAAGCCCCGATTCGTGTTTTATCTTATAAATAGGGATTTTTACAGCCACTTTTAGGCTAGGCTTTATTTTGCTTTGGTTTAATAGAGAATTTGGTGAGAGAGATAAGTCTGAATCTCCCTTCGTCCGAGATCAGATCTCAAAATCTATTGTTACTCTTTCTTATTTTCTATTGAGTATTTATTCAAACATGTCTATTGATTCAATTTCCATGTCTGAGTAGATCTCTTGTTAGGTTTGGGGATTCTCATAAGGGATTTCTTTGAATGCTAGGTTGATTAATTATTTAGGGTTCATAATCTGAATTAGTTCTTCGCCTTAGTTTGTTCTCAAAGCTAATTCTAGATTGATCACCTAGAACTTAGATCTTAGGATAATTGATTAGGCACGACAGTGCGATTAATTACCTGACAGAACTTAGGGTGAGCAAATTGATTATTCGCAAAGAGATTTGGTTTAATTGATTTGTGAACATATCAAACTTGAAATTAAGGCTGATTTATTCCTAGGAATTTGCAAAGAAATTTGGGATTCTGAAGTTTAGATTTAGATAGTTTTCGCAACGACAGTTGTTTGATTATACTTTAGTGATTTGAGTTCGAGAACCGTGCGTAACATGAACCCTGATTAGTTAGTTTATTTTGCATTCATTGATTTCATGAGAAATATCCCTGAACCTATCTTTTTCCCATCGAATACAACTCGTTTACTACTTTCTGCTTTCTGTTAAACCTGAATTGCTTAGCTTAGCTCGATACTATATAATTTATTGTGTGATTTATGTGAGTCCTTGTGTTCGACCCCTAACTATATTACAACTACTGCTTTAGTACTGTTAGGGTATTAATTTGAGCATATCAGATTTGTCGCCGTTTCCGGGGATTCAATTTCACCATTAAATTTTAGCTGTCGAGTTTCGACTAAGCCCGTCAGTATCGATCGATACTACCTAGTATCGGTCGATACACATGCGATTTCTTTGTTGATATCGATCGATACCATCCAGTATCGATCGATACTCAACTTATTTTGTTTGGTTACTTACGTTCTTGATCTTTGTGTTTCAGGTGCACGCATAATCGTGAAACCAGAAGAAACAAGAGCACTCCGCTAGTCAATGTATCATTAGAGAAGGTAGCACGTTTAGAACGCACAAACAGAAAGATCAAGCAAACATCAGGGATGAACAACCCAGTGGTTTTAAGAGCTGATGAAGCTGGAATTATGAGAGACCAAGAGGGTCAAGTGTGCAATGAGAAAGGGCAGCGACTTGATGAAGCTGGAAACGTCGTTGTCCCTGCTGCTGTTGTTGAGATTGTCGCGCCAGCTAGGCGCGCCAACGTTGGGAATGCTGTAGGTGATCGAGCTAGAACACTTGGTGAGCACAACAGGCCTGATCACTTCTATGCCAATCGAGCTGCGATTCGCATCCCGACTTTTCAGAGGAATGACTTCGAGTTGAAGCCTGGGTATTACGCTCTCGAAAGTCAGAACCCATTCCATGGCCTACCGCATGAGCATCCCATGGATCATATCGAAAGGTTAGAGGACTTGGTCACTGGTATGAAGTACAATGGAGTGCCCAATGAGTTCCTTTTCTGCAAACTCTTCCCGTACTCTCTTGGTGGGGATGCTACTTATTGGCTGAAGCAGCTAGCTCCTGATTCGCTAACTACATGGGATGAGACAAAGAATGCGTTCCTGATAAATTTCTATGATGATGCAAGATCCGAGGCGCTCAGGAACAAGATCTCTCTGTTCGCTCAGGGTCCGACAGAGGAATTCAAGGCTTCATGGATTCGTTTCAAGTCTTATCAGAGAGATTGTCCGCACCATTGGTTCACTCTGGTGCAGCTGTTGGGCACTTTCTACAGAGGGGTTGATTGGAGATACCAGATGGGTATGGATGCTGCGAGTAATGGAAACTTCTTCACCAGGTATCCGGATGATGCGGTTGTGCTGATCGAGAGGAATTGATGGGTCGCAGATTGCTGACGTGCAGGCCAAACTGGATTTCCTGATCGGGAAATCAAAGAAATCTATGCATTTTGCTGATGAAGTCGCTAATGTGGAAGAAGAAGAAGAGGATGTTAACTACGTTGGTGGTTCTGGTTTTCAGGGTCAGCGATTTGGGTACAACAACAACCGAAACTTCAACAACAACAATCAGCAAGGTGGGTACAAGTTAGAGGGGAACCAATCTGGTTTCGGAGCGAAGCAATTTACTCAGAAACCACTTCAGAGTAGCGATTTCACTCGCAATTATGGGAACTCTTCGTACCAACCAGCATATCCCAAGTCCACAGACAATAAAATGGAATCCATGATGGAACATATTCTTCTAGGACAACAGAAGTTGCAAGTGGATTTCAATGGGAAGTTTGACTCTCTGTACATCGATCTGAATGGGAAAATCGAAGCCATAAATCTTTCCCAGAAGAAGCTGGAAACTCAGGTGGCTCAGACAACAGCAGCTGTAAAGAGGGAGGAAGGTTTTCTTCCAGGGAAAACTGAGAATCCAAGGGAACACATCAACGCCATCACCTTGAGGAGTGGAAAAGAGGTGCTTACAGGAGTGAAGAACAACCCATTTGCAGGAAATCTCGTCGATCTTGCTGGAGATGACGATTGGAATTCTGAGAATCCACATGTATCGATCGATACCAGACAGTGTCGATCGACACCAGCCCAGAAATCTTCCCGTGAGAATCCAAAATCCCGCGTATCGATCGATACCCCCTGAAGTATCGATCGATGCTGAGACACAACCAGAGAAGGAACCCGAGATTGTCAAGGAGAGGGTGTATACACCCAAGGCACCTTATCCTATACTTCCTAAGCTGACAAGGAAGGAATGGGAAGATGTCAGATGCAAGGATATGCTAGATAAGTTGGTTGTGGAGCTTCCTTTTGTTGATGCTATTAAGACTTCTCCAGCTTTCAGGAGATATGTGAAGAAGATGGTCTCTAGCAATGTGAACCTAGAGTAAGGTGTCATGATGATCACAGCTGAGTGCAGTGCGATCCTGCTCAACAAAATTCCTAAGAAGCTACCAGACCCAGGGAGCTTTGTTTTGGACTGCACTATCTTCACAGAGAGATTTGAGCGAGCTCTCTGCGATATTGGGTCGAGTGTGAACCTTATGCCACACTCAGTTGCCAAGCGAATGGGGATGACAGATTTCCAATCTACAAGGATTTCGCTGGTACTTGCTGATCGCTTAGTACGACTTCCAGAGGGACTACTTGAAGATGTCCCAATCAAGATTGGGAATTGCTTGATCCCAACAGATTTCATCGTCCTGAAGTACGATGCTGAGCCTAAGGATCCTCTTATCCTGGGCATACCATTTCTTGCAACTGCTGGAGCCTTAATTGACTGCAGGAATGGGCAGATCGCTCTCAACATCGGTGACTTGGTGATGTCCTTTAACATGGAAAAGATGATGAAAAGGCCAACCATCGATGGGCAGACATTCTATGTGGACACCTTCAGTGACATAGCTGAAGAGTACTTCTTGGAGATGCACCCTAAGGATCCACTGGAGAGAGCATTTGTCTGTTCGGCCACTTCAGAAGTCCGTTCATGTGACGAAACTGCTGGATACTCGAAGATGCTTGATTCAGCATCACCAGTATCGATCGATACCTCCCTGGTATCGCTACGACCAAAAGGAGAGTTGGTCGATGGTTCTAAGCAAGCTGCTGGGTTTGGAGATTGGAGTACAGAGAATGCTCCTAAGGTGGAACTAAAGCCACTTCCAGCGAATCTGAGGTATAGTTTTCTTGGTCCTAATTTCACATACCCAGTTATCGTTAATGCTTCCTTGAATACCACAGAGGTTGCTTTACTGCTGAGCAAGCTGCGCAAGTATTGCAAAGCTCTTGGCTATTCTCTTGCTGACATTTCAGGTATAGCACCAGACTTGTGCATGCATCGGATTCACCTGGAGGACGAGTCAAAGTCTTCGATTGAGTGTTAGAGGAGGCTGAATCCGAACCTGAAGGAAGTGGTCAGGAAGGAAGTGATGAAACTGTTGGAAGCTGGGATTATCTATGCCATCTCGGATAGTTCTTGGGTTAGTCCAGTTCACGTTGTGCCTAAGAAAGGAGGCATAACTGTGGTGAAGAACGAGAAGGACGAGGTGATCCCTACAAGGACAATCACTGGTCACATGATGTGCATTAACTACATGAAGCTTAATGTGGCTACACGGAAGGATCACTTCCCATTGCCATTCATTGACCAGATGCTGGAGAGGTTAGCGAGTCACCCATACTACTGTTTTCTCGATGGGTACTCAGGCGTTTTCCAGATTCCTATACATCCATAGGACCAGGGAAAGACGACCTTTACATGTCCCTATGGGACATTCGCCTACAGAAGAATGCCATTTGGATTATGTAACGCTCCAACGACCTTTCAGCGATGCATGATGTCGATTTTCACAGATATGACTGAGGAGTTTATGGAGGTCTTCATGGATGATTTTTCTGTGTATGGATCGTCATTCAAGGACTGTCTGGATAACTTGTGCAAAGTGCTTCAGCGATGCGAGGAGAAGCACTTTGTTCTTAATTGGGAGAAATGCCACTTCATGGTACAAGATGGCATTGTTCTTGGGCCCAAGGTTTCTAAGGCAGGGATCGAAGTCGACAAGGCTAAGATTCAAGTCATGACAAGCTTGCAACCTCCACGATCCGTTCCTGAGATACGAAGCTTCCTTGGTCATGCTGGGTTTTACAGGAGGTTCATCAAAGATTTCTCTAAGCTTGCACGTCCACTCACAGCCCTGTTATGTAAGGAAGTCAAGTTTGATTTCACATCTGATTGCCTTGTAGCCTTCGAGGAAATCAAGAAGGCATTGGTGATTGCTCATGTAGTCCAACCACCTTATTGGAGCTTGCCTTTTGAGGTTATGTGTGATGCCAGTGATTTTGTTGTTGGCGCTGTGTTGGGTCAGAGGAAAGACAAGAAACTCCATGCTATTTATTATGCCAGCAGGACGTTGGATGATGCTCAGCAAAATTACAGCACCACTGAGAAGGAGTTGCTGGCAGTCATTTTCTCTTTTGAGAAATTCCGGTCCTACTTGATTGGGAGTAAGGTCATTGTTCACACAGACCATGCTGCTCTCAAATACCTGCTTAAGAACAAGGACCTCAAGCCTCGTCTATGCCGATGGGTTCTTTTGCTCCAAGGTTTCGACATCGAGATCAAGGACAAGAAAGGAGTTGAGAATGGCGTTGCTGACCACTTATCGCGACTAAAGGTCGATGAGGTCGTCCCTATTGATGATTGTTTGCCAGAGGAAGGTGTTTACTTCATTGAAGCTCAGTTTCAAGACCTTTATCCCGAAAATCTGCAATTTTCACGAATGCAGACTTTCGTTATCGATCGATACTCACCTAGTATCGATCGATACCCGTCGCGACCTGAACCTGTTTTGTTCGTAGAGCACTTGAACTCCTATGATGTCTATCTAGCTGCTGACTCTAGTACTACACGTCCATGGTACGCAGACATCGCCAACTACCTTGCTATAGAGACTGAGCCAAAGTATCCCACAAAATATGCAAGGAAGAAGTTTATGCGCGAGATAAGTAAATTATTCTGGGATGAGCCTTACCTATACAAGCATTGCTCAGATGATATCTACAGAAGATGCATTGCAGAGTCTGAGATGCCAGCTATTCTTTTTCATTGCCATGGGTCTGAGTATGCTGGTCACTTTGCTACTTTCAAGACTGTATCCAAGGTTCTTCAAGCAGGCTTCTGGTGGCCTACCATGTTTAAGGATGCTCACACCTTCGTTTCACAGTGTGATGCTTGTCAGAGGAGAGGGAAGATCAGCAAGAGACATGAGATGCCACATAATTTCATCCTTGAGGTTGAAGTTTTCGATTGCTGGGGCATCGATTTTATGGGTCCTTTCCCCTCGTCACAAAAGAAAAGATACATCCTGGTTGCTGTGGACTATGTGTCCAAATGGGTGGAAGCAATAGCTAGTGAGAAAAATGACTCTGCGGTGGTTCTTAAGCTGTTTAAGACCATCATTTTTCCTCGCTTTGGAGTACCTCGAATTGTGATAATTGATGGTGGCAGCCACTTTATTAACAAGGTTTTCGAGAGGTTGCTGAAGAAGTATGGTGTGAACCATCGTGTCGCTACTCCATATCACCCTCAAACCAGTGGGCAAGTCGAGGTCTCCAACAGACAAATCAAGGAGATTCTGGAAAAGACAGTGGGTGCTTCTAGGAAGGATTGGTCTACAAAGTTGGATGCTTACAGGACTGCTTTCAAGACACCGCTGGGTACTACACCATTTCACTTGCTGTATGGGAAAGCATGTCACCTTCCAGTGGAGATTCATGGGCGACGAAGTTGCTGAACTTTGACATCAAGCCTGCTGCAGAAAGGAGGTTGATTCAGCTGAACGAGTTGGATGAGATTAGGCACCACGTGATATATCATGGTTTTTACCCTATTTAAGCCATGATATAAGTCCTTTTTATAGAGTCTTTATAGTATTTTGGAGTCTTTTAGAGTCTTTTACAGGTTATAGCACGTCTGGAGCTTAATTGGAATTATTGGAGCTTTTCTGGAGTATTCTGGAGCGAGACTGAAGTCTGATGACTAAGAGCCCGATCTGAGCACCGAGCATCGATCGATACCCCCTGGTATCGATCGACACTCATCGAGATTTCATGGGCCGCGACTAATTATGAAGTCTTGGAGAATTGCAAAAGTGCCCAGAAGTCTTTAATAATTACAAGAAGACCCTAGATCGTGTTTTAGGTTATAAATAGGAGTTTTCAGCCACCTGTTTAGGCTATGCCTTTTTATGCTTTATTTTATAGTTTGATTTTACTTTGGTTTTAGAGAGACAAGTCTGAATCTCCCTTCGTCCGAGATCAGATCTCTAAACCCTTCTTCCTATTCTATTGATGATTTATTCAAACATGTCTTTTGATTCAATTGCCATGTCTGAGTAGATCCACTTTAGGTTTAGGGTTTTCTCATAAAGGATTTCTTTGAATGCTAGGTTAATTATCTGTTTAGGATTCACCATCTGAATTAGTTCTTCACCTTAGGTTGTGTTCATAGCTAATTCTAGGTTGACGAATCTGGAACTTAGATCTTAGGATAATTGATTAGGCACGAGAGTGCGATTAATTACCTGATAGAACCTAGGTGAGCAAATTGATTATTCGCAAAGAGATTTGGTTTAATTGATTTGTGAACATATCAAACCTGATATTAAAGCTGATTTAGAATTTAGGATTCGCAAAGAGATTTGGAATTCTTGGGATTTAGATTTAGATAGTTTTCGCAACGAGAGTTGGTTAGCTATATTTTAGTGATTTGAGTTCAAGAACTGCGCTAAATCTGAATCATGTTAGTTAGTTTATCTGCATTCATTGATTTCCTGAGAAAAACCCTGAGCCTATATTTCTCAATTGATTTACAACTCCTTTAATTTCTGCACTGCTTTTAATTACAACTGTTTGGCTTAGCGTAATTCGACACTATAGAATCTATTGTGCGTTTCTGTGAGTCTTCTGTGGTTCGACCCCTAGCTATACTATTACAACTGCTTTAGTACTTTAGGGTATTAAATTGAGCATATCAATTTTGGCGCCGTTGCCGGGGACTCAATTTGCCATTAGATTTTAGTTTAGAATTTCGACTAAGTTCGTCGGTATCGATCGATACTCTGTAGTATCGGTCGATACTCGTCGTCTTCTTTTGTTGGTATCGGTCGACACCACTTGGTATCGATCGATACTCAACGTATTTTTCTGGTTACTTACGTGCTTTGCCTAGTGTTTTGTTTGCAGGTGTATGCCTGTTCGTGAAACCAGAAGCAACAAGAGCACACAGCTAGTTGAACTGTCATTGGAACAGCTAGCGTTTGTGGAACGCACAAACAGAAAGACCAAGCAAACATCAGGGATGAACAACCCAGTGGTTTTAAGAGCTGATGAAGCTGGAATTCTGAGAGACCAAGAGGGTCACGTGTGTAATGAGAGAGGGCAGCGACTTGATGAAGCCGGTAACATCGTTGTCCCTGCTGCGGTTGTTGAGATTGTCGCGCCAGCTGGGCGCGCCAACGCAGGGAATGCTGTGGTTAATCGTGGAAGGACGATTGGTGAATGCAACAGGCCTGACCAGTTTTTCGCCAATCGTTCAGCAATTCGTCCTCCTGCGTTTGAAAGGAATGACTTTGAGCTGAAGCCTGCTTACTTCACTCTAGTGGGACAGCATCTCTTTCATGGTCTTCCTCATGAACATCCAATGGACCATGTAGAGAGGTTCGAGGACTTGGTCACTAGCATTAAGAGCAATGGAGTGTCCTACGACTATCTCTTCTGCAAGCTCTTCCCCTACTCTCTAGGTGGAGAAGCTACTTACTGGCTGAGGCAGCTATCTCCTGGATCGCTAACTAATTGGGAGGACACCAAGAGAGCCTTCCTGATTAACTTCTACGATGACGGAAGATCTGAAGATCTGAGGAATAAGATCTCCACTTTTTCTCAAGGACCTACTGAGGCGTTCAAGGCTGCTTGGACAAGATTCAGATCGTACCAGAGAGATTGTCCACATCATGGATACTCTGATGTGCAGCTGCTGGGTATCTTCTTCAGAGGAGTAGATTGGAGATATCAGATGGGTCTGGACTCTTCGAGCAATGGTAATTTCAACACCAGATATCCTGAGGATGCTATTGTGTTGATTGAGAACTTTGCCTCTAGCAGTAGCACCAAGAGCGCAGATTTCGAGCGCAAGAGGCTGGCTGGTAACATGGATGGGTCACAGATTGCTGAAGTGAAAGCTCAGCTGGATTCTATGCACAGTCTTCTGCTGGGAAGGACAACAAAGGCCGTCCACTTTGCTACTGAGAATGAGGTGGAAGATGTTAACTACATAGGTGGTTCTGGTTTTCAGGGTCAGCGATTTGGGTACAACACCAATCGAAACTATGGTCACCAAGGAGGGTACCAATCCCCACCACCCAAAACTCCTGAGAGTAAGATTGAGGCTATGCTTGAACACCTGGTTCAAGGGCAGGAGAAGATGACGGTCACCTTCAATGGTAAGATGGATGATTTGTACACCGATTTGAGTGGAAGGATCGAAGCTCTAAAGACGAGCCACAGGATGCTGGAAACACAAGCAGCTCAGACTGCAGCAAATTCTAAGGGAAAGACGGTTCATTCACACGTCAATGCAATCTCCTCAAGTGCAGAAAATCTCGAAGATAATCCTGAAATCGCACAAGCATCGATCGATACTCCCCAGTATCGATCGATACCAGCCCAGACATCTGCTCGAATGGATTCGAAAACCCGTGTATCGATCGATACCCCATTGGTATCGGTCGATACCGGGGCGATTTCTGAGGAAACAGTTGAAACTTCGACTGTGGTGCCTAAGGTCGTTGCAGAACGAGTGTATGTAACCAGGATGCCTTATCCTATGGTTCCTAAGCTGACAAGGGAGGAATGGGAGATTGCTAGACTACAGTATATGCTGGATAACCCGAACGTGGAGCTTCTTTCTGATGAAGATGTACCTGTCAGAAACGATTCAAATCGCATGGCGTCGATCGATACCCTACCTGGTATCGATCGATACCCCTCTCAGAACGGACCAGAAGTTATGAAAACACCTGAGGTGATCGGAGAAAGAGTTCGCAATTCACTACAACCGCGGAAATTGACACAGAGGGAAGACCCAGGGAAATTCGCTGTTCCATGCTCCATCTCAGGAGTTAATTTCAAAGAGTCTCTTGTCGACTCAGGGGCTAGTGTCAATGTCATCTCAAGGGCAATTGCAGAGCGGTTAGGAGCTGATATTCGATCACCAGAGGCATCTATCACATTCGCGAACAACTCCACCTCGCTTCCACACGGTACTATCCATGGTTTGCTGGTCAAAGTAGGAGACTGTCTGGTGCCTACTGATTTTCAGGTTGTGGAGATGGGTGCGATATCTCGTATGCCTATACTCCTGGGACGACCGTTCATGGCTACTGCAGGCGCGATCATAGACACACCTAATAAGAGACTATCTTTCTCTTACATTGACAGTGATGTCTACTATGATGTCATTCCACCTAGGAGTATTCCCACACGTGCCTCTAGCATCAAGGTTATCACAGGAGAGTCGCTAGCAATTGATCTTCTGGAAGAGCCTCCTGATGAGCCTACTGTCACAGACGTTCCAGCTGAACCGCCCAACATCCCCAAGAAGAAGACTAAGGCAACAAAGAAGAAGAAGGCCAAGAACAAAAAGGTCGAGAATCCCCATGTCACTCTGATTCCTCAGAAGTGTGATGGGAATTCGATTGATTACAAGGTCAAATGCAAGGGAGCCTTGAAGCCATTCTCCAAGGCCAGAGTCCTTCTTACTTCTGAGCTGAAAGAGAAAGGGCAGGAATTTGTGGACAGCATGCTAAGCAGAACTCTGAAGCTAGTAATATCAAGTGATGGAGCCTGTTTTGGTGCAAGCTCTCACTCTTATCCAGCCTGAAGGGCGTTACAGTCAAGCTATTGACGTTAAACGAGCGCTTGGTGGGAGGCAACCCACTTGTGAGTCTGTTTTTGATTCGTTTTTATTTTTATTTTCGTTTGTTTTGAGTCTGTGTCAGGATGAACAAGGAGCAACTCGAAATCGCCTAAGCATCGATCGATATCCCTATGGTATCGATCGACACCAATCGCGGATGAAAATTCACAAAGTCGATCTAAGCATGGTATCGATCGATACCATGCCGTGTGTCGATCGACACCGACTGTTCCAGAACGGTAATTTCTTGTTTCTCTTCGTTCTATCCTTTTTCTTTGTTTCTTTCACTGACTCTAGGCTAGATAACACTGAGGACAGTGTTGTTCAAGTCTGGGGGAGGTGTCTGCTGACATTGTTTTCGTTTTTCTTAGAGTCAGTCGTTTTATCGAGTCAAAACTGTTTTATTGAGTCAAAATTTGTTGGAGATGATGATCCTGTGCTTGAACCTATTGATTTGATTTTGTTTTTGAGTGCACAGTGTTACAGGATCAGTTCTAGATCGACTAATGAAAAATCCAAAGGCTGACCAGTTGACTAGAAAACATCCATGTCTCCAGCAGAGTTCTTCTGAAGCCTGAGCCAAATTTTTGCACTTCATCAATGTGGTTAGTGTTCATAGAGCTTGATTCATCATTCATATCTGATAAAGGAACCCGTGTGTTTAGAATTATGGTATCTCTCTCCCCTGAAATAAGTTGATAGATTAAGAGCATAAAAGATTGAAATGATTTTCTTCTGAGTAGAGGGTTAGGAAAATTTCCAGCGATCCCATTATTCTACTTAAGAGGGGATGATCACACAAAGGATTGGAAGCGAGGCTAGGATTTTCCTATGATGCCATTATTCGCCTACATCCTTTGATACATAGAGAGGGAAGAACCGGGGATTTGGTGGCAAACACCATCAATACTCGCGTCTCCTACCTTGATATGTATATGCTAAGCTGAAAATAAAAAAATAATAATAAGGATATAATAAGAAATAAGTCTGGAGGAGAGAAATTGATACAAAAAAGTGTGAAAAAGGGTGGTTCCTTTGTCAAGATATTGTCTGGTAAAGAGTCTAGAAGGTTCTTAAATATTAGCTGCAGAGATGAAACTGGCGATGAGGGCTTTACTTGAACAATGCTGTGGGATTTTGTGTGGAGTCTGGAAAAGCTGCAAATGTCTACGGAGAAGTACATGGTGGTTAGATCGAAAGCTGATCAGGTGACATTTGGGTACTTGGGAAAAGGGTCTTTTCGATGGTTCAGGAATAGGTGAGTCTCTAAGTTCTCAAACCTCTTTTTCTGGTTTAGTCTTCTATTTGCTTGAGGGCAAGCAAAAGGCTAAGTCTGGGGGAGTTGATATATCATGGTTTTTACCCTATTTAAGCCATGATATAAGTCCTTTTTATAGAGTCTTTATAGTATTTTGGAGTCTTTTAGAGTCTTTTACAGGTTATAGCACGTCTGGAGCTTAATTGGAATTATTGGAGCTTTTCTGGAGTATTCTGGAGCGAGACTGAAGTCTGATGACTAAGAGCCCGATCTGAGCACCGAGCATCGATCGATACCCCCTGGTATCGATCGACACTCATCGAGATTTCATGGGCCGCGACTAATTATGAAGTCTTGGAGAATTGCAAAAGTGCCCAGAAGTCTTTAATAATTACAAGAAGACCCTAGATCGTGTTTTAGGTTATAAATAGGAGTTTTCAGCCACCTGTTTAGGCTATGCCTTTTTATGCTTTATTTTATAGTTTGATTTTACTTTGGTTTTAGAGAGACAAGTCTGAATCTCCCTTCGTCCGAGATCAGATCTCTAAACCCTTCTTCCTATTCTATTGATGATTTATTCAAACATGTCTTTTGATTCAATTGCCATGTCTGAGTAGATCCACTTTAGGTTTAGGGTTTTCTCATAAAGGATTTCTTTGAATGCTAGGTTAATTATCTGTTTAGGATTCACCATCTGAATTAGTTCTTCACCTTAGGTTGTGTTCATAGCTAATTCTAGGTTGACGAATCTGGAACTTAGATCTTAGGATAATTGATTAGGCACGAGAGTGCGATTAATTACCTGATAGAACCTAGGTGAGCAAATTGATTATTCGCAAAGAGATTTGGTTTAATTGATTTGTGAACATATCAAACCTGATATTAAAGCTGATTTAGAATTTAGGATTCGCAAAGAGATTTGGAATTCTTGGGATTTAGATTTAGATAGTTTTCGCAACGAGAGTTGGTTAGCTATATTTTAGTGATTTGAGTTCAAGAACTGCGCTAAATCTGAATCATGTTAGTTAGTTTATCTGCATTCATTGATTTCCTGAGAAAAACCCTGAGCCTATATTTCTCAATTGATTTACAACTCCTTTAATTTCTGCACTGCTTTTAATTACAACTGTTTGGCTTAGCGTAATTCGACACTATAGAATCTATTGTGCGTTTCTGTGAGTCTTCTGTGGTTCGACCCTTAGCTATACTATTACAACTGCTTTAGTACTTTAGGGTATTAAATTGAGCATATCACCACGCCTACGAGAAATCAAAGCTGTACAAGGAGAGGACTAAGGCCTATCATGATAAGAAGATGATCTCCAGACATTTCGAGCGAAACGACCAGGTACTTCTGTATAACTCTCGTTTGTAATTGTTTCCTGGTAAAATGCGTTCTCGTTGGTCAGGTCCTATCACCATCAAGAAGGTCAGACCACATGGAACTGTCGTGCTGATTAGTCCAACAGGCGATGAGTTTACTGTCAATGGACAGAGGGTGAAACACTATTGGGCGAAAGCCGAGATTCCAACAGGGCAAATAATGCCTTAGGATGATGCACCAACAGCCTGAATGGCGTTACAGTCAAGCTATTGACGTTAAACGAGCGCTTGGTGGGAGGTAACCCACTGGTGAGTCTGTCTTTGAGTCGTTTTTCCTTTTATTTTCGTTCGTTTTGTGTTTGGGTCAGGATAAACAAGGAGCAGACTCGAAATCGCCTTAGTGTCGATCGATACCCCATTGGTATCGATCGACACCAATCGCGAATGTACGGTTCATCAAGTCAATTTAAGCCTGGTATCGATCGATACCAGGCTGTGTGTCGATCGATACTCGATGTTCCAGCAAGGTAACTTCTTGTTTCTCTTCGTTTCTTCTATTCTTTTGTCTTCTTTTACCTACTCTAGGCTAGATAACACTGGGGACAGTGTTGTTCAAGTCTGGGGGAGGTGTCTGCTGACATTGTGTTTGTTTTTCTTAGAGTCAGTCATTTTATCGAGTCAAAATTGTTTTATTGAGTCAAAACTTGTTGGAGACGATGATCCTGTGCTTGAACCTATTGATTTGATTTTATTTTTGAGTGCACAGTGTTAAAGAATCGGTTCTAGATCGACTAATGAAAAACCCAAAGACTGACCAGTTGACTAGAAAACATCCATGTCTCGAGCAGAGTTCATCTGAAGCCTGAGCCAAATTTTTGCACTTCATCAATGTGGTTAGTGTTTTTAGAGCTTGATTCATCATTCATATCTGATAAAGGAACCCATGTGTTTAGAGTTATGGTATCTCTCTCCCCTGTTATAAGTTGATAAATAAGAGCATAAAAGATGAAATGATTTTCTTCTGAGTAGAGGGTTAGGAAAATTTCCAGCGATCCCATTATTCTACTTAAGAGGGAATGATCACACAAAGGATTGGAAGCGAGGCTAGGATTTTCCTATGATGCCATTATTCGCCTACATTCTTTGATACATTGAGAGGGAAGAACCGGGGATTTGGTGGCAAACACCATCAATACTCGCGTCTCATACCTTGATTTGTATATGAAAGCTGAAAAGAAAAGAAAGAACATAATAAGAAATAAGTCTGGGGGAGAGAAATTGATACAAAAAGTGTGAAAAAGGGTGGTTCCTTGTCATGATATTTTCTGGTAAAGAATATATAAAGTTCTTGAATATTGGCTGCAGCGATGAAACTGGCGAGGATGGCTTTATTTGAACAATGCTGTGAGATAATGTGTAGAGTCTGGAAAAGCTGTGAATGTCTACGGAGAAGTACATGGTGGTTAGATCAAAAGCTGATTAGGTGACATTTGGGTACTTAGAAAGAGGGTCTTTTCGATGGTTCATGAACAGGTGAGTCTCTACGTTTTCAAACCTCTTTCTCTGTTTAGTTTTCTATTTGCTTGAGGGCAAGCAAAGGCTAAGTCTGGGGGAGTTGATATATCATGGTTTTTACCCTGTTTAGGCCATGATATAAGTCATTTTTATAGAGTCTTTCTAGTGTTTTGTAGTCTTTTAGAGTCTTTTACAGGTCTTAGCACGTTTGGAGCGTAATTGGAAGTATTGGAGCTTTCTGGAGCAGTTTGGAGCAAGGCTGAAGTTCGTGTCGCTGAGTATCTGATTTCACGTCAAGTATCGATCGATACCCCCTGGTATCGATCGATACCCATCGCAGTATGACAAGACACGCAACTTAATGAAGAGTTGAAGAACTGCAGATTTGCCCCATAAGTCTTTAATAATTACAAGAAGCCCCGATTCGTGTTTTATCTTCTAAATAGGGATTTTTACTGCCACTTTTAGGCTAGGCTTTATTTTGCTTTGGTTTAATAGAGAATTTGGTGAGAGAGACAAGTCTGAATCTCCCTTTGTCCGAGATCAGATCTCAAAACCTATTGTTACTCTTTCTTATTTTCTATTGAGTATTTATTCAAACATATCTATTGATTTAATTTCCATGTCTGAGTAGATCTCTTGTTAGGTTTGGGGATTCTCATAAGGGATTTCTTTGAATGCTAGGTTGATTAGTTATTTAGGGTTCATAATATGAATTAGTTCTTCGCCTTAGGTTGTTCTCAAAGCTAATTCTAGATTGATCACCTAGAACTTAGATCTTAGGATAATTGATTAGGCACGACAGTGCGATTAATTACCTGATAGAACTTAGGGTGAGCAAATTGATTATTCGCAAAGAGATTTGGTTTAATTGATTTGTGAACATATCAAACTTGAAATTAAGGCTGATTTTTTCCTAGGAATTTGCAAAGAAATTTGGGATTCTGAAGTTTAGATTTAGATAGTTTTCGCAACGACAGTTGGTTGATTATACTTTAGTGATTTGATTTCGAGAACCGTGCGTAACCTGAACCCTGATTAGTTAGTTTATTTTGCATTCATTGATTTCCTGAAAAATATCCCTGAACCTATCTTTTTCCCATCCAATACAACTCGTTTACTACTTTCTGCTTTCTGTTAATCCTGAATTGCTTAGCTTAGCTTGATACTATACAATTTATTGTGTGATTTCTGATAGAATCTGTAAATCTAAACTTCAGAATCCCAAATTTCTTTGCAAATTCCTAAGAATAAATCAGCCTTAATTTCAAGTTTGATATGTTCACAAATCAATTAAACCAAATCTCTTTGCGAATAATCAATTTGCTCACCATAGATTCTATCAGGTAATTAATTGCACTCTCGTGCCTAATTAATTATCCTAAGATCTAAGTTCCATATTCGTTAACCTAGAATTAGCTTTGAGAACAACCTATGGTGAAGAACTAATTTAGATTATGAATCCTAACAGATAATCAACCTAGCATTCAAATAAATCCTTTATGAGAAAACCCTAAACCTAAAGTGGATCTACTCAGTCATGTAGAATGAAACAATCAGCATAACTGAATAAATCATCAATAAAAATAGAAAGAGTAACAAGAGGTTTTTAGATCTGATCTCGGACGAAGGGAGATTCAGACTTGTCTCTCTCCAGCCAAAGTAAAATAAAGCTTACAAAATAAAGCATAGCCATAAAAGTGGCTGTAAAATCCCTATAAATAACCTAAAACACGAATTGGGGCTTATTGTAATTATTAAAGACTTCTGGGCACGTTTGCAATTCTTTAACTCTTCATTAAAGTCGCATGTCGTGTCAGCCTTGAAGAGTATCGATCAATACCAGGGGGTATCGATTGATACTTGTCGTGAAATCAGGTACTCAGAAACACGAGTCCAGCTTTTGCTCCAAACTGCTCCAGAAAGCTCCAATAATTCCAATAATGCTCCAAACGTGCTATAACATGTAAAATACTCTAAAATACTTTGAAATACTATAAAGACTCTATAAAAAAGACTTATATCAAAGCTTAAATAGGGTAAAAACCATGATATATCAACTCCCACAGACTTAGCCTTTGCTTGCCCTCATGCAAATAGAAGACTAAACCAGAGAAAGATGTTTGAAAACGCGGAGACTCACCTGTTTATGAACCATCAAAATGACCCTCTTCCCAAGTACCTAAGTGTCACCTAACCAGTTGTTGATCTAACCACCATGTACTTCTCCGTAGACATTCGCAGTTTTTCCAGACTCCACACAAAATCCCACAGCATTGTTCAAATAAAGCCCTCATCGCCAGTTTCATCGCTGCAACCAATGTTCAAGAACCATCTAGATTCTTTACCATACAATATCGTGACAAAGAACCACCCTTTTTCACACTCTAAAATACTACGAAATACTATAAAGACTCTATAAAAAGGACTTATATCATGGCTTAAATAGGGTAAAAACCATGATATATCAAATGTAGAGGGCGCCCCAAGCCTTTTACCAAGGCCATAGCAACCCTCACACCGGAGGTTAGGGTGACAAATCAAGCCGGTCTTCACGGCTTAATGGGTAAAGTTCTCAAACTCGAGCTTAAGGAACCGAAAAGGAGTGCTCGCGCTCCTCAATCACCAGCCTAAAAGGGTAACCAACGTCAAACTTAGCGACGTAAAACAAAGTGCACTTGGGAGACATTCCCATGTTTATCCTTGTATATATTCTTTCGCTCTCTAGTTTTATTTTGTGTTTCTAGGGCGTTTTTGATCTTTTGGTTAAGTGGTTGCAAGGTCGTTGATAGTAGAAAAGTGATGGCAAGGTAGCCAAAGGCGTTTGATGTTGGAATGCCTATCAATTCTCCATGCTCTCCATTCACATAATAACACTCCTCCATTGTAAGTATCTCTTTCCTTTTCGAGTCTTAGCATATTTTATTTTTTTAGAGTCTCTTCTTTGAATTTATTTCACACCGGGACGGTGTGATTTAAGGTTGGGGGAGAGACCGGTATTTGACCTCGTGTTTTATACTCTTATTTTCTCTTTTACATTTGAGTCTCATGCATTTCACGAAATTTTGCATAAATTTTGTTAAATTTTGAACATTTAGGATTGCATATTGACTTGTAGATGGTGTCTAGTTTGCATTTTAACTTACATTTGCATAAGCATGGACAACCTTGAAAGTAGCTTAATTAGCAATTGATTCAACGCCCAAGTTATTAGTTGTTTGATGCATTGAAGTTGAATCCGAAATCAAGGACGAACCATTTTTAGAGCGCATGCATCATTGCCTTTCTTTGATTGAAGCAAGCTTGAATTTAATCTAGCCTTATCTAAGTGATAACCATAATTTGACATGTAATTATTGTGCTTATGCAAACTTAAATGAACTCGTAGATCACATATACATATTTGGACATTCTTATTCCTTTCACCACTCTTGCTTGTCCAAAATAGCCAAATCCCATCTTTGGATTGGTTTCCCTACCATGCCAATTACCTCCTTTCTAGCCCCTAATCTTTCGTGTGTGTCTTGTGAGGCCTTATTTGGAGCGAACTTGACAAAAAGTGTTAAGTTTAGGGCGACAAGGAAGCACTCTTCTATAGACTTAGCTCCATCATCAAGGGGCTAATCTAGGAATAGGCTAGTTAGGATGGTGGTTCTTGATTCAAGTTTGGGGGAAACGGTTTTAGACTTAGTGAACGGGTATGATTGGAATGGATTGTGGAATGGAAAGAATGAAAAGGAGTATGGAAAAGGGGATCGGATTTGTAGTATGGGTTGTGCAAAGATCATAAGACGTGCTAAAACCTGTCAAAGACTATAAAACACTACAAAATGCTCCAAACGTACTCAGCAACACGAACTTCTGTTTTGCTCCAAAATGCTCCAGAAAGCTCCAATATCTCAAATTATGCTCCAAACGTGCTAAAACCTGTAAAAGACTCTAAAACACTACAAAATAATAGAAATACTCTATAAAACAGACTAATATCTTGTCTTAAACGGGGTAAAAACCATGATATATCAAAACTATAGGTAGAAAGAAATACTTCGTAACCTTCATAGACGATTGCACGAGATACTGCTACATCTATCTATTGCGCAGTAAAGATGAAGCCTTGGAAATATTCAAAGAGTACAAGCTGGAAGTCGAAAACCAACTTGAGAAAACCATAAAAATGGTTAGAAGTGATAGATGATGAGAATATAATGAACCATTTGATGCGTTATGTAGATAACATGGTTTATTCATCAAACGACCGCTCCCTATTCACCGGAATCCAACGGAGTCACTGAACGAAAGAACATAACTCTCAAGGAAATGATGAATGCAATGTTGCAGGAATCTGGGTTAGCCCAGAACATGTGGGGGGGGGGGGGGAGCGATGGTTACCACAAATTATATTTTGAACAAAATACCGCACAAAGTCACTGGGAAAACTCCGTATGAACTTTGGAAAGAGAATGTACCTTCGTATAAATACCTGAAAGTGTGGGGGTGCATGGCAAAAGTTGCAGTTCTACTTCTGAAAAATGTCACCATCGGACCTAAGACGGTAGACTGCATTTTCATCGGATATGCGCACAATAGTAGTGCATATCGTTTTCTGGTACATAAGTCAGATATACTAGACATTCATGTAAACACGATAATGGAGTCAATGAATGCTTCCTTCTTCGAAAATGTGTTTCCATGTAAGGATAAAGGAAACCCTAAACGAACTCGTGATGAACGAGGTGCTGGCAATGAGGCAAGCACTTCAGGAACTTCTATAAACGAAGAAGCAGAAGAAGAAATTGAACCTAGACGAAGGAAGAGAGCTCGTAAGGAAAAGACATTCGGCTCTAAGTTCATAATGGCATTTCTCGCAGAAAGTGGTCCCAGAACTTTCATGGAAGCAATGTCGACACCCGATGCACCTTTCTGGAAGGAGGCTTCTAATAGTGAAATCAACTCCATTATGCAAAATCATACTTATGAGTAGGTAGATCTACCGCAAGGTTGTGAACCTCTTGGGTGCAAATGGGTCTTCACTACAAAGTTAAAAATCGATGGTTCTATAGACAAGTATAAGGCCAGACTTGTGGTACACGGATTTCGTCAAAAGGAAGGACTGGATTTCTTTGACACTTATTCTCCGGTGATGAGAATAACTTCAATCTGTATGCTGATTGGGATTGCAACATTAAGAGACCTTGAAATCCATCAAATGGATGTAAAGACTGCTTTCCTAAATGGATATTTAGAGGAGGAAATATATATGAATCAACCTGAGGGTTATGTCACTCCTGGACAAGAGAAGAAAGTGTGTAGACTTGTGAAGTCATATACAAGCTCTTAACAATGGCATGAAAAATTTGACAAGGTAATGATATCAAATGGCTTCCACATTAATGAATGTGATAAATGCATCTACATCAAAAGTACTCTGCATGGATACGTATTGTTGTGTTTGTATGTTGATGAAATGATCATCATGGGAAGCAATAAAGACATAATTAAACAAACGAAGAATATGCTTAGTGGAAAGTTTGATATGAAATACATGGGATTAGCGGATGTAATTCTAGGGATTAAGATTATTTGAAATTCTAAAGGAATAATTCTATCTCAAGACCATTACGCTACAAAAATCATAAAGCGGTTTAAGACCTACTCAAATGGGACTGCAAAAACTCCGCTTGACCCTCAACTTCATTTGACAAAGAATTCAGGTGAAGCCGTGTCACAAGTGGAGTATGTAAGAGTCATCGGAAGTCTTATGTACTTGACCAATTGTACTAGACCCGATTTAGCGCACTCAGTAAACGTACTAAGTCGCTACACGAGTAATCCATGCCATACTCATTGGAAGGCCATAACTAGAGTATGCAATTATCTACGATACACTAAAAGTTATGGGCTGCACTTTGGTAAATAATATGCCCTATTGGAAGGGTATATTGATGCCAACTGGATATCAGATTCAGGAAACTCCAAATCCACGAGTGGATATGTCTTTACTCTTGCTGGTGCAGCAGTATCTTGGAAATGTTCCAAACAAACACTCCTGGCCAGATCAACCATAGAGTCAGAATTTATAGCTTTAGATAAAGCTGCAGAGGAAGCATAATGGCTTCGGAACTTTCTGGAAGATATCCCATTGAGGGAAAAACCAGTACCAGCCTTGCGCGTACACTGCGATAGCCAGTCGGCGCTCTCACGGGCACTGAGTAACCTATATAATGGTAAATCTCATCATATAAGAAGACGACATACGACCATTAGACAATCGATCTCAACTGGTGTACTTACGATATATTACATCAAGTCGGCTGATAACTTAGCAGATCCTTTCACCAAACGTTTGCCGCAATATCAAATTCTAAAATCATCAAAAGGAATGGGTTTAAAGCCTATAGACAAAGACCACATGCGCACCGCCGCCTGGCCTGGCCTGGCCGTTGTTCGTGGCTCGTTGCTCGTTGCATTTTTTAATGGCTCTTAGGATTCTTGGGCTCTTATAGGTTGATTGTCGCTGGGCCTCTGAGCAATTATTTTTTGGGCCGATTTTGGATCTCCACCCTTCTAGAATATTATGTGCTTGTTGATCAAGTCCGCAAAACTTGATCAGTAAGGTCGAACCCTAGCCCTATCTTCTCCTATATATACGATCGCCTCTCTTGAGAGAAAGGCATCTGATTACACACAGTAAACACACCCTAAATTTCTAAGCAAAAGTTCATTCAGTTCCCACTACAAGAAAACACAGTTTTTGCGACTACCAAAATAGTCCCAAAATAGTCACAAATGAGTCATTTGCGACTATTTTGTGACTAAAAAATTTAGTCGCAAATATTTGGTCGATAAATACAGTAATCACAAAACAGTCGCTATTTTACGACTAATATGTGACTCTAATATCAGTCCTAAATTTTTGCGACTATTTGGTAAAAAAAAATAATAATAATAAAAAAAAAAATCAAATTTTTTTATTTTTATTTATTGAATTAATTATTTACAAAAAATGAAAAAAATAAATAAATAATAAAAGAAAACAGATCGGAGCTTCATCTTCGCCGGTGGTCTTCTTCATCCTCTTCTTCTTCGCTGGTGGTCTTCTTCGCCGGTGATCTTCGCCGGTGATCTTCTTCATCCTCTTCTTCTATATCACCTACTCTTGCAGTGCCAATTACTTATGTTTAACAAACTAATTAGTCAACTCTCTTGCCAATTAAGCAATTAAACACATGTTAAGATCATGTTTGATATGTTCACAAGTATCTAATAACTCAACTCTCGTTGATTATGAGATTGAGCTTGTCTAAGCTAGTTCAAGAAATAAATCTTTTTAAACACTCTCGTTGGTTTTTTTTTAAAAAAACAAGAAACTATGAAAAGTAAAGAACTAAGAACAAACAACAAGAAACTATAAAAAGTACTCGAATAATTTAGTGGATCTATGTTTAAGAGGCATAAAATAGTGTATTCCTCTTTGGATCGTGATGTATTAGTAAAATTTCCATATTTTCGGGGAAGGGATTTCCCGATCACTATAACAAAACATGTATATTACAACGGACACATTCGATGTAAAATATATGTAAAATGAGGGTTGGGACGGATTAGCGACGATTGACAAATCGTCGTAATGAGATCGTCGTTATTCGAGAATCATCGTAAAATTGTCGGGAAAATTGGGATGAATAAGAATCGTCGTAAATTATTCGTCGTAAAATCGATGTAAATATACCAACGATATTACGACAAAAATTACCTCATTGGTATATTGTTGGTATATCTTTGGAAAATTACATCGATTTTATATCGGATAATAAAATTTATTGTATTGTGAATTTCGTTGGTAAATCGACGTAATAGATTCGATGGTAAATCGCTGGAAAATGAAATCGATGTAAATTCATCGTAAATCCTAAATCGATGTAAATTCGTCGTAAATTCTAAATCAATATAAATTCGTCGTAACTTAAGTCGATGTAATTACGATGTTATTTAACAACGATTTCCCATCGAATACATACATTATATAATTTAAATATATTTAATAATTTAATTTATAAGTTATATAATTAATAAAATTCTAATTATAAAATAGAATTTATAAATTTTAAATCAAAATATAAAATAAAATTCAAAATCCAAAGAATAAAAACTATAATTCGAAATACTAATTATCTCCTAGCTTAATATCGGATTTTCTAAAAAGCTCTGCATCTGTAGCTTTCATCGCTCTATGCTCCAATTCCGCCCGCTGATCCGCCAAATCTGACTGCTCATCCCTCATCCCCATTGTCGATGTACACGTCTGGCGCTGCCTTATTGCGGTCGCCAAAAGGGGGTTACTCGGGCCAAGAATATCAAATAGAGCGTTGTATACTTGGATCTTCGTATCGTATACCTCTTGATTTTCCCGTAAAGTGTTCTTCTCGAAGTGGGAGACGTTTAACTCGTTCCGCAACACAACCGAATCCTCAACGGTATGGTGTGAGGAAGACAAGGTGACAGGATTATCTCGGATAGATCTATCCCTAAAATTCTACATTTTTTCTTCGGGGCCACATAAAAAAATAAACGTTAAATTTTAAAATTGAATATAAATTAAAAACCAAATTAATTATTACCTTTTGAAATATCTCGTAAATCCCGGTTGTGGTTAGACCGGTATGAATTGGACCGAGTTACCGCCATGTGATAGCGGCTGAGAGAGTTGATCTTTGCCATAGCGTCATTGTAGACCTTGTCTGCCCGAGCATCCACAAAAGCGCCATTCTTCTTTTTGTGAGTTTCCTCAAAAACTATGGTCATTGGAAGAAGTTTGCCTCCGTTAGCTTAACAAAATGACATACGAAAAAAAACTTAAACGATTAATGGTTATAATGAATATAAAAATCACAAAAATAGAATTTAAGAAATTAAACATACCATCTAAAGGCACTTTCTCGCAAAAGGCGTTTGACCGGAAGTATGAGGCGTAACCGCTGGAAGACCATCTGACCGACATTGTTCCGAGAAGCGGAACACTTAGCAACCACACTCTATGCATGTATATCTATCCAGTACCGTTTCAATCCGTTCCAAACTTTGGAAGACAGGTAAACGGGCTTCGCCTCATTGCCATTTACCTCCCACTTCCTCTTCCAATCAGAGACAGTATTATTGATCCGCAATTTTGCCCTCCCTTTAAACTTCGTCTTCAATGTTTCATTAATGGCAAGCTCCCAGAGCCATTTTTGCTAAACGAACAAAAAAACCAAAAAAATTTAGAAATGATCAAAAATAGTTAAATAAAAATAATTAATTGTGAAAAAACAAATTTACCGCAAAATATTTGATCCTTCAACCCTAGCTTCTTCCCCAGACTTAGCCTTTGCTTGCCCTCAAGCAAATAGAAGACTAAACCATAGAAAGAGGTTTGAAAACATAAAGACTCACCTGTTCTTGAAACGTTGCAATGACCCTTTTCCCAAGCACCCAAATGTCACCTAACCAGCTTTTGATCTAACCACCATGTGCTTCTCCTTAGGCATTCGCAGCTTTCCAGACTACACACATTATTTCACAACATCGTTCAATCAAGCCATCCTCGCCAGTTTCATCGCTGTGATTAATACCAAGAACCTTCTAGATTCTTTCCCATACAATATCATGACAAGGAACCACCCTTTTCACACTTTCTGGTATTATTTCTCTCCCCCAGACTTATTTCTTATTATGTTTCTTGCATGTACATATTAAGGTTCGAGACGCGAGTATTGATGGTGTTTGCCACCGAATCCCCGGTTCTTCCCTTAAAAGTAATCAAAGGTGTATGCGAATAATGGTATCACAGGAAATTTTCCTAACCTCGCTTCTACTTTTGTGTGATCATCTCCTCTGAAGTAGAATAATGGGATAGTTGGAAATTTTCCTAACCCTCTACTCATAAGAAAATCATTTCATATTTTAATGCATCTTATTAATTAACTTGTAACAGGGAGAGAAATACGATCACTTTAAACACGTGTGTTCCTTTGTCAGATATGAATGATGAATCAAGCTCTATGGACATCAATCACCTCGATGAAGTGCAAAAATTTGGATCAGGCTTTAAAGAACTTTATTGGAAACATGAGTGTCTTCTAGTTAACTGGTCAGCCTTTGGATTTTTCATTAGTCGATCTAGAACTGATTATGTAACAATGGTCACTTAGAAGCAAGGTCAGAGCAATAGATTCAAGAAAAAGATCACAGTCTCAGACAAAGTTTTGACTCAATAAAACAACGAATGACTCAAAAACGACTGACTCTAAGAAAAACAAAAACAATGTCAGCGACTACCTCCCCCAGACTTGAACAACACTGTCCCCAGTGTTATCTAGCCTAGAGTTGGTGAAAGAAAACAAAAGAACCAAGTGGATTGTGAAAAATCAAGAAGTTACCGTGCTGGAACATCAAGTATCGACCGACATACGGCCTGGTATCAAGCGATACCAGGCTTAAGCCGATACGATGAACCTTCTCATTCGCGTAGGGTGTCGACCGATACCGACTTGGTATCGATTGACACTCAGGCGATTTCGTGTTTGCTCCTTGTTTATCCTGACACAGACACAAGAACAAAAAATAAAAAGAAAGACTCAAAAACAAACTCACCAGTGGGTTGCCTCCCACCAAGCGCTCGTTTAGTGTCATTAGCTTGACTGTACCGCCGTTCAGGCAGTGGGTGCATCATCCAGAGGCATTATGTGTCCTTCTGGAATCTCGGCTTTCGCCCAATAGTGTTTCACCCTTTGTCCATTGATAGTGAACTCCTCTCCTGAAGGATTTGTCAGGACAATCGCACCATGTGGTCTAACTTCCTTGACTGTGAAAGGACCTGATTAACGAGAACGCAATTTACCAGGAAACAATTGCAAACGAGAGTTATACAGAAGTATCTGATCATTTGGTTCAAAGTGTTTGGATATGATATTTTTGTCATGGTATGCCTTAGTCCTCTCCTTGTACAGCCTCGAGTTCTCATAGGCAAGGTGCCTAATCTCATCGAGCTCATTCAACTTGATCAATCGCTTCTTAGCAGCAGACTTGATGTCTAAATTCATCAACTTTGTAGTCCATGCTGCCTTGTGCTCGATTTCCACTGGAAGATGGCATGCTTTTCCATACAGCAAGTGAAATGGTGTAGTCCCAAGTGGTGTCTTGAAAGCAGTCATGTAAGCCCAAAGTGCGTCATCCAGCTTTACAGACCAATCCTTTCTTGTAACATTCACTGTCTTCTCTAGAATTTATTTGATCTGCCTGTTGAAAACCTCAACTTGTCCACTGGTATGAGGGTGATAAGGAGTAGCAACACGATGGTTCACACCATACTTCTTTAGCAACCTCTCGAAAATTTTATTGATAAAGTGAGAGCCACCATCACTTATCACAATTCGAGGTACTCCAAATCGAGGGAAAATGATGGTCTTAAACAACTTAATAACCACCGAAGAATCATTGGTTCTGCTAGCAATGGCTTCAACCCACTTAGACACATAATCCACAGCAACCAAGATGTATTTGTGTCCATATGACGAAGGAAAGGGACCCATAAAATCAATGCCCCAACAATCGAAAATCTCAAGGATGAAATTCTGTGGCATCTCATGTCTCTTACTGATCTTCCCTCTCCTCTGACAGGCATCACACTGCGAAACGAAAGCATAAGCATCCTTGAACATAGTAGGCCACCAGAAGGCTGCTTGAAGAACCTTGGACACTGTCTTGAAAGTGGCAAAGTGTCCAGCATAGTCAGATCCATGGCAATGAAACAACACATTAGGCACCTCCGATTCAGCAATGCACCTTCTGTAGATACCATCATAACAGTGCTTGTACAGGTAAGGTTCATCCCAAAAGTATCGGCCGCAACTACTAGATACTACTCTGAAACACCAAGGTGTTCAACAGTCAGAACCGGTTCGGGAATCGCCGGCTGTCGACCGACACCATAGGAGTGTCGATCGATACCGAGACCTGCAATTCGTGGGAACTGCTGAGTTTCTGCGAAACAAATATGAAACTCGGTTTCGATGAAGTAAACGGATTCCTCTGGTATTTGATCATCAATAGGGATGTCTGCATCGATCCGAATTCTTGAGAGATGGTCAGCGACCCCGTTCTCTATTCCTTTCTTGTCCTTAACCTCTATGTCAAAACCTTGTAGCAAGAGAACCCAACGACAAAGGTGAGGCTTGAGATCCTTGTTCTGCATCAGATACTTGAGAGCAGCATGATCAGTATGAACAATCACTTTGCTCCCAATCAAGTAGGATCAAAATTTCTCAAAGGACAAAACGACTGCAAGTAGTTCCTTCTCAGTGGTGCTGTAATTCCTCTGAGCATCATCCAATGTCCTGCTGGCATAGTAGATGACGTGCAGCTTCTTATCCTTTCTCTTACCCAGAACAGATCCAACAACAAAATCACTAGCGTCGCACATGATCTCAAAAGGCAATGTCCAATCAGAAGGTTGTACAATAGGAGCACTCACCAAAGCCTTCTTAATCTCCTCAAAGGCTGCAAGACAGTCATGTGTGAAATCGAATTTGATCTCCTTGTATAATAAAGTAGTGAGCGGGCGTGCTATCTTGGAGAAATCCTTGATAAACCTCCTGTAAAACCCAGCATGACCAAGGAAGCTTCGAATGTCCTTCACAGAATTTGGTGGTTGGAGACTTGTCATAACCTGAATTTTGGCTTTGTCAACTTCGATCCCAGCCTCAGAAACCTTGTGCCCAAGTACGATGCCATCATGAACCATAAAGTGACACTTTTCCAATTAAGGACCAACTGTTTCTCTTCGCACCTCTGAATCATCTTGCACAGATTATCCAAACAGCCCTTGAACGATGATCCGTATACTGAAAAATCATCCATGAATACCTCCATAAAATCCTCGATCATGTCTGTGAAGATAGACATCATGCATCTCTAAAAAGTGGCTGGAGCGTTACACAATCCAAATGGCATTCTCCTGTATGCGAACGTGCCATAGGGACATGTGAAAGTCGTCTTCCCTTGGTCATCTAGATGTATAGAAATCTGGAAGAAACTTGAATATCCATCAAGAAACCAGTAGTAGGGATGACTGGCCAACCTCTCCAACATCTGATCAATGAATGGCAATATAATCACTATAGTCAATTGGCAGTTAACATGAAACACTAAACGAATCAAATAGCTTGTTTAGAGAAAAGCTAGGTTTTAAAAGAATACTTGATCAAAAACAATAAAACGAGATATGTAAGAAAGTGAGAGGCAACTAGTTCTCACCTTGGCATAGATGGAGGAGACGAGAAGAAGAAAGAGGAGAGGACATCTCGACGGCTAGGGCTTCGCGGCTAAGAGAGAGAAAATGTGGCGGAGGAGGAGAGAGAGAGAGAGAGAGAGAGGTGGCCGCGAGCGAGAGAAAGAGAAGAGAAAAGAGTTTAAGGTTTTGGAAAAGAGAGAATGAAAGATTAGCTAGGTATTTATAGAGAATTTGTTTTCCGAAAAAAAAAATGAAAGAAAAAAAGAAAATGAAGATTTGAGATTATCTAAAAGGAATACAGAATATTTTATCGAAAATAAAATAAAAAAGAAATATCAAATTGGAATATTCCAGAAGGATCTAGAAATCAACTTAACCGAAAATTAAATAACATAAACATACCGATTTTTTTGAGGACTGAAAATCGGAATGTTACAAAACACATGAAAGTAGAGAAGAAACAAAAGCAGCAAATGAAGATTATAAGAGCACATTTAGATGCAACTTAGGAAAACGATGAGTAGGAAGGTTTTAAGACAATGCAAAAGCAGGGGTTGTCTTAGAGTCAAGTTCCCAGAGATCAAACGTTCCTTTCACGAAATCATAGTGAGCTCCTCTTATGGCAAGCTTGTTCTTCACCACTCTCTCTCTCTCACGAATGGCTAAGACAACATATTCCCCAGAGACGCGTTCACCTTTCTTGGAAACCGGAGACAATCTCAGTTTCTACTTTTTTAGCTCAGGTCTTTGAAATCTTGTGTGCGATTGTGTCTTTTCTTAATATGTACCTTCTCACAGTTGGTGCACTGATTGTCAAAGCTCAGATCTTTGAAATCTTGCTTGATCCTGTTCTTGGCCGGTGCACAGATCTGGATCCAATTTTCTATGAATTCACTGCCATGAAAAAAAATTTCACTCAAGTTAGCGAACCAATCGTCAAGAAACTGTCTTGAATCCCTTGGATCTTTCTGCTTTTGGTCTCAAACTAGCATTCAGTCTCATGCTTGATCATGTAATTAAAGGATATTGATTTAATTAGCCTTTGGAGATTAGTTACCTCTTAGAGGGAGCTTCATCATCTTTAATATGGACATGATCAGTCCCTTTATTCCACCACAACAGCTGTAATCAATCAGATGAATGTTCTCCACTTGATAATGTCAACATTACCACCATTGGCTTAAACGTCAACTTTTTACCGGGCATCTCTTATGCAAGACATATCTCTTATAGATGCTAATTAACGAAGAGGACCATTAATTATTACGTACGTTGAAGACTGTTAACACGATAACATACTATTTGATAATTGGGTTAACACGATAAACATAAACTTATCGCGTTAATAAAACGATAAATATATATTTATCACAATAACATATTAATTAATATATCCACTAAAAACTACATAAACCTTTATGATATGCAGTGGTGAATAGTGTTTCTGACTTTGTATGAACAGTATCGGCGGTGAAGTGATGAACACTATCACCGGTGTATTTCATTGGAGAAACAATTTACATATCAATGACTTTTTATGTAATAAATGGAAAGGAAAAGGACCTTTTTGGGTTACAAAAATATTTATGTGATATTTACTTAACTAGAAATCTACCTCCTCGTCGTGCAGATTTAAAGCTATATATCGGTCCAATTTATTATTATTCTTTTAATTTTATTTTAAATATTTAATTTTGTGTGTTTAGCTAGTTTAATTTTTTACTCGCATAAAAAATTTTATCAACAATTTTAAATTTACATCGATAATGTCAAATACATAAAGTTTAGCATTCTTTGCTCACTAAAATATTAAATATGTGAATTCGATGTTTGTAATTCTTTTATATTTGTATATACTAATAATGAAATATATACTATTTGGTTTTAATATATAACAATCAAAACAGAATTAATGTATAAATTGGAATGTTGGCATATTATCGTAATTTGTTTTATAGCGGTATGAAATGCATGGTGGTATGGTTAATAGTGGTAATAGATAGTGATACTATAAGTGATGATAGTTTAACAATAAATAAAATTGATGATGACATTATAGTGGTTTGTAAAGATATATAACATTTTATTTGTGTATCTTATTATGGTAACTTTTAATCATTATGACCATTGATTCTTTTTGAGTGTTGAAATTTTTTAAAAATATTTTAAAACTGAAAAATACATATTATACTACTATGAAATTTTCTAACTTTTCTTATATGGTTTAAGTGTGATCGCGACTTCTATCTATTGTATATATAACTAAATTCAACGACACTTAGTTGTCTTTGATCTTCAATCTTGTGAAACTCATTTTAACATAATGATGGCTATTTACAATTTTTTTACCACTTGTTATTTTACTTTTTCTATTGTGGCTTATATACTTATATAGCCTTTTTATTTTCTCTTATCTTTGTGCTCATTTTACATATTTTTGACTTTGTGAAAATAAATTTTTATAACTTATATTTATCATAAATCCAAAGTATTTCTTTTTAACTCTTAAATAATATATAATGTAGATAAAACAATATTTATTCTTGTAGTTTATGTTCATATTTTTTAGTAAGTTATTGCTTTTAAAAACTAAAAATTAAAATGATCTTAATTTTTTTCTCTTTAATGTTAATTTAAAAATATAGTTATTTTGATTAAGTTTTAGTATATCAATTAAATTTTATTTCTATTTTTTATTTCATATTACATTCTAAATTTGTAATAAGATTAGTATTATATATTTTTGTTTAAATTCAAAATATATTTATAAATGTAGTTATGTATGAAATAAATGCACATTAAAAATAAAATTTTAATTTAATTTTAATTTATGTTGATGTGGATACCCTACGAAAAGTGAAGACTCTCCCATTATATAATAGATTTTAAATTATCCATTACTAGATTAATTAGTTATCTATTAATATTCATTAACGTCACTAATTTATACTTCCTTTCCAATCTTAATACAGAAAATTAATAAAATATCAGTGATATATGGTTTTTAAAACATTGATATCTTTTTTGTCAACAGCCTAAGTACCTATACCGGTTCAGTAAACCAAACCGGGGGTACCGAGTTTACATAAATTAAATCTGATGGGTAGACTCGATCACCTCGTGCTAACTTGTCTGTCTCTGTGTTGTTTGCGCGTGGGATATGTGAGATAGAGAAAAAAGTAAACTCCTCCTTACTCTTCTCGAACTCCTCCAAGTGTAATGTAAAAGCCGGCCACTCCTCGGGTGTAGACACCATCTTCACCAACTCAGAGCAATCTGTTGCAAAAGATATCGCCGTCTTCTGATTCGCAATCATGCAGTGCATTGCCCAAATGAGTGCTTCAAGTTCTGCGTGCAGGGGGGAGATACTTCTCCGCAGATTTCTTGCTCCCATTATGACTCCTTCGACGCCCTCCTGAGAAAAGTGCCATCCAAGTCCAAAAAACTTGTTAGTTTCCTTTTTCAAGGGCCATCAATGTAACATCGCCCTCCACCGTATCCAACGTGTTGAGCCATCACCGGAGTAAGGCCAATTTGTTGAGAATCCAACGTATTATTATTTTTCTTTAATAATGTTATTAAAGTAATGTACTTAAATGATTTACTCTGTTATATTTAATAAAATCTGGGAAAGTTGTGTAATAACATTCTACAAAAACCATAGATTTCAAATTGCTTATTTATTTACATGCACTATTTAAACTTTTTATAGGAAAAATGAAAGAATAAAGATTCCCCCTATTTTTTTAATAACAAAGAAGATAATATATACTACCTTTTGCCAAAAAGAATTAAAACCCAAGAAAATTGCCAAATAAATAAGCAATTTGAAATCTAATGCTCTCTGGGACTTCCCATCACGAAGCATTAGCATTCCTTATCTCTCTCTCTCTCTCACCTAATCTCTCATTTCTGCTCTGTTTTCTTAATTTGAATATGGGAGAATCCGTAGAGAAGATGTTCGGAAATGGATTCCCAGAGATTCGGAAAGAGACCTCACCCAATCTAACCATCCACGCCAACAAGCAGGACTGCCATTGGTACGAAGAAACCATCGATGATGATCTCAAGTGGTCTTTTGCCCTCAACAGGTTTTCTTGTTTCTATTGTTTCAACTTCGGTTTCGATTATTTATGGTTTTGCTCGAGTTTCTTGATCATTTATTTTTTATTCTTTTTCTCGACAGTGTTCTCCATCAAGGAACTAGTGAGTACCAAGATATTGCTCTGTTGGACACCAAACATTTTGGAAAGGTACACATTTTCTACAATAATTTCTTATGAAACAATAAATTTTCAGAAGTTCTTTATAGCTTTGATTAATTACAAATTTCTTAAGTGTTAATGAGATATTGGTATTTAAAACAGGTAATTGTGATTGATGGGAAAATGCAAAGTGCAGAGAAACATGAGTTTATCTACCATGAATGCTTGATCCACCCGGCTCTCCTTTCCCACCCTAAGTACGCATTTTATTTTGTCTTTTACTTACAACTAGGATTTAACCCGCTCTAATTATAGCGCGGGGTTATTTTTTTAAAAGAAATTATTTTTAAATTTAAGAAAATTGATTTTATTTGAATTTTGTAATATGTGTAACTCATGATTATAGATAGAGTTATCAAACATGATGATTTGTCTATTTAACTCGTTTTACAGTGGACTAAAATATTATTCGGACTAATCCGTAATACTTCTATTATGCACCATTTAATGACTCTAGTTTTGTGGTTAGTTCATGAACTCTTAAAAAATCAATTTTATTGTGTTTAACTTTTTATAAAAATTTTAACATATTTTTTAACTTTTATTTTGATATAAATTCAAATAAAATATAATAAGCTATAGTGAAAAATATATCAAGATTTTGAATAGATTTTTGTTCTTTGAATATATATGAATTGATTATTATTTAAAAATATATAGTAGATAACATTTGTAGTGCAAAATAAATATTTTTCATATTCTTATCACTAATTGTAAAAGACAATTATATAATTTTCTATTTTAATTATTCTTTGTTATTTATAATAACATTTTATATGTAATAACTTACAAAAAAAATTCATTTTCAAAAATATCTTCTTAAATAATATTATAGAGATTTTTTGTACTGTATACTATTTAACATTTTCTAATGTGCAGTCAATTAGTTTATGGGGTGAAATTGTTATATAACTGAACTGGGATATACGTTTAACAAAAAAAACTAAAGTGGGGACTGATTTAAAGAAAAAACAATGGCATTTTTGTCGATAACTACAACTTTTTATCGTGCAAAATATTTCAAAATAGCATGTCATTATTGATTTAACGTCAAGATTGAACTCAAGAATGTTAAGAATAACTCTCTTATTGCTTTAAAAAATCTCCTCTCAAAACTAGGAGTGGCCAATTCAAGCAACTCAATCCAACCCAATTCAATCCAATCCAAAAAACTTCATTTAGTTTGGATATGGATATCTATAAAAACCTATTTGGATCTAATAATTTTTACTAATTTGGGTTTGTGTTATTTGGATTGGTTTTTAGATAACTAAAAACCCAAATAAAATCCAATCTTGTTTTTACATATATTATTTATATAATATATACATTAATAAACATAAATTTAAAATTAACAAAACTAAAACTAGTAATTTACTATACAATTTAAAGTTATATGTAAATTAACAAATTTGACTAATAATAATAAACATCATGACTTTAAAAGTCTTTAACAGTTTAAGTTTAACTAAAATTTAAAGATAAATGTAAAATTAACAAAACTAAAACTAGTAATTTTCTATAAAATTATTCGTTATGGGGTATTACTAATTTAATATTTATTGTATGTACATGTTCAGTTTATTTTGTAGGTTTTGCTATGAGTTTCTAAGGATTTTCTTCCAACGATTCTAGAGTACTAGTTTATTATTGGTTTTTTTTTGTTGGACTTAAATATTTTACAATATCAAGAATAATGTTTTTGTTTTATTTCTGGATTTTATATTTTATAATATCAAGGATAATATTTTTTTCTATATTTTATAAATTATTTTATTTATTACAATTGGCGTTAAGAATTTATTTTAGATGTTATTGTATTTTTTTATTTTATTTTTATAAATATTCAATAAACATACCTAATACAAGATATTTTGGTCAAATTATTTACGATCCAAACAACCTAAACCTTATCTAAAACCTATAAAACCTGATCTAAATTTTATGTAGAACGAATTTAATCAAATAATTTTCAAACCAAATAACCCAAATCCAACCCAAAACCTAAAAAACATGATCCAAATTTTACGTAGATCGAATTTGGTCAAATAATTATCAAATCATATAACCCAAACCCAACCCAAAACCTGAAAAATCCAACCCAAAACTTGGATTGGCCACCCCTACTCAAAACTAAAGCTCTCTAAATCCAATCTCTTAAGTTATGCCACAACTTGACATCTCCTTATATATAGGATCTAGGCAATTCCTAATCCTATTAGATAATGCATATATTTAGATAACTCCTAAATATATTCAGATAACTCCTAAATATATTCCTAATGACTCAAGCTATCTTCAGGCTTAAGTCAACATTCTCCCCCTTAAGCTTGAAATCACATTTCGACACCTCTTGAATCCCAACGAGCTCTCTCATTTCCTTGAACTTCATTTTTCTCAATGCTTTCGTAAAAATGTCAGCCTTCTGCTCGTTTCCGGGTACATGCTCGATTTCTACTTGTTCATTCTCAACACATTCTCGTATGAAGTGATACCTTGTGTGTATGTGCTTGCTACGTCCATGGAAAACAGGATTCTTGGTGAGTGCTATTGCGGACTTGTTGTCAATCTGTATGATCACCTTCTTGTTTGATGTCCTTGTTATCTCACCAAGAAGTTCTTGAAGCCAAATTGCTTGCTTTGCCGCCTCTGTTGCTGCCATAAACTCGGCCTCGCACGAAGATAAAGCCACGATTTATAGCTTCTGTGAACACCAGGTGACCGGACAGTTGTTGACGTAAAAGATGTGTCCAGTCGTACTTCTCCCATCATCTGGATCAACGTTGTGAGAGCTGTCACTATACCCAATTAAGCTTGGTTCTGCTCCTCGCTCGAACGTCAGACCATACCCAATTGTTCCTCGCAAATAACGTAACACTTGCTTTAATGCAATGCCATGTGATTCTTTTGGCTCGTGCATATACCTACTTAATACGCCCACACAGAAAGAAAGATCAGGTCTTTTATGAAGAAGATATCGAAGACACCCGATATTTTTTCTATAGTCTTTCTCGTCAGTTCCTTGCTCCTCTTGGGCGTTTGACAATTTCAAACCCGAATCCATTGGAGCTTGAATCACATTACACTCTTTCATTCCTGCGTTTTCTAGGATTTTCAACGCATATCGTTCTTGCTTCAAAGTGATTCATGTATCATGTTGGTGTACCTCAATTCCGAGATAGTAAGTCAGCCTTCCGAGGTCACTCATCTCAAATTTAGTCGCCATTTCCGTCTTAAACTCATGAATCATCTTTAGCTTTGATCATGTGACAAGTAAGTCATCTACATAAACCACTACTACAAGAAGATCTCCCTCTTCTCCTCTTCGGTATAGCGATGGTTCCTTGGAGCACTTGGTGAACTTTAGATCCTTGAGAATTTGATTAACTTATTGTTCCATGCCCTTGGTGCTTGTCTTAGCCCGTATAACGCTTTTTCAACTTATAGACCTTGTGCTCACTTCCTTCTTTCACAAAGCCGTCGGGTTGACTCACATAAACAGTTTCCTTCAATTCTCCGTGGAGGAACGCGGTCTTAACATCCAGATGATGTATCTCCCAAGCGTTTGATGCCGCTAATGCAATGATAAGTCTTATAGTCTCAATACGTGCCACAGGTGCAAATACTTCATCAAAGTCTATCCCATATTTTTGTACATATCCTTTTGCCACCAGCCTTGCCTTATATTTGTTTATGCTTCCGTCAGAGTTTCATTTTATCTTAAAGACCCACTTCAAGCCAATATGCTTTGCTCCTACCGGAAGTTCAACCAAGTCCCACGTTCTGTTCTTTTCGATCGACGCAATCTCGTCTTCGCATGCTTGTGTCCATTCTCTCGATCCCTTGGCCTCAAAGAAATTCATTGGCTCATCGTTTAAGATCATCAAGACTCGATCACTTTCATCTTCAGCCAACAGTATATAGTCTTCAAGGTAACTCGGCTTATTACTCTGTCTCGTTGATCTTCTTAATTCTTGTTGAGTATCCTCTGTTTCATGAACTTGAACAGGGGAGTTGCGAACAGGGGAATTTCTTTCTTCGGCTTCTTCGTTATTATGTTCCGAGATTCTTTCATCTTCTTGTACGTCAGTGTGGTCTTCTTGTGTCATCCCACGATTTCCGTATGCTCCTAGCTCGAGGCTTAGCATTCCTGGTGTGTTAGTCTCTGCTTCATACATACTATTCCATCTCCAACCTTTCGTTTCATCGAAAACCACATCCCTGCTCACCGTAACTCTCTTCGATGTTGGATCATAAAGTCGGTACGCTTTGGAGCCTGGTTCAGTTCCGAGATGCACTAGTATTCTTGACCGATCATCTAGCTTTCTTAAGTGCGAAACATCACTCTTTGCACAGGTGATACATCCGAAAATCCTTAGGTACTCTAGGTTTGGTTTGCGCTTCTTGAACACTTCGTATGGGGTTTTCTCCTTTAATGCTCTCGTGGCTACTCTATTAATGATATAGGTAGCATGTCTTACTGCCTCTCCCCATAAGAAATTTGGTACTCTCATGTGTTTGAGTATGCTACGAGTCATTCCCATCAATGTTCTATTTCGTCTTTCTACAACACCATTTTGTTGGGGTGTGTATGGTGCCGTCAAGTGTCGTGTGATACCTGAATTATCACAAAAATCTTGGAACTCCTGAGACACAAACTCGCCTCCTCTATCCGTTCTGAACAGTTTTATCTTGTCTCATGTCTCTTGCTCGACTAAAGCCTTATATTTCTTGAATTTTGCAAACGCCTCGCTCTTCTCTTTCAAAAGTATCTTCCACATGTATCTGGAGTGATCATCTATCAAAACAAATATATAACTGTTTTGAGCGATGGTACATGATGCTATAGGGCCACATAGATCACCATGAATAAGTTCTAAGGTTTGTGTTGCACGAAACGTGGTGCTTTGTGGGAAGCTTTGTCTCGCTTGCTTCCCGAGTAAACAGGAACCGCATATCTCCTTCTCAACTCTTAGATTTTCAACTCCTAAGACCAGTTCTTTCTTGACCATTAGTTTCATCGTCTCGAGACCAATGTGTCCTAGTCTAGCATGCCACAAGGAAGAATCACTAATCTCTCCTAGTTGCAAGCGCATGTCCGTTCCTAACTCCATACGAACTTTGTACAATCTGTTTCTTGCTCTGTTCGCTTTTACTAATAGCTTTCCATCACGATCTCGTAAGGTAAGGAGCTCTTCTCTCATTCTCACATCGCATCCGGATTCGGTTGCTTGTCCAAGGCTGGTGATGTTGCTCTTAAGATCTGAAATATAGTAAACGTCCGACAGCTTTCGACGTTCACCATTTTGGTCAATAAACAAGATTGTTCCCTTCCCTTTAATGTCGATTTGAGAGTCATCATCACCGAATCTTACCTTTCCCGTAATGGTTTCATCAATTTTTGTAAAGTACATGCGATTTCCTGTCATGTGATTGCTTGCTCCATTATCTAGGTACCAAATGTTGTCCATGCCTGAATGAGTGTTTTGTTTGTTTGGCACAAAGTTCTTCTCATTAAGATACACAATCTCATGCATCATAAGCTCGTCTGCATCTTGTGTATCCGTTTCGTCCTCCTCTTGTGTTTCTTGTAGCTTTAGGAGACGGTCTGGATAATTTGAGGCATAATGGCCCGGTTTATCGCATCTAAAGCACACGATTTTTGACTTATATTTGCCTTGCTTGTAGGTTCCGCTTGGATTATCATTATATTGGCTTTGATATTGTCCCCGACCACGTCCTCTTCCTCCTCGTCCGTAGAACCGTCCTCCTCTTTCCCTTCCTCTGTTTTCTTAATCTCGGAGAGATTGATCTGTTTCCATGGCATAAATTAGCTTTCCTTGATCTTCTTGTTGATCTTCCTATTCACAAATTCTCTCTTCGTAGGCCTTTAGTCTTTCTACTATGTCTTCAAAACTTGTTTTATTGAGAACTTCCATGGGAAAATCTAAATTGGAAAATGAGAAATCAAACATAATGTTTTAATTTTATTTGTAATTCATTTATGGTAAACAAGTATTTTCACACAATATTTTGTGCTACTTTTGAAATTTTAATTTTAGTGTGCTAGATTTGGAACAAAAACTTATTTTATGCTATTTTAGGGTGTTTTTCATAAAGGAATCTATTGATTTACTTTTTGTTATTCTTAAAAACAAAATAGGCTGGACCAGCAGGAATATTTACACACAAGGAAGTTTTCACATCAATCTACAACACCATGAAGCAAATCTTCAAGTGTAAGCCTCTTTTGTGTTTTGTTTTTGTTAGAGACATTGTGTAGTCCATTTTTAGGACTAAAAATATGAAAACAGACGTGAAGGCTTACACAGCACATGTCCCGTCATTTGCTGACACGTGGGGATGGGTGATGGCATCAGACCAAGAGTTTGAGATTGAAGTTAAGGAAATGGATCAAAGAATCGAAGAGAGAGTGAAAGGAGAATTGCTGTATTTAAATGCTCCTTCTTTCCGCTCTGGTGCTACCCTTAACAAGACCATCTCTCTCGGGTAATTTTCAATTTTCCTCTTTCTTTTAATGCTTTGATGGGATTAGGTGCAGCACGAGATGAGATAGATGCGGGACGGGCAAAATAATATCAAAATTCATAGATAGTACTTCGTCCTCCCGCATCATTCCCATCTTGTCCCGCACAATCTCTATTCAAAATTGAATTATTCTTTTAACATCCGAATTCATTAGCTTATTTATTTACAAAATTGAAATTCAATTTTGGCAGGCTTGAGAGGGAGACAGAATTTTATACTGAGGAGAATGCGAGATACATTCATGGTCATGGTGTGGCGTACCGGCATACTTGAAAAAAAAAAGAAAAAAAAACTGGTTTATTTCTAGTTTTCTTTTCTCCGATTAGTTTGTTTGGGTTTTATTTTATTCATTTCTTGTGCTTGTGTTTCATGTTATTTCGGTTCAGTTTGATTAACAAAACTATGTTGCCTACTAAGACATCTTCATCATCAATAACATTAATAACATCTATATCTTCAATTAAAAAAAAAATAACCGTTTATAGGTTTTTCTTATGGTAAGTAGAGCTAGAAATCTATAATCGAATTAGCGAAACTATTGTTTCATAGTCTAAAAAGTGGTCAAAAGTATTATGATATCACAAAGTTTTAATCCGGAATATATTGCACTACAAGTTTATTAGAATCAAATCGAGCTAAAACATCGAAGACTATGGTTTTTATAGACTGCAATGATGAATGAAAATACAAAAAAATATCAGTAGAAATTCAATAAAATAAAACGTTAGGCAGTAGATTAATAGCCGAGAATCATGAATTGCAAGACATTAAATCAATAAACAAGAGACTGCAAGCACCAATAAAGAACTCAAATCACTAATGTATAGTTGACACTGTTGTGGCACCAACTATTATGCTCAATCAACCTAATAGAAAGTTTGTTACTAGAAAGTTAATCATGCTTTAATAAGTGCAGGTTTTTATATAAGTTTGGAATGATCATAAAGATGTCAAAGTTGACAAATTTGTTGCATAATGACATATGGAAGAAGATGGAGGGTTAACAGATTTGGGGTTTGAATCCGTTAATACATTAAGGTTGAGGTTTGCTCCAAGGGCTCTCTCTTCCCAAAGAAACAAGTCTCACATAAAAATCATGATTGAAAGAATCCACCACCTCGCTGAGCACAAAAGATAATTGGATTCCACCAAAGACTCTAATGAACAAACACAAAGATACATCTTTGCAAAGAAAACTTAAATTCTTTTATTGATTCTAAATTGATTGGTGATTACAAATGAATGACTATTGGAGCTTCTATAGTGCCAATAACATCAGCAAGATAAAAGTCGTAAGATCTAAAATCAGAAATAAACAATTCAGCATAAATGTGGACTATGGCCATGGAAGATGATGGTGTAAGATCCAAAATGTTGGACCTTTGACATGGAGCTCGTGTGTCACCCATGAAGATCTGAAAGGCGGTAAAAGGAATCAGCTGACGTGGCAGTGATTGATTCGAGCTGCCTTGTAGATCAAGGAAGATCTTCAAAATCCTGTCAAGAAGATTTGAAGATCGTAACAAAAGGAAAGCGAATATACACATACCTGCTGGAGATGTGGTATATAATAAAACGGGTTGGACGAATTTTAGGTCAGCCGTTTTAGAAGAGAAAAATATCGAGTCAAGAAGCTAAGAGAGAGTTAGGGTTCTTGGTGAGTGAACATACGAGAGTTACACAACTGTTGTTGTGGTAAGCTTGGGTAGATTAGGAATTGGTCAGTATCGAGAGCAGTGTGTCTCGTCGAGTAATTCTGATTAAACAAGTCTGTGAGAGATTGTTTAAGTAATTTCTAATAAAGGCAAAACAGTATTTGTCATTTCGAGTTCACTGCATACAAATCTCTTTGTTACAGGTTTTACATTTGGTATCCGAGCATGTCACCTCTATAGATTCAGATATCTATTCACAGGTTGAGATCTTTAGGACAACATGGAGAATATGAAGGAACTCATTGCGGTTCAGAAACCCATTCTCTTAGACGCTGGTAACTTTGGTCACTGGAAAGCAAGGATGAGGCACATCATCCGAGGGATTGACGAGGATGCATGGACTGCAGTAGAACAAGGTTGGACCGTACCAACAGTTGCATCCAAAGATGAATACGGCAAGGACATAATGATCCCAAAATCTAAGAATATGTGGACTGAAGTGGATAAAAGTGCATCCAAATTCAACTCCAAAGCTATCACAGCAATCTTCTCTGCTGTTGATTTAGATCAGTTCAAGATTATTCAAGGATGTGAGTCAGCAAAGGATGCTTGGGATACATTGATCAATCATTTTGAAGGAGATACTAGTGTGAGAAGGACTCGAATTGACCACCTTTCATCACAGTTCGAAAACCTCAAAATGTCAAAGGATGAATTTGTTGCTACCTTTACAGCAAAGATCAGCACCATTGCAAATGAAGCATTAGTTCTTGGGAAAAAATACAAGGAGAAAAAGCTGGTCAAGAAACTTCTGAGATGTCTGCCTCCTAAGTTTGCAGCACACAAGGCAGTTCTCAGGTACTCTATGGACACTGATGAAATAAAGTTTGACAGATTGGTAGGCATGCTCAAGGCTGAAGAAATGGAAGCGACTACTGATGAGAATGCCACACAGAAAGGTATTGATTTTGCCGCTACAAGTGAAAATGAGCGAGTGGCACAATGTGAAGAGAATCTCAGTCTCTTAGCAAGAAACTTCAACAAGATGCTGAAGAGAGTAGAAAAGGGTCAAAACAAATTCACAAAGTTCCAAAAAACTAGCTTTGACAGAGGAGGGAACAAAGGTTACAGACATGAAGGTGAACGTTCTGATAAGAAAAGGGAACTTCAATGTCATGAATGTGAGGGCTACGGTCATTTCAGAAATGAATGCCCACTTGCAAAAAGGAAGGAACTTAGTGTATTGAATGTAAGGGGTATGGTCATACCAGACAAGAATGTCCTAATATGCTGAAACAGATAGAAAAGTCAATGGCTGTCTTTGATGATTCTGAGTCTGAAAGTGATGGTGAAGAAGATGAGAACCTAATGCTGAACTTTGTTGCCTTCGTAGCAGGAGAGAAAGTAGAAGTTGAAAAATCCAAAGAAGAATCTGAGTCTGACTCTGACAATGATGATGACTTTGATCCTAAGACAGAGTATCGCAAACTCTATGACAGCTGGGTCAATCTGAGCAATGACAATCTGCAACTGGTAAAGTACAAGGCAATGCTGAAGGCTCAACTGAACATCCTGGAAATGGAAAAAGATCCAGTTGAGGAAGAGCTCCGAAAAAGTGAAACTTCTGAGACTAAGAAACTTGAACAAGATCATCCCGCAACAGAGATGAAGAAGATCAAGGATCTTGAAGAAAAGCTTAAAGCACTGAGAGAAGCTTTCCATCAAGAAAAAGAGACAAGCAGAGAGCTCCAAGCACAACTGATTGAAAATCACAAGAGGATAAGGATGCTCAACACCGGTGCAGATAGTCTTGATGAAATTTTGTCTGTTGGACAACCACCTAAGAAGAATTGGGGTCTTGGCTACTGTGGAGTTGCTAGACAGACTTCGTGTCAAACAAATTCTGGAAATCTCTCAGGATTTGTGTGTGGAAGTTCTTCAAAAGTTGAATCTGTGGAGATACATCGAGAGTTGAAGCAAAGACACACCGAGAAATCAAAAGAAACTGTAGCAGTGTCTTTGATGAACACATCAAAAACCAGAAGGGGATGTTTCTTCTGTGGAAAGACTAGTCATAAAAAACGAAATTGTTTCAAGCTTATGAGGAAGGTAAGAAGTGCATGGTTAAGACATCGTTGTTTTGTGGAACCTAGTCAGTTCGGGAAAGTGTGGATTGCTAATAAAGACATGTATGATGTTTCCTCTCCAGAAACACAACAGGGGTTGATTGATGTTTTAAAAGAAGAGGTTGTCTGCAATTTTGCCAAATTGGAGATTGAAGAACCATCTGAATGGGTAAGCAATGTAGCTTATACTTCCACAAAAGGTGAAACTGCAAATTCTTTGTATTTTGACAGTGGGTGTTCTCGTCACAAGACTGGAAATCGAGATTCATTTGATCACCTTGACTCAGTGAAAGGTGGAAAGGTTACGTTTGGTGATGGTGGACAGGGAAAGATTCAGGGAGTTGGGAATCTAGACCGAGAAAATCAACCTCAGCTAGTCCAAGTCTACTATGTTGAAGGATTGCGGGCAAATCTAATTAGCATAAGCCAACTGTGCGATGAAGGATTAAAGGTGATTTTTACTCAAGTAGACTGTCAAGCTGTAGATGAAAATGGTAACACAGTCTTGTTTGGCATAAGATCTGGAAACAACTGCTACATGTGGAGTTCATCTGTCCAATGCTTGTCCGCAAAGGACTCACAGTTGGATTTGTGGCACAGAAGACTGGGGCACATGAATGTTCATAGTTTAAGCAAGTTGGTCAAAGCTGAAGTAGTGAGAGGAATTCCAGAGTTGGAATCAACAACTGAAACTGTGTGTGAAGCATGCCAAAAGGGTAAACAAGTCAAGGTCCAACATAAGGCTCTGAGTGACACCAGGTCCAAGAAAATCCTCGAGTTGATTCACATGGATCTCATGGGACCCATTCAAACCGAGAGCATCAGTGGGAAGAAGTATATATTTGTGCTGGTGGATGATTTTTCAAGATACACATGGGTAAGATTTTTAAGGGAAAAATCTGATGCAGCTGAAAGTTTCAAGATACTTGCACTTCAACTCAAAACTGAGAAAGGGAACATAGTTCAAATCAGAAGTGATCATGGAGGTGAATTCCAAAACGAGATGTTTGAAAAATTCTGTCAAAGTCAAGGAATTCGTCATCAATACTCAGCACCAAGAACCCCACAGCAAAATGGTTTGGTAGAGAGGAAAAACATAACTCTACAAGAAATGGCACGTGCCATGCTTCATGGAAACAATGTTGCTCCAAGGTTTTGGGCTGAAGCCATAAATACAGCGTGTTACATAATCAATCGTGTGTATGTAAAGTCTGGAACCAAGACCACGCCTTATGAAATCTGGAATGGGAGAATCCCAAATCTCAGTTACTTCCATGTCTTTGGTTGTGTCTGCTACATCCTAAATGACAAAGACAATCTTGGAAAATTTGATGCAAGAAGTGATGTTGGGATATTTTTGGGATATGCAACGCACAACAGAGCATTTCGAGTGTATAATCAACGAACAAGAATCATTGGAGAATGCATTAATGTGGTGTTTGATGACAACAATGGCTGCACTTTGGAGGAAATAACTCACGAAGATCTGAGTGACACAAGGCACAACAGGCAGATGATAGAGGAAACATAGGAGTTATAGCAAGGAGGTACCAGTGAGATGGCCTCAAACTTCAAGCAGTCAGAGGACTCTCAAGCCCAAGTTCATAAGAATCACTCCTTGGCCGACGTGATCGGTAACCTCAATGATGGAAGACAGACACGACATAAGCAAATCAACTTCAAGGAGATGGTTAAGCTGGCTTGTTTTCTGTCCTTCTCGGAACCAACTAATATTATACAGGCTTTGGATGATGAGTTCTGGGTAGCAGCATGTCATGAGGAGTTAGAACAGTTTGTGAGGCTAGATGTCTGGGATCTAGTACCAAAACCTGAGCATGTAAATGTTGTTGGAACTAAATGGAATTTTAAGAATAAAACTGATGATGAAGGAAATGTCGTTAGAAACAAGGCAAGACTGGTTGCACAGGGATACTCTCAGATAGAAGGTATTGATTTTGATGAAACATTTGCACCAGTGGCACGGCTGGAATCCATAAGACTTCTCTTTGGAATTGCTTGCAAGATGAACATCACTCTATATCAGATGGACGTCAAAAGTGCATTTCTGAATGGACTGCTTCAGGAAGAAGTTTACGTTGCTCAGCCAAAGGGGTTCGAAGATCCAAAGTTTCCTCACCATGTCTACAAGCTCAAACGGACTCTCTACGGTCTGAAACAAGCTCCTAGAGCCTGGTATGAGAGATTGGCTCAGTTTCTGTTGGAATCAGGATTTCAACGTGGGAGTGTTGATAAAACATTATTCATCAAGTGTGCTGGAACTGAGATCCTGATTGTTCAAGTGTACGTTGATGATATCATCTTTTGAACCTCGAAGCAAAGCTTAGTGAATCAGTTTGTATCGACTATGACCAAAGAATTTGAAATGAGTATGGTGGGGGAGCTGAACTATTTCCTCGGTTTACAAATCAAACAGTCTGTTGATGGTATATTTGTATCACAAAGTACTTATGCTCGAAACTTGGTTAAAAGGTTTGACATGCAGACAAGCAAGACTGCTGGGACTCCCATGAGCACTACAAGTAAACTCTCTCGGGATGAAGATGGGCAGACAGTGGATGTGAAACTTTATAGAGCCATGATTGGGAGTTTGCTCTACCTAACAGCCAGTAGACCGGATCTTTGTCTCAGCGTTGGGTTATGTGCTAGATATCAAGCATCTCCTCGACTGTCTCATCTCCATGCCCCCAAATGTGTCATCAAATACGTCAAGGGTACACTGGATTATGGTATGTATTACTCCAAAGAGACTAATCTGAATCTTCCTGGCTATTGTGATGCAGATTGGGCAGGTTGTCTTGATGACAGGAAGAGCACATCAGGAGGATGCTTCTTCCTTGGGAATAACATGATCTCGTGGCACAGCAAGAAGCAGAATTGTGTGTCTTTTTCAACTGCAGAAGTAAAATACATAGCTCTTGGAAGCTGTTGTACACAATTGGTGTGGATGAGACAGATGCTCGCCAACTACGGTATCTTCAATAATCCCTTTCTTGTTCACTGTGATAACAAAAGCGCGATTGATTTAACTAAGAGTCATGTTCAGCACTCACAGACTAAACATGTAGACATAAGACATCACTTTGTTAGGGAACTTGTTGAGGAAAAACTTGTCATCATCAAACAAGTTGCATCTGAGCATCAGCTTGCTGATATATTTACTAAACCTCTTGATCTCAATAGCTTTATGTATCTCAGAAAGGCTTTAGGTGTGTGCGAGCACTAATCTAGTGCTGCTGGGAGGTGGATGCTGCATCAACAATATGTGTAACACATCAGCAACCACAAAAACTCTTGAGTGTGAATTGTCCTGTGAGGATCTGAGGCATGGAGGAAAATCTTGATACAAGCAACTCATTGAGATGGTCACTCAATCTGGATTGGGATGCTGCAACATTTCACATCTGGCACTGATCACTGACTGGAATGAGATGGGGGTATATGAGCTATACTATAAGAATGAAAGTGGTCATGAATGTCACACATAATTGCCAGGTTCCTATAACAAAAAGGATGTGAAAGCTCCTCGGCTGAGGGTAAGCTGCACCAATGCACGGCAAAGGTGAAAACAGAGGCGCATGTCAAACAAGTGAGACTAAAAAAAAAAAAAAAATAGTGTGTGAATGCTCCTCAGCTGAGGGTATGCTGCACAACATAAGATGTCTAATCAATCACTTGCTTGACTACCAATCTGTGGAAACCATTATGACAGACCATTCACTGTGTAGTTGGCTCATGTACTCACAACAACAACTGCCTCATCTCCGATAACCAGAAGTGGATCATGTTTTCTATGGATGACAATCACTGGTGTGAAAGCTCCTTGGCTAAGGGATTGCTGCAACTTTGGACACTCAGGTTGATATACGTACATAAACTCTTTGATGTGTGACATATAGCTCAATATGCAGTATCTGCCTCTTCGAGCATCTGACCCATCCACGAGGTACTTGAGGTAGATATTTGGTGCTCCTAAACTAGTGTTTGATGATCGATTATTGGGGTCCTCACTTGCACCCTACTGAGTGCGTCTAATTCTTGACAGGTCCTTGTGTGTGTGTGATGTTCTTAGAATCTCGTAAATGACATAGTGTTTTAAGTGTTGGGCGTGGGCTGTTTATGGCCTATTCTGTGTCTTTCTAATATCTGGGCCAAGTTTTGTTTCTTAGGGCCCACTTGCTGCTTCTCATTCCACATATAAGGGCATCGTGACGATCCATGTGCCACAGAACCCTAACCGTGTGCGACGCATCAATCTCTCTCCATCCACTCCTCTTCTGCAATCATGAGTGCTAACATGTGAAACACACGATCTCAGGCTGCTAAAGTTCTGGCCTCGGCCATCCAGAACTACCGCCCTGTACCTGCCGACTCTGAAACATTAGCTTCCGCTGTTCATCGGCTCACTACAGGAAAGGGGAAACCCGGTCAACGGAGTGGCAAGACTCCCATCCTCCTCGATGAGGAAAGTGACGAAGACAGTGATGGTGTGCATTCCTCCCCTCCAGCACATGCAGGCAATCCCTCTGCGATTCCGGCTGGATCCGACGATGAGGAGATGGCTGAGGAGTTTTCCGATCCGAGAGATGGTTATAATTTTCCATATGATGAGCAGGAACCACGGTACATTGCCAATCGTAAGGCTCAGTTTGCCAAGGATCGCTTGCACCCTGAACTCACTGCACCTCGTCGTCGCCCAGTTGGAAACTTCACCTCCAAAGCTGCACGTCACAGGTATGACTCTCTGCGACTTAGGGAGTTCCATGATCTCATGTACTTTCCCCTTGATGACAATACCTTAGATGAAGTGAGAGAGGTTATTGATAAGACAGGGCTAATGTACACTGTAATTGATGTTGATTCGTACTGCCCAAATGTTGTCTATGAGTTCTATGCAAATGTTCTGGACATGGAGGTTCACAATGGCATCAACCTGCTTTACATCAGAGGTCAGATGTATGAGTTCTCGGCTGAGATCATTAATCGGATGTACCAGATTGTTGATCCTCCCGTAGCTGGATAGTGAGATAAAGAGACCATTGACACCGCTGTTAGTACTGTGTCTGGTGGTAGAAAGCATCGGTGGGAAGGCTTCTGCTCCCGACATCTTACCCCAGAGAATCAAATTCTGCACAAGCTATGTTGCTGCAACTGGATGCCAACTACTAATAGCACGACAATGGTCAAGCTGCAGATCAAGTTTCTCGCTTATCTTCTTCAAGGGAAGCAATTCAACTTCGGAAAGATGGTATTTGATATCATCTACAGCATTGCTCAAGCTCACAACCATGTTGACAGAAAGCTGTACTTTCCCAACTTGATCTATCAATTGCTGACATTCCAACGTATTGTGCCGGGTCACAGAGGTGATAGCGACTTGATTGGTTTTCCCAAGAGGGTGAAGCTTGATCCCAAAGCAGGAAAGGGGTCTGAAGATGATGACCCTTTGGCTGCTCCCTCACTTGCAGCTGACTTGGATCAACTCTCAAAGTGGCTCAAGCGCATTCAACTTCGAGTGAAAGGTAAGCTCTTATTTCTTCCTCTGACTTTGTTTTTGTGCGATTTTTTTTATATGAATGTGCACCCAAGCAAGGGGAGAGTACAGCGCACATGATCTTAATGATGTTGTACAAGGATCAGACAGCGAGGGGGAGCAAGCTACTGATGGGGACGAAGAAAATGATTGGGGAACAATGTAATGAGCCCTTGGATGTGTGTGTGACTTGATTTGCTATCATTTGCTTTTAGTTTCTGTGTTATGTGTTTGAAGACTCAGACTCAATGTTCCTTTGCGAACTTCTCTCGATTTATATGCAATATATGTTATTGTGTGATACTGTTTTTTCTGTGAAATTGTTCCTTTGGCTTGGGTATATCTAGTTGTGATTGCAGGAAGCTTGAGGTAACACATTCAGATAAAAAGGGGGAGAATGTAAGATCAAAAATGTTGGACCTTCGACATGGAGCTCGTGTGTCACCCATGAAGATCTGAAAGGCGGTAAAAGGAATCAGCTGACGTGGCAGTGGTTGATTCGAGCTGCCTTGTAGATCAAGGAAGATCTTTAGAATCTTGTCAAGAAGATTTGAAGATCGTAACAAAATGAAAGTGAATATACACATACATGCTGGAGATGTGGTATATAATAAAACGGGTTGGACGAATTTTAGGTCAGCCGTTTTAGAAGAGAAAAATATCGAGTCAAGAAGCTAACAGAGAGTTAGGGTTCTTAGTGAGTGAACATACGAGAGTTACACAACTTTTGTTGTGGTAAGCTTGTGTAGATTAGGAATTGGTCAGTATCGAGAGCAGTGTGTCTCGTCGAGTAATTCTGATTAAACAAGTCTGTAAGAGATTGTTTAAGTAATTTCTAATAAAGGCAAAACAGTATTTGTCATTCCGAGTTCACAGCATACATATCTTTGTGTTACAGGTTTTACAGATGGCACATTTGAGCAGATTTGGACGGTGGTTTAATGCTTTGTATTTGCATATTTTAGTGATATATCCGTGCACCAACATCCTTCTAGAAATTCCCTTGTGTTGGTTGACAAAAAGATGTTGTCGTTGGTAATTTATACCAAAAGGGTCTGGATATGGCAAGTGTGATGTCGGATGGATCCTCATGATCTTTAATGGTATGGTGTAGCTAGGAGCACCCTTATGAGTCTCTAGATAAAAGGGAATATCTCTTGGCTTCCATATAAACGTTTGGGTGACACAGTCCATCGAGTTGACTATTGGTTCTTGGTCTGCTCCAAGCGGGTTTGGGTAGGGTCATGGGTCATCGTGGATCTATGATGTGTCAAAAACTTATATTAAGTTGGGTTTGGGCTTGACCATTGCTAGTTCGGCTTAAAAACACCAAAATCAGGCCCATGTGTCTTCTAGATTGGGTTGTTCGAGTGGTATGACTGGCTGTCGACCAAAGGATGAGTGGCTCGATTATCGCCGATTCTGGTATGAACCATGTGTAAATTGGCTCGGCTGAAATGATCTTGGGAGTGAGTTGGTCAATAAATCTCATGTCATGGGTCATGGTTAAAGCTGGGTGGCTCCATGAGTGATGGTTTGTTGTTGCGGTCGAGGCTAGTCGATTGGCTTGCTCGGCTTGTTGACTGGGATAAATTTTATCGACACTCATGCTAAATGTCTCTACCAACATTTTGTTTGGTCCAAGTCTTGTGGCTTCTCCTTCATGTCTTTCATTTCTTGGATCACCTTGTCTTCTTCATGGCTGGTCTTAGATCTGATGACTACATCATTCCCTCCCACTTGATAAGGTTTTGAAACCAAAACTGTTCTTTTTACAAGATATATCAAGTTAGTCTCTTTGATGTACTCGTATTTTTATCAATTTTACTATGTTTATAAAAAAGAATTAAAAGGTTTTAGTGCTTTAAGGTGTTTTGTGTTTTTGTATTGTCTAGAGTCTTTTCAGGTTATTTGAACGAAAAAAGTAGAAGAAGAGGTAAATATGACATTTTTAGCATTAGACAGGTTTGAAGCATCATAAGTTTGATCTTCATTAAGGATTTTCCACTGGTGGATCAAGACTAAATTCAGAGACAAGATAGAGCCATAAGTTACCTTACATTTTGGAGATGATTTGAAGTCAATCCAACAGTGAAAGCTATGCCAAGTTTACTGAAGACATGTCAATTTGGCAAGCAAACGAAGTAAGCCTTGGAATCAGCCAATATATTGATCGATCCTAGGAGGAGGTTGATCGTTCTTGACCTCCAGACGTGACTAATGAGTTTTGTAAAAGAAAAGAGATCGAGCGATCCCTTCTCCGAAAATATGGAAATTGTACTGATACATCCTGATCCAAAGAGGAATACACTAGTTTATGCCTCTTAAACATAGAGCCACAAAATTCTTAGGGTAATTTTTTATAGCTTCTTGTTGTTTGTTCTTAGTTCTTTACTTGTCATAGTTTCTTGTTTTTTTGATAAACCAACGAGAGTGTTTCAAAAGATTTATTTCTTGAACTAGCTTAGACAAGCTCAATCTCATAATCATCTAGAGTTGAGTTATTAGATGCTTGTGAACATATCAAACATGATCTTAACGTGTGTTTAATTGCTTAATTGGCAGTGAGAGTTGACTAATTAGGTTGTTAAACATAAGTAATAGGCGCTGCGAGAATAGGTGATATACCTCTACTTTAAATTATTTTCATATGGTTTTTAATATATTATTCAAGTGATTTTTTATATGGTTTTATGCATTTAAAATTAATTTTTTTATTTTTAGTGTTTAAAATCTTTACAGGTAGAAAAATAAAAAGGATAGAAAATTGACTAGGAAATCACTAAATAATGTTTATGCCATTTCTTGCATGTCAGAAGGATCAACCAAGAAGTTAAAACCCAAAAAAGGTGGACTTTTTCAATCGGACTGCCCCAAAGCATCAAAAGCTTACTACTCGTTGATGGCCTTACCGTGGATAGATTATGATGAAATTTGGAGTCATACTAGGATTTCGAGTTAGATTTTGTATGTAATTGGTTGGTTGCAAGCTATCTAGATCTGTGTATAGCAAGATGCGTGTAATTTACTGAAGACTTGTTAATCTGGCTTGCAAATGAAGCAGGTGCAGGAAAAGGCACAACATCGGCCCATAGTGCATCAGCACGGGAATCGCCTTCATCCACCCGGTACATGTGTATCGACCAAGTGAATCGGCCCAATGCACTATGTGAATTTGGTCGATACTATAGATTATGAATGTGATGAACTAGGACAGTCGATTGACTGCATCGGCAATATCGGGTCTTGATACAGTCCAATGATCTGTTCTCGATTTCTGCATGAACAGGGACAATCGATTGACTGCATCGGCAATATCGGGTCTTGTAAAATCAAGATACTGAAGTGACCCTACAACTGATCGATACTGAGAGACATCCTCCAATTCAAATCTGAAGTGAGCGTTAATTTTTGAGAAGTAGTTGACCATATAAAGACCGGCTTCACATCCGTCATTTTGTTTTTGGCAAGAAGGTCATGAATGTACTTCCTCTGCATTAGGTGAAGACCTGATGATGTTTGTGTTGCTTTTATGCCGAGAAAATGCGATTAGAACAGAGGCAACAACAACTGGATTATTTACGGTAACAAGGATGTCATCAACATAAATCAGAACATATGTGAGTGAATTGTTACGAGTGCTGAAAAAGAGAGAAGCATATGCGAGAGAAATCACAAAACCAGTTGCAACAAGATGATGTTTCAGCGCCATGCACCAAGTTCGTGGAGCTTGTTTGAGTCCGTAAATCGCATTCTTCAATAGAAAAACATGTGTAGGACGATCAACATCTACAAAACCCAGCGGCTGACTCATATTCATATATTCGGTTAGTTTCCATGCAGAAATGCGTTGTTGACGTCAAATTGTTTCACTGGCCACGATTTCTAAACAACAGCATCAAGAACAATACGTATTGTCATGGATTTAATAATTGGACTTAAAGTCTCCGACTAATCCACACCATACTGCTGATTAAACCCTTTCGCGACGAGACGAGCTTTATATCTGTTGATTTCTCCATTCCGCCAAATATTTGATGGCGAACACCCACTTGCATCCCACCACGTTCTGACCAGGCCTCGTCGGGACAAGATCCCATGTTTGTTTCATAACATGAGCATTATATTCAAAGGACATTGCTCATCTCCCCTTCTCGTCCTTAAGTGCCTAGCAAACAGAGGTAGGTTCTTTGTGTTGGCTTTGAGAGGAGGTGACGACGAGGGTAAGTTTTTTTGTTTGGTTTGGTTATTTTGTTTTTAGATCAAGTTTGCATTGGGTGAATGTTTATTATTTCTGGGTTTTGGTCAGTGGAAGAGATAATGTGTCGTTGAGGATTTTGGGAGGATGGCGACGATGGAGGAGGTATTTGGTTTTGTGGTGGATTATTGTGTTGTTGGGTTTATGAAGCATGATTAATTTGTGGTGGATTGGGCAAGGGATGTCAATCGGGCTGGCTCAGCACGGCCAAAACCTGTAAAGCCCTCATATATTTGAGTCTGGCCCGGTCCGAAAAAAATCGGGCCTATATTCTAAAGTTCGGCCCGACCCGAACAAGACTATAGGGCTTTTCAAGATTTTTTGGGCTTTTATTTGACATGTATAAATCGTATAGAAATATCATTACAAGTCTAGATAATGATTTTAAAAATATGAAGTAAATAAAATGAATGATAATGTTACTTGGATTATGAAACTTAACCCATCCAACCAAGTGCGTGTACAAATCAACGCTTAAATGTGTCTAGGTAGAAGACGATTTATATATTTATTCAAGACATTCGCACAACTACTAAATGTAGACTCTGAGATTTATAGTAAGGCAAAACTAGGAAATTATGGTTTTTGATCAATGAAAAATATATATGAAATACTCCATGTTTTAAAATATTAAATTCTTAAACAAAAACTTCAACTCAATCAAAATGTTTATTTACGGGCTTTTCAGACCGACCCGAGTCTGGCCGGGCTAAGCACAAAAAATCCACTAGCCCGATTGGGCTTGGCCCGAAAGGTCCGGTTTTTTTGGGCTTATATATTTAAGTATGAGCCCGGTGTTTTTCAGGGTCGGGCCGGGCTGATCATCATGCTTTAGCCCTAATTGACATCCCTATATGGGGCTGGGATGTGGGTGTAGGCCCATTTTCAGTTGGAGCAATGGGCTCATAATTTTGAGAAGAGGAAGAAGAAGATTGAGTTGTAAAAGACAATACATGTGTAACCGGAGAGTTGACCGGCAGAGTGGTTGGCGGTGGTGACTGTTTTTAGTGAATGATCGAACACGGGGTTTGTTGTGGCGGTGCTGGAAAAGACGCATTGACCGTTAAGCGAGTGACCAGTGGCGTAAGCTCTGAATTTCCAGTTTTCTCTTATATAACCATTCGCGATTTCACTCTAGTAAATGGGAAGATATCCTAAACAAATTTCACATGACGTGTAGGGTAAATTCGACCCGAGGCAGCGTGGAGACAATAATAAGCACTATGAATTAGCGAGTAGCCTATGAAGACACATTCAGATGATCGATCTTCGATTGTCTTTTAAAAAAATACAAGATAGTTATGGTTCTAAAAAATGATTACGTAAAGATGATCGACATTTTTTCTATCGAAACACATTCATTTAATATCTATCGACAAGGGCGGATGTACATAGGTTAGGATGGGGGAAATTGCACCTACTTAATTTTTTTTATTTCATGTAATTTTTAACCATTTAAATATTATGCTCCCATTGTGTTAAGTTTGATGGGCTTCCAACTCAAAACCAATTAGCAATAAAGGGATTGACCCATATCCCTTATATACTAGTGTTGGTTCCTTTAAACTTTCGATGTGGGATCCTAACAGCCCCCTCGAGATGATGGCTCTTATCAGCCCCTCGAAATGATGGCTTTTATCGCCCCCTCGAGATGATGGCTCTTATCGGCCCCTCGAGATGATGGCTCTTATCGGCCCATCTCGAACCGAATCCCACTTAGGACCAGTACTCTACTTGGGTCAACAAACAAGGCTTTGATATTATGTTAACTTTGATGAGCTTCCCTTCATATCTCTTATTTAATAGTGTTGATCCCTTTAAACTTCCGATGTGAGATCGTAACACATTGACAAAGTCTTGCTTGCCCCCAGTCCGATTTTTCTCCCATAATTTTCGTTTTAATTGTTTCACAATTGGATTAATTATACATATAAATGGGCTTTTACTTTTTCATTATAAACTATAAAGCCTCATTCGATTCGATGTAAGTTAGTTCGTGGTTTTTCAATTGGATACCAAAACTAAATCAAATATAACATATCATAAGAATTGTTATCATTTTCTGGATGATTATTTTTCAGAGAAAATCATCGACCTACACTGTTATTGACGCACTACACAGTAGATTGGGATCTAATCATCGACCTGCTGGTAGATAATTTACGGAGCAAAACTCATCTATTTCTCATTCGGTATGCATTTTAAATCTCTCTTCACTCCATATGGAGAGAAAATAATAACATGAGACATGGTGAACCCCCAAAGCAAGCGTCGCAGCTAGCAAAAATGATTGACAAGCAGATTCGGAACCGATTGACGTCTTTTTTTTTTTTTGTCAACAGCCTTGATACCTAACCTTATTCGGTGAACCAAATCGGGGGTATCGAGTTTACATAAGTGAAATCTGATGGGTAGACTCGAGCACCTCGTGCTAACTTGTCTGCCATTGTGTTGCTAGTGCGTAGGATTTGTGTGATAGAGAAATAGATGAAAACTTCCTTGCTCCTCTTGAACTCCTCCAACTGTAACGTAAATGTCGGCCACTCCTTCGGTGTAGACACCATCTTCACCAACTCTGAGCAGTCTGTAGCAAAGGCTATCGCCGTCTTGTGGTTTGCAATCATGCAATGCATCCCCCAGATGAGCGCTTCCAATTCCACGTGTAGTGGGGATAGGCTTCTTCGTAGATTACGGGACCCCATAATCTTTCCTTCAATTCCCTCCTGAAAGCAAAACCATCATAAACCAGAAAATTTATCCCCTTCCTTCCATGACCCGTCAATATAGCATGTGAGGCCGTTATATTCATCTTGTTCATTTATTCCCGTATTGAGACCCGGTTGTTGGGGAGATATGTCAGGTTCACTGTTTTGTGCCGCTTCCCAAGTTGCTATTTCTGTTTCCGCTATCCTCAGAATCTCTTGTGGGTTTCTGTCCACATTTGAGAACACCTTGTCATTCCTTGCTTTCCAAATGTTCCACACAATCCACGGAAACAATATGTTCCTTTCCTCATCTGGAAGTCTCCAAATTAGATGATCAAAATTGGCGAAAACCGATGTCATCGGGAAAACTCCCGGGGCCGATGGAATATGAGAGAGTGCCCATGTTTGTAGTGCTGGTGGGCATTAAAACAATACATGGTTAATCGTTTCCCCCTCCACACCACACCTAGCACATTGTGTGTCACAATTTATTCCTCTAGCGCGTAGGTTCACTGTGACCGACAGACACCCCGAGATTGCTTGCCATATAAAATGTCGCAATTTCGGTGGACAAGTCAATTTCCATGAGTGTGCATGTAACTTCTTTATATCTGGACCGTAGAAGTAGTTGTCGCCGTTGTCTGTGATTTGTTGGCCAACATGATATCCCGACTTTACCGTATATTTTCCTGATTTCGTATAGTGCCAACCAGGCGTATCTGGTCGATATATACTACTGATGTGTATTCCACGTATAAATTCCACATCGGCTGGTTCGATGATTGCGTTTATCAATTCTAGGTTCCACGTTTGTGTCGCTGGATCAACCAAATGATTGACCCTGAGATTTGGGTAATAATTGTACCCTTTGCATGTTGCTGACCTCGGGGGAGAGGATGGTATCCATGGGTCATTCAATACCGATTGACGTCTATACGACAAATGGAAGATACAAGATACGAAGACGGGATGCCAACATGGTTTGCTTCAAGATTATTTATTTCAAATTTAGATAGAGTTACAAAAATCTGTAATTGGAATTACGAAGCACCCATATGTAAAAACGTTTTTTTTTAATTAATTTTATATTCAATTCAAAAAAAAAAATCTATAATATGCACCTATTCATTTGGATATCTTTTGTTAACAACAAATAACATTTAAATTGCCTTTTAATTGATGTGATAATGTTACATGATATTATTTGATTATAGGTTTTTTATAACCATATAATCACCGTCTTTTTAAATATATAAGTATATATATATATATATATATATATATATATATATATATATCTAATCTATTAAAACAAAGACACTTTTTGTTTCCAAACAAGAAAACATTCATTTTAGTCTATTCCTAGCTTGGATAACTAATATTCTCTTCATTTTATTCATGTTGCCAAACAGATATTTTTGGTTAAATTAAAAAATTAATTATATTTGATTCAAATAAAGAGTAGTTTAATTAATTAATCCCATTATATATATATATTAATTTTAATTCGTAATTAGAAAAATTCAGACTATGCCAAAAATTAAATTAAATAAAATATTTAAAATTATAAATAAAATCATTTATTATAAATCACCTATTACAAATAATTTAAAATTTTATTATTATTTTGTTACAAAAATAATATTAGTTATTTTGAATTTTTGAATTTATAGTATGCCGAATATTTTAATAATCAAATATTTTTGAATGATACATATTCAAAATTAACAATTTGCATTGAAAGATAATGGGTAAACGTCCTATTTCTCCCCGTAAAACTATTACCTAGTAACAGGTCCACACGAAGTTTCAGCTTCGTCTTCAGTCCCCCTGGTTTGAAAGTTACAAACTTATTTCCCCCCAAATTGAAAGATCGAAACATATTTACACACAAAATAGAAGTTCCAAACTAATAACCACCTATACCACGAGTTAACTTGGTTTACTGTTTATCGATGAAAGATTAACCACTTACAAACCATCTTAACTCGGATTACGGCCCGGTTAGAAGTTGTAAACCGGGATTAGATCTGAACTTTAACCCAGTCGGAAATAAAACCCACAACAATCGGGTCGAACCCTTAATCATAAAAAAAAACAAAATCGAAACCTTCAAACCCCGAATCAAACCTTCCTTCTTCCTGAAACCCGAATTGTAAACCCTCAAAATCGAAACTTCCTTCTTCGCGAGTCGAGCACCTGCATTGCAAAATCTGAGGTATGTTTCATCTATTTGAACCGATTCGAACACCTGCATTGTGAAACTTCCTTCTTCAGTTTCATCTATTTTGATTTCGTGAGCTTCATTTTCATCTATTTTTATTTTAAGAGCTTATGTTTCCTTGAATCGATTTTGAGAACTTCCTTGGTTTCGAGAGCTTCTCTTGGTTTCATGTATTCGATTTCGACAACTTCAGTTTCCTTGAATCGATTTTGAGAGCTTCTATTTTGAACTTATATATCTCGTTTTTTTCACGTAGACAAAACTCTCTTCACTTCAATGTCGATAGTGGAATGGCATAATGTGCCTGAATTTGATTAAGAGATTCCTCATGATGATGTTGATTCTGATGGTGAAGATCGAATAGAGCGTAATGACTACAACATTGAAGAAGCTATAGCTCAGTTTGCTGATGAGTCTCCCATCAGGCACAATGTGTATCCAGAGAGTGATGATGATGAAGGAGTTGAAGTGCAACGTAACCATATCAGAAGAGGTAATGGGAACTTGTATTTTGGACAAGTTTTCATCAGTGGGATAGCGTTTAAGGAGGCTGTACTTGACCACGCTCTGAAAACAGGTCGAAACATAAAACATTATAGGTATGACAAAACGAAGATTGGGTTTAGTTGTGGCGGTCAAGGTAGCTCATGGCGCATATATTGCTCAGTTTCGGTCAAGTCTAATAGGTGGCATGTTGCAGTCTTTAAGAAATATCATACATGTGTTCCTAATGGGACTTGTGAGCTGCTAAAAGTCCATGTCATTGCCAGATTGTTTCTTGACAAGATCAGAGAAGAACCGGAGGACTACTTGGCGATGAAGATTGAAGAATTGGTTATGGATAAATGGAATATATATGTGACAAGGCCTCAATGTCAGCATGCTAGGTATAAAGCATTGGGATGGATTGATATAGAGTATGCTGAGCAGTTTTCACGTCTCTGTGACAAATGAGAAAGGAGTACATGTCTTCGAAAGGTTCTATGTCTGTATCGAGAACCTTATAAGGACATGGAAAAACACTTGTAGGCCTCTTATAGGAGTTGTTGGGTGTTTCTTGAAATATGTTCAAAAAGGCGAGTTGTTTGTTGCTATGGGTCGAGATGCGGATAATGCAATCTATCCAATTGCATGGGCTGTAGTACAAAAGGAAAACACGAATAATTGGCAGTGGTTCTTTAGAAAGATCAAGATTGATTTAGGACTAGAAGATGGAAATGGATATGTTTTGGTCTCCGACCGTCAGAAGGTAAAATTGTGTTTAGTTTGCTTATTTGTGTTCAGATTTTTGCTTATTTGTGTTCAGATTTTTGCTTTTTTGTGTTGATATTTTTTTACTTATGCTTTTTTTATAGGGCTTGATCATTGCTGCTAAGGAAGAGCTACCTAGGATTGAGCATAGAATGTGTGTGAGACACATCTAGATGAACTTGAAGTCTCGGCATGGAAAGAAGTCGGAGCTGAAACCCTTGATCTGACATCTAGCTTGGAGCTACAATAAGCCATATTAAGTATAATGTTTTGGCCATGTTTTGTCTCTATTTTTCCAGGTAAAGCCATAGATAAGTCTTTAGTGCCGATGCTAGAGGCCATTGCAAGACTTGCAATGGTTCGTATAGCCTAAAGAGATGTCATAGCCACTAACCACATAGGCATATGTACTCCATATGTGATCAATTATCTGGCGGAGTTGCATAAAGAAGCTTCTGAATGCTTTGTTAAACCATCCACCAACATGAGGTATGGATCTAGACTCAATGGATGTTCTTATGCAGTCGACTTGGAGCGTAGGACTTGTAGCTGCAGAAAGTGGGATATCACCGACATTCCTTGTGAGCATGCATATGGAGTGATCCTCCGCAGGGGATGTGAAGCTCAAGACTATGTTTGCCACTGGTTTAGGACAAATATGTGGAGGAGGAATTATGAAGACGGTCTTGTTCCAATTAGAGGTGCAAGATTTTGGCCAGTTGGAGATGAACCACCGATAGTTCAACCTGAGGTGCCAGCAATTCCTGGCCGGAACAAGATACCTAAGGCGAATAAAAAAAGGAAGAATGAGTCTCCGGTGTAGAAAAATAACAAATTATTGAAGAGGATCATGCATTGCGGAGTTTGTGGAGCCTCTAATCACAACTCACGATTCCATAAAAAGAAGGACCCTAAAAAGAAATCAACAACGGTTTGTCTATTCTCGGATCTTTTGACTCTGTTTTTTTTTAGAATATTGATGAATTAATTTTGATCTCTGATTTTTCCAGGCTTCTCTAGGTGAAGCATCATCTGAGGTTGAATCTTCACAAGGAGTTTTCACTCAGCTTGGGAATTGAAGTTGTGTTTTGAAGATGTGTTTAGCGGCTGCTGTTTTGGACCTGTTTTCAATCTATTTTTAGGTTGTTTTTGGACCTGTTACAACATGTTTTGCGGGTATTTTGGTACTTGTTTTAGTGTGTTTTGTGGCTGTTTTGGACCACGTTTCAGTCTTTTTTTAGACTGTCTTGTAATGATCAGACATGTAGTTACAGTTCTTTAAATGATCAGACATGTAGCAGGTTTGATTAAGAAAGACAACACATGTCAGGTGATTTAAGCGTTTTCACTCAGTCAATTAACACAATCACACCACCGCAATCATAACGGTTGTCAATGCAGTACTTTGGGATCGAATCCACAGAGACCAAGGTTACACTACTATTCTCACAATTATGAAATTAAGCTAAGACAAAAATATGGTTTGTTTTATAAAAGTAACAAGAGAATTTAAACGATGTAAATTCAATAAAGGGAATGCGTTAGGTCAAGGGTTTGTTCGCAGGAATCTAGAGACCATAAATCAGACAACTATTCAGGGAATAATTAAAAACAAGTTTCAAACTCAAACATAAATATTTAACCAATCCACTTACGTGCTCATGGTTACTAAATCTAGCAACCTAAAATTCTAACTTCCGTTGGCATAGAATTCTATATCAGCATTAACGAGTTGGTTCAATATGTTCACGAATCGCCTTAACATCAACTTCCGCAGGCTAAGGACAATTCACTCACTTATGTTCTTTCTAGCAACCTAAGACACTTCCGCACTCTTAGATTGCCCTAGTTCATAGACCTAGCGGTCAGCTCAAGTCTAAGCAAGAAACACAACAATAAGCGAAAACCACAAAATATAAATCCCTATCTGTGTCTAATTCAATGACTCATGGATCCCCTTGAAGGCTCTAACCTAACTATTGAACTACTCAAACATAGTAACAAAGAACAAGCAAGGAGATGAAGAAATCGTAATATAAATAAAGAGAGAAAGGGTTTATAATTCTTCTCAATAGATGCAGAGATTCTCCTCCAAATCGTACAATGATTCAATAGCAAAAATTCTGAATAGAACAAAAGGTGGCTGCCTCCAAGAGGCTAAAAATAGAATATATATATAGGTCTATGTCGAATTAGGTCAAAACAGGAAGTTCCCAGGGCAAAATAAGGAAAATATAAGTTTCCTTTCTTCTTCTCGTCGGCTGGTATCGGTTGATACCATCTTAACATCGGTTGATGCTGACCTCTCGGGTAATCGACCGGCCCATCGATCGTCCTCCTTGGCATATGTCGATGCTGACTTCTCGGGTAGGGGTAGCATCGACCGGTCTTCTTCAGCATCGGTCGATACTGACCTCTCGGGTAGGGGTAGCATCGACCGTCCCATCGATCGACCTCCTTGGCATCGGTCGATGCTGACCTCTCGGGTAGGGGTAGCATCGACCGGTTCCATCAACACATTCACCAGCATAGGTCGATGCCAACCTCTCGAGTAGGGGTGGCATCGACCTGTTCCACCGGTATCGACCGATGTTGTCTCTTTCTTCACGGTTTCGTGCGTTTTTGCCCTCGCAACTCCAATTTCATTATTGAACGCCTTTTTACCTGAGATATCTAAATAGAAGACTAAAATAATATAGAAATGGACTTGACTCGATAAAAAATTGGAAGAAACATTAAAACATGCGGTAAAAAACGGTAATAACCAAGCATATCAATTCCCCCAGACTTAGTATTTTGCTTGTCCTCAAGCAAACAGAAGACTGGAAAGGAAGAAAAGTTTGAAAACCCGGAGATTCACACTATCTTTAAAGTTCCGCAATGACTGTTACCTTATTAATCCACGTATTGCTAGAGTAGCTCCTAATCGGACCACCATGTACTTTTCTGCAAGCGTTCGCAGCTTCCCAGATTCAACACATAATCTCACAAGATAATCCCAAAACTATCATCGCTGGGTCTCATCAAAGATCATAGTGCCAAAAACCTTCTAGACTCTTTCCCTTTCGGTATCGACAAGACAACAACACAACCCTTTTTCCCTCTCCCAGACTTATTCTTTCCTCATTTCTTTTCCATAGGGCTAATGGCTGATGGAACGCGAGTATTGATGGTTTTAGTCACCGAATCCCCGATTCATATTTGTGCCACCCTTTCAATCTAAGGCGTAGGCGAATAGTGGTATCTTCGGAAATTTTCCTAACCTCGCTTCCAACCTTAGTGTGATCATCTCCTTCGAAGTAAACTAATGAGATCGTTGGAAATTTTCCTAGACCTTTACTCAAAAGAAAATCATTTTATCTTTTCTTCTTTTTATTTTAAATAACGGAGAGGAGTACCATACTTTCACACAGGTCGTCTCTCTGTTGGAAACCTCAACCTTCCCAGTCGTTTGCGGGTGATAAGGAGTGGCCACCTTGTGCTTCACTCCATTTTTCCTTAAAAGACTCTCGAAGATCATGTTGATGAAATGAGACCCGCCATCGCTGATCAATACTCGAGGTACACCGAACCTTGGGAATATCACCGTCTTGAACATCTTCAAAACTACCTTGGCGTCGTTAGTTGGGCTAGCCAGCGCTTCAACCCATTTAGACACATAATCTACGGCGACGAGGATGTATTGATTCCCATATGATGACAGAAAGGGACCCATGAAGTCAATACCCCATACGTCGAACACCTCAACCTCCAAGATGAAATTCTAAGGCATTTCATTCCTCTTGCTGATATTCCCTTGCCTTTGACATAAGTCGCACTTGGAGATGAAAGCATGTGCATCGCGAAACATAGTCGGCCACCAAAACCTGGCTTGCAAAGCTTTGGACACCGTCTTGAATGTGGCGAGTGTCCCGCATAGCTCGAGCCGTGACAGAGGAATAGGATACCAGGAATCTCCTACTCCAAAACGCATCTTCGGAAGGTGCCATCCGAGCATTGCTTTTAGAGGTATGGCTCGTCCCAAGAATACCGTCGAATGTCTCTCAAAAACTTCTTTTTCTTGTTTCCCGCAAAGCCAATTGGTTCTTTTTCCGCGGCCAAGTAGTTTGCTATCTCACTGAACCAAGGAATTTCAGGGAGCTCGGTGCGCCGTGGGGGTGTATAGTAGTCAATGCTCCCGATGCTAATTGCGTAAACGTTCTCCTCAGGTAGGAGATTGTCTAAAGGGACTTATTCGTCTACACGCAATCTCGATAGATGATCTGCAACGCCATTTTTGATCCCCTTCTTGTCTTTGATCTCAAGGTCAAATTCTTGCAATAGAAGGATCCAACGCAAGAGTCGAGGTTTGGCATCCTTCTTGGTAAGTAGATACCTCAGAGCCGCGTGATCTGTGTGCACTATGACTTTAGACCCCACAAGATAAGACCGGAGCTTCTCAAAAGCAAACACTATGGCAAGAAGTTCCTTTTCGGTTGTGGCGTACTTGCACTGTGCGTCATCCAGACTCCTGTTGGCGTAGTAGATAACATGAAGCTTCTTGTCCTTTCGATGTCCCAAAACAGCTCCTACCACGAAATCGCTGGCATCAGTCATTACTTTGAAAGGGAGCTCCCAATCTGGCGGTTGGACTATTGGTGCGCTAACGAGTGCTCCATTGATTGTGCGAAAGGCTTCAAGACAATCGCTGTCAAAATCAAATTTTATCTCCATGCAAAGCAATCGGGTTAAAGGGTCTTGCGATTTTGGAGAAATCCTTGATGAATCTCCTTTAGAACCCCGCATATCCTAGGAAACTTCTAATCTCCTTGACCGACTCATGAGGTTGTTGACTACTCATCACCTCTATCTTTGCCTTGTCCACCTCGATTCCTTGATCTGAAATCCGATGACCCTAGAGAATCTCATTTCTGACCATGAAATGGCACTTTTCCTAATTCAACACCAGATGCTTCTTCTCGCAGCGTTGCAATACCCTGCATAAATTAGAAAGACAAACAGAAAACGAGGATCCATAGACAGAAAAATCGTCCATGAAAACCTCCATTATGTCCTCAATAAAATCGGTAAAGATCGACATCATGCATCGCTGGAAAGTTGGTGGGGTGTTACATAAGCCAAACGGCATTATGCGATAGGCAAAAGTGCCATAAGGACATGTGAACGTGGTATTTTCCTGGTCGTCTAGATGGATGGGAAGCTGGAAGAAACCAGAATAGTCGTCTAGAAAACAGTAGTAGGGGTGGTTAACCAATCTTTCAAGCATTTGATCGATAAAAGGCAAAGGAAAATGATCATTGCGAGTAGCAGCATTTAATTTCCGAAAATCAATACACATCCTATGCCCCGTAACAGTTCTAGTTGGGATCAACTCATTTTTCTCATTATTAACAACTGTTACACCACCCTTCTTTGGCACAACATGGAACGGGCTCACCCAAGTACTATCAGAGATAGCATATATAATGCCCGCCTCTAGAAGTTTCATTATCTCCTTCTTTACAACATCCTTGAGGTTCGGGTTTAACCGTCCCTGGTGTTCTATCGAAGTCATTGATTCGTCCTCTAGATGTATCCTATGCATGCAAAGATCCGAGGATATCCCTGAGAGATCGTCTAGTGAGTAGACCAAAGCTTTACGATACTTTCTAAGTTCACATAGAAGCAAAGCCATCTCAAAATTGTTCAACTCAGCATTGATGATTGATATGCTCAAATTAATACCCTATTTAGATACTAAAACAGTTGTTATAGTATAGCTAGGGGTCGAACACAAGGACTCACATAAACACACAATAGATTATATAGGTGAGAATCACGCTAAGCAATCAATGGTATTGAAAACAGGACTTAAATTAAACGGTTGTAAATTCAATTGGAGAAAGGCTAGATTCAGGGTATTTCTCAGGGAATCACTGAATGCAAACAAACTAATTAACAGGATTCGGATTTAGCGCGGTTCTTGAACTCAAATCACTATGGGTATAATTAACCAACTCTCGTTGCGAGTATTATCTAAGTCTAAATCCTAGGAATTCCAAATCTCTTTGCGAATCCTAAAGTCTAAACCAGCTTTTATTTTCAAGTTTGATTTGTTCACAAAACAACTAAACCAAATCTCTTTGCGAATAGTGTTTTGCTCACCCTAGGTTCTATCAGGTAATTAATCTCACTCTCGCGCCTAATCAATTATCCTAAGATATCTAGGTGATCAATCTAGAATTAGCTTTGCAAACAACCTATGGTGAAGAAATAATTCAGATATGAATCCTAATAATAAATCAACCTAGCATTCAGAGAAAATCCTATTGAGAACCCTGAACCTAACAAGAGATCTACTCAGACATGGAAATTGAAGCAATAAACATGTTTGAATAAATCATCAATAAATCAGAAAGAATAATAAGAGGGTTCGAAATCTTCTCTCGGACGAATAGAGTTTCAGACTTGTCTCCCTTCAAAAGCTCTCTCACAAAACTCAAGTAAAATAAACATTGCCATAAAAGTGGCTGTAAAACCTAATTATATAGTCTAAACACGAATTGGGGTCTTCTTGTAAATATCAAAGTCTTCTGGGCAAGTTCTGCAATCCTTCAAACTTCATTAAAGTCGCGACTTGTGATTTCCTCCGATGGGTGTCGATCGATACCAGGGGGTATCGATCGATGCTTGATGCTTTGATCGGATACTTAGTCACCAGACTTCAGTTTCGCTCCAGAATGCTCCATAAAACTCCAATATTTCCAATAATGCTCCAAATGTGCTAAAACCTGTAAAAGACTCTAAAAAACTCTATAATAGAATAAAGACTAGATAAAACGGACTATATCATGGCTTAAACGAGGTAAAAACCATGATATATTAACTCCCCCAGACTTAGCCTTTTGCTTGCCCTCAAGTAAATAGAAGACTGAACCAGAGGAAGAGGTTTGAAAACGTAGAGACTCACTTGTTCTTGAAACGTTGCAATGACCAATTTCCCAAGCGCCCAAATGTCACCTAACCAGCTTTTGATCTAACCACCATGTACTTCTCCGTAGACATTCACAGCTTCCCAGACTACACACATTATTTCGCAGCATCGTTCAATCAAGCCACCCTCGCCAGTTCCATCGTTGTGATTAGTATCAAGAACATTCTAGATTCTTTCCCATACAATATCATAACAAGGAACCACCTTCTTTCACACTTTTTGGTATTATTTCTCTCCCCCAGACTTATTTCTTATTATGTTTCTTGCATGTACATATTAAGGTTCGAGACGCGAGTATTGATGGTGTTTGCCCCCGAATCCCCGGTTCTTCCCTCAAATGTAATCAAAGGTGTAGGCGAATAATGGTATCACAGGAAATTTTCCTAACCTCGCTTCCACTTTTGTGTGATCATCTCCTCTGAAGTATAATAATGGGATCGCTGGAAATTTTTCTAACCCTCTACTCAGAAGAAAATCATCTCATCTTTAAATGCACTTATTTATTAACTTGTAACAGGGAGAGAAATACCATTATTTTAAAACACATGGGTTCCTTTGTCAGATACGAATGACGAATCAAGCTCTATAGATACTAACCACATTGATGAAGTGCAAAAATTTGGCTCAGGCTTTAAGGAACTTTGCTGGAAACATGAGTGTTTTCTGGTTAACTGGTCAGCCTTTGGATTTTTCATTAGTTGATCTAGAGCTGATTCTGTAACAATGGTCACTTCGAAGCAAGGTCAAATCAGTAGATTCAAGAAAAAGATCATAGTCGCAGACAAAGTTTTGACTCAATAAAACGACAAATGACTCAAAAACCGACTGACTCTAAGAAAACCAAAAACAAAGTCAGCGACTACCTCCCCCAGACTTAAACAACACTGTCCCCAGTGTCATCTAGCCTAGACTTGGTGAAAGAAAACAAATGAACTGAGTGGATTATGAAAACCAGAAACCGTACCTTCGCTGGGTATCGATCGATACTGGTAGGTATCGATCGACAACAGCCGTATAGTGACACACTGATTGAAAATCAGGAGTGTCGAGTCGCTTAACTAGAGAAAGCATTCCATTGTGTTAGATGTTAGCACTGTGAGGAACACTCAAAAACATGTTAAAAGCAACATGGTAGATCAAACATAAATCCAAGGAGGTTCAAATGCAAAAACAGACACTAACATAAGTTCAATAGAAAATAAAAATAAGAGAAAAAAAGAAAGAAAAATACAAACGTGAAGATAGAGAAGACTAATCATCCGTCTCCTCAGAATCACTCTCATCTTCAGCAGTACCAGATGGTCCAACGTCAGTGGGCGTGTTAGGTGAACGTGGTGAAACAGGACGTCGGGATGAGGTAATGGCGGTCCAGATCGTCTGCAGACTCGCGACTACATACTGCTGAAAAGGATCCATCTCCATCTCAGGTAGTGGAGGAAGAGAAAACGCAGCAGCGAAAGGAGGTGGCTCGCGTTGCTGTTGACCCCCAGCAGGGTCAGATGCGGGTGGTAGTGCTCCAGTAGTTGAGCCTCGCCGTCGTGTAACCGGTGCAGGCTCCATGTCAGCAGGGGCAGGTGTGAAAAGAAACTGAGTATGGTCACCGCCTATGTCTGTCAGATCGGTGTTGAGGAGCTGAACCAGATGGTCCCCAACATAAGTGCTGAAAACCCAACGTCTGACCGGCTTCAGCCAACGCAGATGCTCCAAGTGCGCTTCGTCCATGAGCTCGCTGGATGTTACGATCGAACAACTAGTGGTGCTGATCCCTAAGTGCAGAAAGATGGGAGTGAGAAGACTGCCCACCGTCTCGGTCTTCGTTCGGCCTGTAGTCCTAGAAGTCTTGCCGCGTCCAGTGAAAGGCTTAACCTTCAGCGACTCCAAATGGTGCGCAACGACAGCACCTAAGTTGACCGCGAGGTCCATCTCAGGCCACTCATATGCCTCATCAGAAATAAGGTTTCCAATCCCAATGGACAGAACAATCAGCTCAGCAACTCTCATCTTGTTCGGCTCCATCTTACACAACAAAGTGTTACTCAGGATCCTCACAAGGCAGCGCAGGACAGGATGGCGCACATCCATTTGTGTAGTGGTCTTGCTATCATAGGCTCCATGCCCGAAGTGAGACCAGAACGCCTCAACATCCATGAACTTGCGCGGAAATTCGCACTTAGAGAAGTCCCTGTGATACCCATATATGTCGCAGAGCTCCTGAAAAGATATCCTATATCGCACGCCGCGAATCAGAAAAGTTAGAACACCTTGCTGTGCGGTCAATGGAGGCTCACCGGTGTAGTAGATGCGAACAGAAGCAAGGAACTGGCGAACCAAATCAGGGTACAGGTTATATTGCCGCATAGGCATCGTCCCCAATCCGATCTTGCGGATCAATCCGTCGAGCTCCTTGTCAAAACCTAGATGCCGCATAGTGTGCGTATCAGCAAACCGAGTGTGGTGCACATCAACCAACTGCCATGCGTTGTAGAAGATCGAATCGTAATCGTCCCACTCCTCGGAAATGGGCATATCGGTGCAAGCTTTGCTTTCCGTGATCTCCTTGTTTGTCCCCTCGTAATTACCCCTCAAGCGTATCCTGGCCTTCTCGCTGACTTTAGGCCAAGGAAAACGAACTGTTGGGCGAGGAGGCAATGGTGATGAAGGCGTAGGGGTCGCGAACGGTGCTTCGCGTAGGTTGATGCCGAAAGCCAGTGTAAAATCGGTAGAGTTGGCTGTCTTAACCTTGTAGCGGCTATTGGTAAGACAAGCGATGACCGATCCTGGTGTCAAAATCCCGTCGTGGAAAAACTCGACCTGAGCACCCAACTGGTACTCTTTCTGTGGTGGGTTAGAACTGGATGCGGTATCAGTACGTGTTCGCTTTCGCATGGACATCTGCATCATTAGCAAACACAAAACATGGCATAAATACAACATCTCTCTCAAACACTGCAATCTCGGCCAAGTAAAATAATGAGCATCGATCGATGCTACTAGGTATCGATCGATACTCGCACAGGTATTGATTTCCACGCGTATAACACAAATACGAAAACTAAACAAGTGTAATCCCAAGGCAATTAGGTGCAATGCAGGATTCGACTAAGCCTAGAATACACAAATTAAGCGGTAATCGTCCATCAAAATAAGTTCTAGAAGCCTAAAGAATCAAAAATCAAAGCTTGGGTCACGGAGTGAATAGATGAGAAATCGTGATTCATACCTTGTAGATCGCGAGAATGAGTGAGAGAATGAGACAGAGGATGAAAATCCAAGCAGAATAGGCAGAAAAATCACTTTAATCCGTTGAGAAACGAAGATTTGTGATTTTGGGAGAGTGAGGTCGGTATTTGTATCGAGCGATAGAGGCGGTGGAGAAGGAAGGAAAAACCGTAGGGTTTTAAGGAAACTTACCTGGCCGTGGGGTATCGATCGATTCCGTGGGGTATCGATCGATACTTGTCGCTTTTGGTCGACACTGGATGGTGTCGATCGACACTTATGCTCCTTTTCCACGGCACTTGGTATCGATCGACACTGACTAGTGTCGATCGATACTCCTTGTTAATTCTGCTTCACATTTGACACGACACAAAACAAAAGATCAAAAACAAAAGGAAAAAAAAACGTATGTACAGACTTACCAGTGGGTTGCCTCCCACTCAGCGCTTGTTTAAAGTCACGAGTTTGACTTTACGGACGATCAGTCCAAAGGAAGTAGGGATCTCACTCCCATGCAAGTTCCACAGTTGGACACTTCCAAACTCAGAGTTTTGCGGCATGCGCTCAATAACCTCTTTCCCTTTCTCTTTTAGTTCTGGGGTTATGATGATTCTGGCCTTAGAGAACGGTTTTGAGTGTCCCTTGCATTTTACCTTGTACTCGATCGAATCTCCATCACTCTTCTGAGGGATTAAGGTGACATATGTAGCGTTCTCGACGCTTTTGTCCTTCAGCTTCTTCTTCGCCTTAGTCTTTTTGATGGCTTTCTTGGCGATGATAGGGGGAAGATCTAGAGCTTTCACGATAGTCGGCACAGCATCAGGTTCGTCTAAAAGATCAACCATCAATGTTTCTCCTGCACCAACTGGGATGCAAGATATCTGTGTGGGAAGCCTTCTAGAGGGTATTGCATCGTAGGAGACCTGTTCGTCAATGTGCGAGAATGACATCCTCTTATTGGGTGTATCCATAACTGCACCAGCAGTGGCCATGAACAGTCTTCCAAGGATCAAAGGCGTGCTAGACCTTACATGCATCTCCACAACCTGAAAATCAGTAGGAACCATGCAGTCTCCTACCTTAACGATCAAGTCAGGGATTGTACCGTACGGGACGGATGTGGAAGAGTTCGCGAACGTGAGAGGCATCTGAGTAGATCGTATGTCATCGATTTTCAGCTTCTCTGCAAGTTCCTTTGACATGACATTCATGCTAGACCCTGAATCAACTAGTGATTCCTTGATTTCGACTCCAGAGATGGAGCATGGAACTGAAAATTTCCCTGGGTCTTCCTTCTTAGTCAGCCGCTTCGGTGGAGGGGGTGGACTTCTGACATTGGCGAAAAGTGCCTTAATCTCGTCCTCAGTTTCTCTGCAATCTCGGAAGTGAGTTAGCAGAGGCATGTACTCTAGAGCTTCTTCAAAAGTGTGTGTGGGTGGAATTCTTCGTACCATCTTCTCAAAGCCACGCAGCTGCTTTGGAGAGATGGGATATTTGAGTTGTTTAGGCGGTCGAGGATCTGGTTTCTTAGGCTTGTAGACATGTTCTTTAACCACCACTGGTTCGGCCTCTGAGGGGTGTCGATCGATACCAGGTTGGTGTCGATCGACACTAGATTCATGTGTCAGTTCTTCAGAGTGGTATCGATCGATATCAGCAGTGGTATCGATCGATACTGACGAATCAGTGTCGAAATCCCCTTCTACAAGGTTTTCGAGATCTCCTGCACCTTTCAAGGTGATGGCATTGACGTATTGTTTCTGTGCGTGAGTTGCCTTTCCTTTCACAGCGGCTGCAGTCTGAGCGACCTGCGTTTTCAGCATCTTCTGATGAGTGTTTATAGCATCGATCCTCCCACTCAGATCTTTGTACACCTCATCTATCTTTCCATTGAGATTTACTGTGAGTTGCTGCTGTCCTTGAACCAGATGTTCAAACATAGCCTCGATCTTGCTATCTGGAAGCTTAGCAGGTACAGGTTGATAAGATGAATTTCCGTAGTTCCTAGTGTACCCACTGTTCTGAGATGGTTTCTGGCCAAACTGATTCGACCCTCCTTGCTGCGAATTGTTGTTGAAGTTGTGGTAGTTGTTGAATTGATTTCTCTGACCCTGAAAACCAGAACCACCAATGTAGTTAACATCCTCTACTTCATCCTCGTTGAATACCTCGACATCGTTAGCAAAGTGAACAGCCTTCTGTGTCTTGCCCATCAGAAAACTATGCATAGAATCCAACTTAGCTTGGAAATCAGCAATCTGCGAACCATCCACGTTACCAGCTAGTCTTTTCCGCTTAAAATCAGCATTCTTGGTGTTATTGTTAGACGCCAATTTCTCAATCAGGACATAGGCTTCATCAGGATATATGGTGTTGAAGTTTCCATTGCTCGATGCATCCAAAGTAATTTGATACCTCCAATCGAGCCCTCTGAAAAAGAATCCCATCAACTGAACATCAGAGTATCCGTGATGTGGACAATCTCTCTGATACGATCTAAATCTCGTCCAAGCAGTCTTGAACGCCTCAGTAGGTCCTTGAGAAAATTGGGAGATCTTGTTCCTCAGATCCTCAGATCGTGCATCATCATAGAAATTGTTCAGAAAAGCAGTCTTAGTTTGATCCCAGGTAGTCAGCGATCCGGGAGTCAACTGCTTCAGCCAGTAAGTCGCTTCTCCACCAAGTGAGTATGGGAAAAGCTTGCAGAAAATGTAGTCCTAGGACACTCCATTGCATTTGATGCTAGTGACCAAGTCCTCGAACCTCTCAATGTGATCCATGGGATGTTCGCTGGAAAGACCATGAAAAAGATGCTGGCTCACAAGAGTGTAGTATGCAAGTTTCAGCTCAAAGTCATTCCTCTGATAGGCAGGAGGACGAATCGCAGAGCGATTTGCGTAGAACTGGTTAGGTCTGTTGCACTCACCAATCGTCCTACCACGATTTGTCACAGCGTTCTCAGCGACAACAAGAGCAGGTGGAATGATGTTCCCCTCTCCATCCAGACGTTGTCCTCTCTCGTTGCACAAACGACCCTCTGGGTCCCTGTAAGCACCAGCTTCATCTCGAACCAACTCTACTTGATTGTTGTTCATAGCTGCTGGTTTCTTTGTCCTTTTGTTTGTGCGTTCCACAAGTGCTAGCTGCTCCAATGTTAGTTCAACTAGCTGAGTGTTCTTGTTTCCTCTAATTTTGTGATTAGGCATACACCTGAAAACAGAAGTCAAGAACGTTAGTAACAAAAAAACGTGATGAGTATCGATCGATACCAAGTGGTGTCGATCGATATCAACAAAAGAAAGCGGCGAGTATCGTCCGATACTAGGTAGTATCGATCGATACCGTCGAGCTTAGTCGAATTTCTCAGACTAAAATCTAATGGCGAATTGAGTCCCCGGCAACGGCTCCAAATTTGATATGCTCAAATTAATACCCTATTTAGATACTATATCAGTTGTTATAGTATAGCTAGCGGTCGAACACAAGGACTCACAGAAACACACTATAGATTATATAGGTGAGAATCACGCTAAGCAATCAATGGTATTGAAAACAGGACTTAAATTAAACGATTGTAAATTCAATTGGATAAAGGCTAGATTCAGGGTATTTCTCAGGGAATCACTGAATGCAGACAAACTAATTAACAGGATTCGGATTTAGCGCGGTTCTTGAACTCAAATCACTATGGTATAATTAACCAACTCTCGTTGCGAGAATTATCTAAGTCTAAATCTTAGGAATTCCAAATCTCTTTGCGAATAGTGTTTTTCTCACCCTAGGTTCTATCAGGTAATTAATCGCACTCTCGCGCCTAATCAATTATCCTAAGATCTAAGTTCTAGGTGATCAATCTAGAATTAGCTTTGCAAACAACCTATGGTGAAGAACTAATTCAGATATGAATCCTAATAATAAATCAACCTAGCATTCAGAGAAAACCTTATTGAGAACCCTGAACCTAACAAGAGATCTACTCAGAAATGGAAATTGAAGCAATAAACATGTTTGAATAAATAATCAATAAATCAGAAAGAGTAATAAGAGGGTTCGAAATCTTCTCTCGGACGAATAGAGTTTCAAACTTGTCTCCCTTCAAAAGCTCTCTCACAAAACTCAAAGTAAAATAAGCATTGCCATAAAAGTGGCTGCAAAACCTAATTATATAATCTAAACACGAATTGGGGTCTTCTTGTAAATATCAAAGTCTTCTGGGCAAGTTCTGCAATCCTTCAAATTTCATTAAAGTCGCGACTTGTGATTTCCTCCGATGGGTGTCGATCGATACCAGGGGGTATCGATCGATGCTTGATGCTTTGATCGGGCACTTAGTCACCAGACTTCAGTTTCGCTCCAGAATGCTCCATAAAACTCCAATATTTCCAATAATGCTCCAAATGTGCTAAAACCTGTAAAAGACTCTATAATAGAATAAAGACTCGATAAAACGGACTTATATCATGGCTTAAACGAGGTAAAAATCATGATACATCAATGATCACAGTATAAGTATAATTAGAACCAAGAAAGGCGTACCTTAGCCCAGTTGGAAGTGGTTTGAGTTCGATTTTTGGAGCTTTCAACTCGCTCCACATGCTAGCAAGTGGTGCAGGATGACTTGCCGTGGGAGACGTTTCAGCGGCTCCATCTAGGTTGATGTGTTGAACCATCATCTCTATTGTCTGGCTTAGCGTACCTTGTTGCATCATCACTCATAAACCCGTGTGCATAAACCGTCTCCAACAGGTAGTCTGTCAAAATTTCTTCGACGACCTCGTTATCGACTTCCAGTGAGTCATCAATCGAGAATGTATGCCCGTCTAACATAGGTTTCTTCAGCATCTTGTCCATTTCAAACTTCATCACAATGTCCCCTAGGTGGAGATCTATTCGCCCATTCTTCACATCTATTATGGCTCCCGCTGTGCATAAGAAATGTCTTCCCAATATAAGTGGATCCCTCGGTTCTTCATCAAGTTCTAGAACCACAAAGTCCGCAGGAAAGAAGGTTTTCTGGGTTGTAAACCTGCTTCTGTTCCCATGGATCCAACAATACCTCTGAGTAAAGAATCTGGAACTCTACTGGATAATACAACTTCCTATATAGCACTTATTGGACGCTTACTTTACTTGACCATTACTAGACCTGATATCACTTATGCATTGAACAGGTTAAGCCAGTTTCTCTCAGCTCCAACTGATGCTCACCTACAGGTTGCTCATAGAGTGCTTCGATATATCAAATCTAATCCAGGACATGGATTATTCTATGCTGCAGACTCCGAGATTTGCCTTAATGCATTTTCTGATGCAAACTGGGCTACTTGCCCTGATACTCGCCGTTCAGTGACTGACTACTGCATCTACCTTGGCAAATCCTTAATTACTTGGCGATCCACAAAGCAACCAACAGTGAGCCGAATCAGCACTGAAGCATAATATAGAAATATGGCTTTTGCTACTTGTGAGCTCATTTGGATTCAACAGCTTCTCACTGCTTTTAATGTCACGGTTCATACTACTGCCAAACTATTATGTGACAATAAATCGGCTATGCATATAGCTAACAACCCCGTGTTTCACGAGAGGACGAAACATGTGGAACTCGATTGTCACACTACTAGGTTTCAGATGAAATTTGGTTTCTTGAAGGTTTTACATGTTCCAACTCAGAATCAGCATGCTGATATTTTGACAAAATTCCAGGTCCCTTTCATAATCTGCTTGGAAAAATGTCTATTTCAAGCCTCTTCTCTACTACTCCTCCTTTGACATCATCAGCTTGAGGGAGGTGTATTAGAGATAGATAATTACTTATATACTTGTAAATACGATAGTATATAGTATATAAACGTGCCTAATGTAAATACGATAGCATATAAACGTGCCTAATGTACAGACTTTAGCAAACAGAATACAAAATATTATTCTTTCATCTTAATAAATTAAATGAGCATTTTCCCCGAGGCTGAGTGAAATTTGATCTAATCTATTTTTCAAATCCAATCATTTTCGATAGATTGGACTGCAAATTCGGTCCATTCTGAATGTGAAACCCTTAACCACAAACTAGGGGACTTGAGCTCCCGCGGATTTAATGCCTCATACCTCATAGCCAAATAACTCTACTCAACATATAACAACAAACATACGTAAGAAATCTGAGAAAGGGCACAAATCCATCAGCAAATCTTCACTTATAATCATGAGAATCTTAAGATGGTAACCGATTAAGCTCAGTAGCTCCGTCGTCTCAACGAGAACCTCAAAGATAATTTCAGAGTTTCTTCAGATCGAAAAGAACAGGTCACGAACCTTCATATCACCGATAAGAGCAAAAGCACGAGCGAAGAATTCAAGTACGGAGAGTTTTCCAACGATGGATGCTCCAGTGAGCCACCGAATATGGCAGCCGATTCAGATCTCATGAAATCTGTCAATCGGGACCTAAGATCGGAAAACGATTTCACATTCACTCCAACCAGGGAAAGCTCGAGGATCCGAAGAGACGACAAGAGCAAATCACGCCGAGAGCAAATCGATGCTTGGATCTAAATCGCAGCCACCAGAACCTTCCAAGCAAGAGTGGGACATATTACTGAAATCCTCTTTTGGTTTGAAGATATTCTCAAATCAAATAGTGGTCCTATAATAATTAGTTTTTTTTTAATTACAAAAAGTGGTAAAAATCCAAAAAACCAATTAAAATCTCCACAATTATAAATCTAACTATAATTTGGATCGGATAAAAAATCTGATATAATCGGGTCGGGTATAGCTTTAATATAATATATAATTTTTGGATAATTTTTTTTTCTCATAATTTCGAAAAAAAAAATTTGTTAAGGGACAACTATATGTTAGTATTGCCCGTATGTTGTAATACTGATAATATTAAGAACAAATATATTTTAGATGCATTAAATCGTGTCAAATCAATATTGTGGTTTGTTGTATTATTGATAATATTTGAAAATATTGTATCTGAGTATTAATGATAGCTAGGGCTGTCAAAATGGGTTGTCCACGTCCATTTAGACCCGTCCAATAGTGTCCATTTTGATTTTGGACAAATTGTGTCCATGTCCATTAACGTCCATGTCCATTAACGTCCATGTCCATTAACGACCATGCCCATTAACGACCATGTCCAAATGGACTGTGTCCATTGGTCAGAATAAAACAAATTGTTTAAAAAGTAAAAAAAAAATCTAAAATATTGATATTTGCTTTGTATATTTAAATGACATATGGTTTTGTATATTTTGTATGTTTGCTTTGTATATTTTGTATATATGTTTGTTTTTTATTATTTATTATTATTTATTATTTATCAATTATTAATTATTATTAATTATTTTTTAATTATTAATTATTAATTATTAATTATTAATTATTATTTATTATTATTATTATTTATTAATTATTAATAATTTATTATTAATTATTAATTATTAATTATTAATAATTTATTATTTATTATTTATTATTTATTATTATTTATTAATTATTTATTATTTATTATTTATTATTTATTATTTATTATTTATTATTTATTATTTAATATTTATTATTTATTATTTATTATTTATTATTTATTATTTATTATTTATTATTTATTATTTATTATTTATTATTTATTATTTATTATTTATTATTTATTATTTATTATTTATTATTTATTATTTATTATTTATTATTTATTATTTATTATTTATTATTTATTATTTATTATTTATTATTTATTATTTATTATTTATTATTTATTATTTATTATTTATTATTTATTATTTATTATTTATTATTTATTATTTATTATTTATTATTTATTATTTATTATTTATTATTTATTATTTATTATTTATTATTTATTATTTATTATTTATTATTTATTATTTATTATTTATTATTTATTATTTATTATTTATTATTTATTATTTATTATTTATTATTTATTATTTATTATTTATTATTTATTATTTATTATTTATTATTTATTATTTATTATTTATTATTTATTATTTATTATTTATTATTTATTATTTATTATTTATTATTTATTATTTATTATTTATTATTTATTATTTATTATTTATTATTTATTATTTATTATTTATTATTTATTATTTATTATTTATTATTTATTATTTATTATTTATTATTTATTATTTATTATTTATTATTTATTATTTATTATTTATTATTTATTATTATGTTTTATTATTAATTATTAATTATTTATTATTTATTATTTATTATTTATTATTTATTATTATGTTTTTCCCCATTTTTTTTGCCCCCAAATCGATTTTGACCTAATTTTGAAAGTATTTTGGACAGACCATGTCCAGAATGTCCAAGCCCGTTTTGTCCGTGGACAAAATTGGACCAAACCCATTTAACCCGCTTTGCATAAGGACATGTCCAAGACCGTCCATAATTTGTTGGACATGGACGGACAATGGGCCGCCCGCCCATTTTGACACCTCTAATGACAGCAGACATTAACCCCGTAAATGAAGATGCATTAAATATTATATTTGTGCTCCTTATATTGTATATGAGTATTGACGGAGTTATCTTCTCCAAATACTAAGTGTCAAATCGAAATAATTTAAGATAATAACTTTCCTTCAAAGAGTTATCTTCTCCAAATATGACGTCAGTTTAAGAACCCAATTGTTGCATCAAGGAAACCCAAACGTCCACTATAAGACACGTAAGTCTCATAGCTTTAAGATAATAACTGCAAAGAGTCATCTTCTCCCTCCAAAGATCACGTCAGTTTAAGAACCCCAACCGTCCACCGTTCCACTATAAGACAATAACTTGGAAAATAAAGAGTCATCTTCTCCAAATCTTCCAAAACTTCATTTTCTCCAAAACTTCCAAAAATTGTCCGAGGATGAAGAAATGTTCGAAGGGAACACGCTCTAGCAGATCAAACTCAAACATATCCAATTTTCGAAAGGATCAAACTCAAGCGGATGAAACTTTGGATCCTCCTCGCATGCAACTCCTCGATTTTTCTCAACAAGTACTCCACATCATCCTCTTGTTCGTCGCTTGCAATTCCTTCAGAGATATTACTAAAGCGAAAGTGGCATGCATTCAAGACCTTCAAGAATGTGATCGAGGAAGAGGTCTTCTTCAAGGAAGTGGATTTGTTCCCATGGCAAACCAGGACTGGTACGTCCCTCTCCCTCAACTCATTAAGTTCAGGCTTCGGTGTTTGGAGCTTAGATATCCACCCACAATTTTCATGAGAGGTCTGTGGGAGTACTTCTGCAACGGTCAGTTAGAAGAAGGTTTGGAGGCGATCAGAGTTGCGGCTGAAAAAGGCTACGATTTGGCTAAATACACTTACGCAATGATACGGAGAATAATGACTCCTCATTCCGTAAGAGATTCTCTACTCATCAATAATCTTAGTAGGGATTTCTATGCCCAAACACGGAGGAAGATCATTGAAACGGACAACGGTGGCGTTTGGGGAGTGGAGGCTCCACCATTGTTCCAAGAAAAAATATATCGAATCAGTACCGTTCCCCTCTGTTATTGTGAGTATGCTCCTTACACTGAAGTGTATTATGTTAATGAGTTCGATGAGAGAGTTAAAGGAGAAATAGGAAGTCCAATGTGTGATCGGTGTTTCTGGATCATACAATCCATTTCTTTCTGTCAGGTGATTTGTAAGAAAGTTTTTAATTGGCCATACTAAACTATGTAATGATCCGTTTAGATATTATTTGAAGTTCTTGTGATACTAGAGATACTATGAACAACTATGCTTTGGTTATTATTTGAAGTTATTGTGAATGTTGAAATACTAGAGAAACTATGAATAACTATGTTTTGGTTATTATTTGAAGTGATTGTGAATATTGAAATACTAGAGATACTATGAACAACTATGCTTTGGTTATTATTTGAAGTTATTGTGAATGAACAACTAGAAATACAAAGAACAACAAACCCCAAACTATTAGTTTAACCTATTAGTTTCGTGAACCCAACCATGATCATACATCAAATTACTACAAGAATCATCATCATTTTCTTCCTAGATTTGGCTTCAATTAACACATCTTCAGCCATCTCCATTATCTCCTTCTCGAGCTTCATTCGAACCTTCTCAAATTATTTGTTAGTCTCTGTAGTTATCTCCTTAAGCTCTTGTTCAAGTTTGCCATTTTGAATTCCAATGACTCAATCTCGTTTAAGGATGCCTCATCAACCCATTTGTAGACATGGTTATCATTGATAAGCTACAAAACGGAAAAAGCATTCACAACCATAAGACTCACACACAAGAAATCACAAGCAAGGTACAACAAATCAAAAGGCATTCAAATTACCTTATTTGTTACAACATAACCACAACGAAAATATCTCCGATAAGGATTGTGGTCGGATTTGGATATCAACGCCACAATTTGCTCACCACACCAACATCTATTAGGCACACCAACAACTCTTAAATTTCTTGGACGAGCACTTGATGATCCACTCGAACCTCTATACACATTAGGCATAGCCCCAGACATCACCAATTTTAACCTACAACTGAGAATCATCATGAAAGCATAAAAACAACAAAATTGACGAAATCGTGATTCTGGAATATGAATTACAAGCATAACACTAGGATAAGCAAACCCTAACAATATACTTACACTAGATTTCCGGAATTCTTGATGTGAGCAATCGATTTTGAAAAATTGAGTTTAGGGTTCTTAGAGGGAGAGTTTTAAATTGATTTGTGGATTTTCAGGATTTAAGTCGAGTCGAGTTGGATTTGGATGAATTCCCGATGTGAGCAATCGATTTTGAAAAAATCGAGTTTAGGGTTCTTAGAGGGAGAGTTTGAAATCGATTTGGGGATTTCCCGGATTTAAGTCGAGTCGGGTTGGATTTGGATGGATTTATGTCGAATTCAAAAATACTCAATTTTTTTTTTTCGATGTGAGAAATGAAAAACAAACCCCCCCCCCCCCTTTTAATTCGGAGTTTATTCGACTTCTCCAAATGGAGGGAAACAAAAATTAAAAAATCAGAGTTTATTCTACTTCTCCAAATGGAGGGAAAACCAAAATCTAAAAAATTTCGAATTTAACATAGTTATACTTCCTAATTGTATAGTTGTTCTCCTTTCCAAACAGTCGTATTTTGGGGGTGTTTTACTTACATTAGTATTATTGTGAATTAAAGTTTAATTTTTGTTGTTGTACCAATAACATTTGGTACCTTAAGTACATTTTCAAAGTCTTTATGGAATACAATTTTGTTATATCACATTATTTGACGATATCGCATCATAACGTGGGTAACAATCACAAATTCTTCTTAAAGTATAAGGTATTGTATGTGAAAAGTATATGTATGGTAGGTAAACATGAATTTGAAATTTGAAATATGTAATGGAATTTGAAATTTGAAATCACTCAATTTATTTGAAATTTGAATTGTAACCATTACAATATAAAATCTGAAATATTATGAGTGGTCCCATAATTTCCAACACCATACAATATAAAATTTGAAATATTTCCAACACCATACAATATAAATGTTGAAATTTGAAATTTGAAATCACTCAATATTTGAAAGTTGATACATTATTAATAATACGTAGATCCATTCATTATGCCTAAGCCGGAAAGTAGTCTTGCATCTTAAAGCAGAACGCACAACCTTCGATAGCCCAGAAGCAATGATCACACATTTTTGATCCCGGAAATTGGATATGGACACCACAATTGCATTTGTCTAAGCATTATATATCCAAGCGATTCCAACGACCTTTGAAAGACTATGAAATGCACTCTATCCACTCCCTTTCTTCGCCGCCTTTATTCTCCATTGACAACCGCATCGCTACACAAAATCTATGGGTTATAATAGAATTTGGACCGTTATCAACCCCATCAATCCACAGAACTTTCCGAATAACACCATAACAATACTCAGCTATATCGAAACCAGCATCCGCAGACCATTTGATATCATCAATTCCCGCTTGTGTGTTCTCCCCAAACATGATTTCCGACATCCCTCTTAGTAGGATCGCTGAATGATTGCCATGTACATAACATGTTTGTTTGAGAGCAAGCCATTGGGGTCTGGCTCTAGCCCTCCTTCTAGGCATAGGCTCATACATGAAGATTAAGTTGATCGACATATATCATGTAATAGATAAAGTTATCGGTTTCTGATCCAGTTCGATGCAACCAAATTTTAAAAATAAACCTTACATGTAGGAACAGGGAGTTTCCAGTACATTCTTCAAATGTTTGCAAGTAATATTGGCATTGAACATATCTCGCACTGAATCGCTACATGTCGTGATGAGAATCATGTTATGGATTTCCGATGGTAGATCTAGGAGACGGAACCCATTACCATCACCCATATTTGAGAGATTTTTTTGTTTTACTAATGGAAGAGCTCGCCTACGCTCTAGATATATAGTCGTGATTTTTTGGAAAGTAGTGCTTCGTAGTTATAATATTACTTAGTTGTACCTATATTACTTTTTTGGAAAGAGTATATGATCAATTGAAATTAGTTGTCATTAGTTTTTCAAGTTGTACTAGATTGCAAACAGAGGTTATTATTTGTTCCAGTGATACTCAAGAGTACAATACAAATAGTGTCACGGAAAAACAACATAAATTACACAGTCGCGTTTGAATTGCTACTACAACAACCAACTCGCTTATTTCTATGGCGATGTTCGTCGATGTAAACCTTTTTCCTTGCTTTCTTCCCTTTCACCTATTCATCTAGTTCTTTTTATGTCTCCTCGTCATCATAATTCACACCAAATGAGATGTATACAGATCCCTCTATATCTTCTATGACCTCTACATGCAAAACATTTCTACATAGCTCTTTATCCACAACCGTTAGATAAACATAAACGTCTTCATCATCAACAATATATATAGGAAGACTATCATTCACTAGCACTGGAAGGTAACTCAATTTCAGCTTCTTCATAGATTGATCTACCCCAATCTTCCTGCATATCTTATGCACTAACATCAAATGCGTTATCTCATCCATAGATGCATGATTCCCTAAACACTATCACGTACATGCAATGGTCACCGGTATTATATCCACATTGGCTAGATGAAAGGCAAAATCAAATCAGTGAAATTGAAAAATAAGAATCAGAATGATCATGAGACACTCAACGATCAATTCGAAAAGGAAACAAAGAATTACATGACCTTCTTGCAAGAGGGTATAGTGAAGCAATTGAAATTTAAATTGAAACCCATTTCAAATCAATAAGATTTCAAATCGAGAACATAAGCTTACTCCTCCGGCGGTCAAGACTGAAAGAAGAGAGAAGAGGGTTCAAGACAAAGAGAAGATAGATCGAGACTGAGAGAAGATAGATCGAGACTGAGAAAAGAGAGAATAGAGATCGAGTCAAGGGATTGAGTGAAACAAGAGAGAAGGGAGAGCAAAACGGGGATTTTTACCCTAAGTTTTTGTTACAATTTTTTTGTGTGTGTTCATATCAATTTTTTTTTTCTAAAATTAACTTGGTACAATTTTTTTATTACTTGAGCGGGCAATGAAATTTTCCGATTTGCGGTTAACCTACGATGACGTTTTACAGGTTGTTTGTGCTATTACATAACAATTGCACAACCAAAAATTAAGCGCGAACACATATTTTTTGACGCACAAAATATCATAGCGTTTATCATTTCAGAAACGCTATGAAAAAGTTATGCATAAATCAACTATAGCAGAAACACATAAACCGCTATCCTGAAGTGCTACTAATACCCATTTTCATGTAGTTCTTGTAACCCGGTACAAACCCATTACAATACAGGTGTGACCATACTTCATCTATCACGATTAATCTACGATTCCGACAATTGGTACAAGTGCATTAGAGATTGTTTGTATTCTTTCGTAATTAGGCCCGTCTCCGGAATTTAATGAGGCTTGCTCATCCATGATCAAAAATAATTATAAAGATCTGAAGAAGACATTTTGGTAAGGTTGTAGATGAGAATTTTTTTTTGGTAATTGTAGTGAATGAGAGGGTTGGAGACGTTTTTATAAGGAAAATGTGTGCGGTTTCCGACGGCAATCAGACAGTATTCAAACGGCTATATTATTTTAAACGGCTATATTATTTTAAACGTCTACAACATCCGTCTAATTTTGACAGAATTCCGATGGATGTTAATTTCGTCCAGACCCAAGATGTGTGCGGTTTTGTTACCCTAACTTCATGTTTTAAAACCCTAATATATGCAATTGCATAGATGTGCATTGTATGACTTTAGGTATCGATCCACATGGAGAGAAAGTTTGTCTGTGAGACCTTAGAGAGAGAATTAGTAAGGAAGTCTAAAACAATAATAAGGTTTTTGTAGGTTTTTTGAATCGAAAATTGTAAATTACAAAATACAGAAAATTGCTTGTAAATTTAGGTATGAAAATCGATGGCATAAACTAAAAAGGGAAAAGTGATTTGTAAACTATAATAAAACGATGTTCGGTCGACATGGATATCTTAGGGGAATGTTCGATTCAAACACGGTACCTAAGCTCTTAGTAACATTGATTCTAGTAAACTCCACGAACTGAAACAGAAAAAATGGCGTAGCCTACTTTCGTACATCCTACGCATCAATAACCTATATACTCGACCAGTAGCTTTCGTATATATGGCCGCACAGAAAGTCATGATGTTCGAGCTGGTTCATAAACATTCACGGCACTCTATAAGTATACTTTCGTATCTTATAGCGCGACACGCTCTTATAGATGAACGATTCGGGTGGTTAGATTCAGCACTTTTGATGGTTCTTATAACACCTAGGAATCAGCCTCTAGTTCATGACGCTAAATTCATGCACTAACAACGATCTATAAGAAAGAGTTCTAGAATACAACTAGGTTTACCTTGTGAAATCCTTATCGAACATATGACTCCCCTACAATAATACATTTAAACCCAACGACTAAACTACTCAGACATAATTGAAAACGAAGACATAATTAAATTGAAAGCATGAGATTGATAAAGGGGCTTCTCGATTTTAATAACGAAGTCCGGAGAAAACCTCTTCACCAATCTCGAAAGTATAGAACAAAAGTAACAACAAAACTTATCTAAAAGTGGGGTAAAAGCAAACACCCGAAATTAGGTCTCTAAAATCACATATTTATAGGTCTTCAACTTGCCTTCGTCGTTTTTAGGGTTTCTCCTTAACGGGATTTGAACGGGCTTGCAAATAAGCTTACAGGATGAAACAGAAGCTGGCCGCGGTCCATGGTCTCTGACCGCGGTGAACTGCACCTTGGCCGCGGGTGGAGAGCTTCTGCCCGCGGTGAATTTCTTCTTGGTCGCGGGTGGAGCTGCTCCGGGAGTGGCCAGATGGGATGTTTTGATCTTGATGGATCTTTTGATTGAACCGTACGTTGGATCATATTCAAATTAGTTGGGGTGGAAAGGTAGTTGGTCCTTCTTGAATATCTCCAAAATTGGGTTGGATCAGACGGTGAGAAGAACCTCTTTGGAAGTTAAACTTCTGACGGTTTGACCATGAGCCGAAAATCTGGTTTTTCTTCAATTTGCAATGATTTTGCCTAAGTAACCTCAAAAGAGTCTCGAAACTACAAATATGCGAAAACCATACCAAAAAAAAAAAAGCGAATGAAACACTTATTAAAGTGTTCTAAAATAGACGGTAAAATGGGTAAAAATACGGTGTTATCAGTTCGGATGGGGTACCAACTAAAGATGAGCTGGCCATTCAGGTACAACAAAGAGTGGTAAAAGGTAAAAGAACGTCATGAATGTATGATTCGTTATCTGTACCTAAACCTTTGATGAAAAAAATAAATCAAGTTAAAGTTATATTAGAGCTAGTATATTCCATCTTAAAGAATCTCTACGGTCTAAACTCCTATGGGGATTACGCATTAACAGAAACTCTAACTACCGCCTAGTCTAGAACCAAATTACGAAAGAGCATGTTACTAGTAAATAGCGTAGAAGCACATTGTTCTGTCATCGTCATGGATTTCTTTCATCATTCCCTGGAAATGTATTCCTACTTATCGAAATTTGAAAAATTTAAAGAAAGCGCGAAAAATGCAAAGACTCATGAAAGAAAATGTGGTTAGTAAGGGATGAAATCATCTTCCATACTTAAATCACATTGTATCCAGTATGAAATAAATCGAGTAAGGACGAGAAATAGAGTATGTAATAATTGAAAAAGTGTAAGAGAAAAAGAAAACTTACTTGGAAGTGGTGGGGAATGGATGTGGGATTGGATTGGTGACTGGTGGTGGATGGTAGATGGTGTTGTGGTGAATGGGAATGGGTGTGGGGATGGTCGGGAACGGTTGGGGATCGATCGTGGATCGAAGGAGAACGATCCCGATCGACATGGGGTTGGCCGCGGGTCAAAGTGATGCGACCGCGGCCAAAGGGGAGCTCACCGCGGGTCGGTTGATTGCGACCGCGGCGAAAGTAGGGCTGGTCGTGGCTCGGGGTGCTGCACCTGCAGCCGGGCCTCTTTTGAGGTCAAGTGTTTCCCCGCGGTTCGTGCTGGACCGAGCAGTTCTGAACCGTGGCTTCATCTTTTTGTCTTTTCATTTTTTTTTTGATTTTTTGTGTTTTTTATTTTTATTTTTGAAAGCTGAAACTAAGAAAAATAAAAAGTTAATAGAAAAAGAAAGAATTATAGAATACGGCTAGGTTTACCTTGTGAAATCTTTATCGAACATAGGACTCCCCTTCGATATTCGATAATTCCTTTAAACCCAACGACTAAACTACTTGGACATAATTGAAAGCAAAGACATAATTAAATTGAAAGCAAGAGATTGATAAAGGGGCTTCTCGATTATAAGAATGATGTCCGGATAAAACTTCTTCACCAATCTCGAAAGTAGAGAACAAAAAGTAAAGAACTAAAAGTAAGAACAAAACCAATCTAAAAGTGGTGTAAAAGCAAGCACCCGAAATTAGGTCTCTAAAATCACATATTTATAGGTCTTCAACTTGCTTTCGTCAGTTTTTAGGGTTTCTCCTTGACGGGATTTGAACAGGCTTGCAAATGGGCTTACAGGACGAAACAAGAGCTGGCCGCGTGTCCATGGTCTCTGACCGCGGCGAACTGTACTTTGGCCGCGGGTGGAGAGCTTCTGCCCGCGGTGAACTGCCTCATGGCCGCAGGTGGAGCTGCTACGGGAGTGGTCGGGTGGGATGTCTTGATCTTGATGTATATTTTGATTGAACCGTTGGATCGTCCTCAAATTAGTTAGGGTGGAAAGTTAGTTGGTCCTTCTTGAATATCTCCAAAATTAGGTTGGATCAGACGGTGAGAGAAACCTTTTTGGCAGTTGACCTTCTTACAGTTTGAATCTGAGCCGAAAATCTTGTTTTTCTCTAATTTACAATGCTTTTATCTAAGTAACCTGAAAAGAGTTTTGAAACTACAAATATGCTAAAACCACGATAAAAACATATAAAAGCGAATGAAATACTTGTTAAAGTGTTTTAAAATAGACGGTAAAATGGGTAAAAATACAGTAATATCAACCCCGTCGAAAAATATTGACGAATTTATGTCCATCGGAAATTCTGTCGAAAAACACCATGTTTTCTTGTAATATAAGACAAAGCCAAACAAAGCTATCAACTGCAGCAACACCGACCAAATATTCAAAGCAAATAAAGATAAGTCTGACACAAGACCATCAAAAGACAAATTTATCAATGTTACTCAGCATCACAATCACAACAGCTTAGACACCTCACCCTTTATGCAAGATTTCCTTATCACTTCTTTGCATAAATTGAGGGGGGGGGGGGGGGGGGGGGGGGGGGGGAGGCACAATGAATTTCAGTGAGAGATCACTCTCTTTGTATTTCCATCATTGTACTTTCATTTTGTATTTTGAATCTTGTATTTTAATCAAATTCCAAAAATTAAGTTTTAATCATACTACTTTCTATGAATTTTTTTATTTAAACTTTAAAAATTTCTATTTTTAATGATACAAATCTTAGTAATCTAATATTAATACTTAAGATATATAATCGGGAATTTATAATGGAAACTTTTTATTAAATATGCAATTAACTTAGTATCACCATACTAATAAACCCTAATACAGTAAAACCTCTATAAATTAATAATGTTGGGATTTCAAAATTTTATTATCTTATAGAGGTATTAATTAATCGATAAATTAATAAATTATTAATTTATTGATAAATTAATAATTATTAATTTATAGAGATAAAAAAAATTTGGACAACTAATGTTCATCAAGAGACAATAGCAAATTGTTTTCGACATTGCAAGATTCGTTCAGGAGATGTCGTATCAAGGAATTTAGAAGATGAATCAAACGACATTCGTAAACTTGAAGTAGTGATTAATAATATCGGTTATCGAAACAAAATGGATGTCAATAGTCTACTCGACTACCCGGGTGAAAATGATACATACTCATAAGTTCAGAGTTTAGAAGAAATTGTAGCTACTATCCTTACTGAAGATGATAAAGTTGAAGATGATGTTATGGAACCTTTGAAAAAAGTGGTTACACGATAAGAAGCAATTATGGCTTCTAGAAGTCTTTACAATTTTTGGATGCAGGTCGAGAGGACAACACAAGGAGTTATGGATGCAATCAGGAAGATTAGAGATGAGCTCCAACGAGATTCTAACTTTGAGAATAAACAAATAACAATATATTCATATTTTACTAAATTGTCTTAGGTATGTATGCATAAGATTTATAATTATTAATTTATCATATTATTGGGACCATATATTTACATAGGAATTTCAAAAAAATTATTATCTTATTATCTTATCGAATTGTGTTAAATTTTACATTGGCCTGACTCGGGACCGGAGAAATTTATTAAGTTACAATGATTATTAATTTACCGAGTATTAATTTATAGAGGTTTTATTGTACTATTAATATTATGAAAACTAAACTATTACGAAAACTAGTGTGGTGATGATATATATATATATGTTATAAAATATTATGTTTTTGAAACAATAACGGCAGAAACCTATAAGGCAATGAAATGAATTTAAGGATTGAAAACTATGAGACGGAAATGAAAACTATTAGCCCCATACAAAGTTTGTGAATAAGTGATTATTTGATAATGAGCAAGAAATATCCAGTCTTTCTGATTTTTCATATCATTTTTAACTATGTGAAGATATTTTTTTCAATTTTTTTTCAATCATCTCAAGCTCATTTCTCAATTGGATGGATCTTATTTCTCCTTCTCTTCTTTTTTTCTTTTTATATTCTTTCTCATTTTATTTGGCTTTCTTATGAACAGTAGAATCACATATGTATTTGACATAAGTTGAACCCATAGTAAATAGCAATAGCTTAAATTTTACATAGCCAATGGACAAAAATTGTGCAAATTAACAATGAAAGTAGAAATTTTATGTTACCCTAAATATGAAAGATGATATTAAATTAATCATTGGACGACAACCAAGCCTACAAAAAACCTAATGGAAATCTCTTATCATTTAAGATTAAAATTGAAATCGAATTTCTACAAAAAACCTAATGGAACTCCCTGTCAAACACATGACATGAAATTTAATCTCTCTTATCATGTTTCTGGTATGCTTTGGGAAAACTAATGAAAGCAATTTTTAGGGATTTGGTTGAGAAGAAAGAGGCTACCGGGAGTCTCTCAACCACTGGGTTTAATTTGAAGAGAGTTGCCAGTTTAATATGAAGAGTTGGGTAAACAATTTGGAGGCATACGTAAGGATTTTGAAAACCTTCAGAAGAATCTCAAGGGATGGAAACTTGTAAAGTGTACTTTTAGTGGATCTTAATTACATCTCTCAAAACTCATATTTAGGTTTATTTGGCACTCTCTTGTCATTTTAGATTATAGTTGAAATCGAATTTCTACACATGAAACAGGTGACATGAAATTTAATATCCGATTAAAAATTGGCTAAAATGATATTAGGGGTGGTTTTGAGAGCTGGCTCATAAGGCTTCGCCTGCAATACATTTAATCCATATTCATTTAAATAACTCATTGCTAAATTGAAGTCTGTGTCGCTGGAGATGACGAGTATGTTCCTTGGTAGAGACCTCTCGATTGCCAAGGATAAAATCATTGAAGGTATAATTTTTTGTGAGGTTATCGATAATATATTGGCTATCTTCGTAAAATAAACGGCTGGTAAAAATGGTCAAATCTATCTACGATTGGTAAAAGATTTGAAGAGATATGAATAGAACCTGAATCTATCCAAAGGAGAAAAGAATGTAAGAAGAATGAAGAGTAGAGAAGAAGAGTGAAGAAGAGTGCAGTCCAATTGGAAAGATTGCATATTATGTGAGATAAATGACTTGGTCGATGCTTTTGACTTGGGGATATGATCGTGTTTTGATGCTATTTTGCTGACGCTTTTACATGTAAAAACCAAAAAGATTATAAATACGAGAAAACTATTTCTTAAGGCATAAACCGCATTAAAACATTTGGATAATATATTTGAAATCATATAAGAACCATGTAAAGTAGATGTATATCAGAAATCACTGAAAACCTCCCTGCTTACAGTCTCATACTGATACTCTCTTTGTATTTCCATCATTGTATTTTCACTTTATATTTTCAATCTTGTATTTCAACCAAATTTAATAACGTACATATTAATCATACTTTCTTTCTTTCGATTTAAACTTATACAATTTCTACTTTTATACTAAGTTTTAGTAATCTTAAATTTATACTTAGATATACAACCTGAGAATTATAAAGTTAAATGGTATCAAAGCTTAGAGATGGTTAAAAAGTTGCCTAAAGTTCAAGATAGACAGAACCAATACAATGGTGGTGGTTGTTATTTTGGTAGCCGTGGTAGAGGGCATAGGCGGTGAAATCTCAGATTTCTAATAATTTAATTACGTGAGATTTTGTTCTTATGTTTTTTACAAAACAAAAATTTAAAACTATTTAAAACGTGGGTGAATTGCATAAATATTATGTTTGGAGCACCTATTTAGGTGATTACCTTACAAAAACAGTTAATTGAATAAATATCAGTAGTCAACTGTACAGAATAAAACAAAACAAAAAACTGTCCCGAATAAAGAGAAATATCAGTAGCCAACTATGCACAGTGCACTTACTTATCTTCCGCGCCAGACATATATGTCTTCAGTAAATCAAGTGTATCTTCTCAACCATTGCTTCAACTCACTCCAAACCAATTTCATCTTAAATCTAACTCAAAATTCTATTTTCTCACCAAGTTTCATCAAAATAAACTAAATGGAAGGCTTCTAAAGAAGGGCATGTTTCTTGTGCTCTTGGGCAGTCCAATTGGAAAGATTGCATATCATGTGAGATAAATGACTTGGTCGATGCTTTTGACTTGGAGATATGATCGTGTTTTGATGCTATTTTGCTGAGAGATGGTTAAAAAGTTGCCTAAAGTTCAAGATAGAGAGAACCAGGTGGTTGTTATTTTGGTAGCCGTGGTAGAGGGCCTAGGCGGTAAAATCTCAGATTTCTAAAAATTTAATTATGTGAGATTTTGCTTTTATGATTTCTACAAAACAAAAATTCAAAACTAATTAAAATATGGGTGAATTGCATAAATATTATGTTTGGAGCACTTATTTAGGTGACTACCATACAAAAGCAGTCAATTGAGTAAATATCAGTAGTCAACTGTCCAGAATAAGAGGAAATGTCGAAAAAGTTTTTGCTCCCTTATTATGGACATTACTATTTCTGACACAAAAATGACATCTCCTTTTTATAAAAGTTGCAGACGCTACCTTTTACTTTTGTTCAATAACAGCGATAACTTTAACGATGAATTCTGAAACTTTAAAGTTACAGACTATAAAGGTAAAAATATTCTGACACTTTACAAGTAATGTAAAAATAATCGACTATCATATCAACGATGAATTCACCTACATATACTCATAGTTGATTTATTTAGTATATACGTAATTGGAAATATGTGACAACCATATATAAATGTGAAGTTGCCTACCTTTGTAAAATAGTTGTTTAATCTAATATCTAAGTTGTTTATATGATTGTAGGTGTATCCTTCTGCCGGATATGGTGCTTGTCTAGTTCATCTAGCAAGGAACTTGACAACAAAGTTTAAAGAGAGTCAATTGCCTTCACTAACGGTCCTTGCGGCAAAGACTTACACCGTGTACCATCTACTATAGTGAATAGACTATATTCGTAATGTAGTCTGGTACATGAGTGATATATTTCAAGTAGTTGACTATTTGGTTAATAGACTATCTTGTTAATGTAGGTGGTTATCGTTAACCCGGATGAGTTTGAAGTTTATAACCGAAAGGGGGAGAGGTTCGAAGTCAACCTAGATTCATATGAAATAGTTAATTATACCATCATAGCCATTCGTGAATAAAATCAAAACATAGACAACAATAATGATCCCATAATATAGTTAGACCAACTGTAACATCCCTAATTCAATTTTGAGGTTGAAATTGAATAATTAGAAGTTTGGGGTTAATTTCGCGTAAAATCAATTGTTCTGGGTGGGTTTAATTGATAACTTTGGGAGTTTGGGGTCAAAAAAAAGGGATCCCACACACATATGTTTATATGTGCGTATGTATCTCCCTCTCCAACCTTGTGCAATTAACCTAGCCGTCAGCCCTCGTCGTCAACGGTAAGAACCCTTCTCTCTCTCTCCTTAGTTGATTCGTGTGGTGTTTGGAGTCGAGGCTGTGGTGTTTCGACGGGTTGTTTTCCGGCAAGTCCCGTGGTGGCCGTTCGGAGGGTGTGTGTGGCGTTGGCTTCTCTCCCTGTGGGTTTCGCAGATTCAATCCCGGGCCTAGGTTTCGTCGGTTGGGCGGTCTTGGGCGGTGGTTCTTCGTGTGGAGAGATCCCTCGGCCGGAGCTCCGAGACGGCGGGTCTAAGGGGGTCCTTGAGGACAGATCTCCGGCGCCGGCGGTGGTAGATCTGTGCATCCCTCTCCTCCTCTTCTTCCCGGGGTTCGGCTGCCGTTGGTGACAGTCCGGTGGTCGTACCGGCGATGGGAAGTCGACGAAGTCGACTAACCGGTTTAGACCGGTTTATCAAACGTTCTATACGTGTTGATTTAGTTTGTTTGTTTTTTTTAATTATTTTATTATTTTTATTTCTAGGTGGTTTAATAGAAGGTTATTCATCCCGGGGAGTTCTAGAAAATTGCTGAATTTTCTCGTGAAACTTTCTGTGCGGGAATAAGGTGAGTGCAGGACCATAGGCGTAATTTAATAATTTTGATAATTGATATGATTTCGTGATAATAGGCCGTTTACGATCTCGGAGGGTCTAGATCGAGTGTTTCATGAAATGTTTGGTTTATTCGGTATTTTCGTGATAGTCTATATTAATTATCTTAATTATTTGTTAGCCTGTAGATGGGAGGATTGTCTCACTAAGTATTTATCGAAATACTTATGCATCTCTTATATTTTAATTGATGCAGGAAATGAGAAAGTGTGACCGTGGAATCAGGGCGAGGAAGAGGGGGTGATCTAGACTTGTCGTTTATTTGATTATTTTATTTAATAATTTATGATCTTGATCATTCGGATTTATAATCTTGAACCGGAAATTATTTGGTGAGGTTTAGTTATTATTATTTATGGGAATTTTAGTAATGCATAAAAAAAAAAAAAATGGGTGCGGTTGTTTCAATTTGGTATCAGAGCCGAACCCAAACACGTGTGTGAAGTCAGGTGGGCTCACACCGTCTAGGGTGACGATCCTGGTGCGCAACGAGGACGTTGCGCTCTGTGAGTGGGGGTGATTGTAACATCCCGGTTTCTTGTATATGCGGAGAGGCTTATAAGAATTGATTTGGCTACCTATGTCACCAAAGTGCACTTACCTTTTCCGATCACTTGCCCGAAAGAACTCCAGAGTTAAGGGTGCTTGAGCTGGAGTAGTCTAAGGATGGGTGACCTTCCGGGAAGTGATTCGCGGTAGCGTGTGAGTGAGGACAAAACACGGGGAAAGGTCACGTGGTGATTGCAGGGTCAATAAACAAGTATTACAAGCCTCCCGGACTAACGCACCGGCCGTCGGACGAGGGTGGGGCCCACGGGCCGGGAGATGTCGTTGGGGCCCCCAGGTAGGGGCGGTCGGGGCGTTATAAGTGGCATTAGAACTGTCTATGGGAGTTAGTCAATTGTTGAGCTTGAAGTTCTAGATCATCCTCTTCGAGCCTTCAATGAGATTCCACGGTAAGACTCGTGTTTGTTTTACTATTGCTGTTGTCAATTAGTAACAAGTGGTTATTGCAGATGGTTGATTCTGATAGCGTTGGGCAAGGTCTCAGAGGTCGGGGTGGTCGCGGCGGCCGTGGTCGCGGCGGCAGAACAGGCCGTGGCGGCCGAGGTGGTAGAGGTGGTAGAGGTGGCAGAGCAGCTGCGAATGTGACGCAGAGTGTCACGGTGGAGCAGGGGGCGTATGATCACGCCGAGGGGGAAGGTCAGTCGGAGCCAGCGGCCGTGTATGGTGCGATGCCGGCGCCGGGGGGTGCTCAGGCGGGTGCGGACCCGAACCCGATGGCGGCTGTTTTGGGCATGTTGGCCCAGCTCTTGGAGAGGTTACCTGGTGTGGTACCGGCTCCAGCTCCAGTGGCGCCACAGGGGGTTGCAGCGATGCCGGGTGTTGTTGCTCCGGGAGTTCCGGGAGTGGTTGCTGAGGCCGAGCCAGTGGTTCCGTCGTACCTGAGGGTGATGGAGCATATGCAGAGGTTGGGCACCAAGTTTTTCAGTGGTGGTGCTCGACCGATTGAGTCTGATGAGTGGAGGTCCAGGTTGGAGAGGAACTTCCAGTCGATCAGATGCCCTGAGGAGTATAGGGTTGACTTGGCGGTGCATTATCTGGAGGGAGATGCACATGAGTGGTGGCAGGGTGTTGCTGCGAGGAGGGCGGGATTAGTGTTGCCTTGGGATGAGTTCCGGAGGGAGTTCGATCTCAAGTATTTTCCGCGGGAGGCTCGCGACAGGTTACAGGCGGAGTTTCTGTACTTGTCACAGGGGATTCGTTCGGTCCGAGAGTACGAGGCCGAGTTTAACCGGCTGAAGCGGTTTGCTGGTCGGGGTGCAGATACCGAGTATGAGTTGATTGGTGCTTTCATGCGAGGTATGCGTATCGATCTCAGGAATCGGTGCATAGTCCGCAAGTTCGAGTCGGTATCCGAACTGGTGGAGTGTGCAGCGCAGCTTGAGGAGGGGATGAGGCAGGAGGCTAGTTTAAAGGCTGCAGTACCAGAGGCTCCGCGACGGCCTCAAAGTCAGAGTGTTGCTCCGAGCAAGGGCGGTAGGTCTGGTCAGCAGCAGGGACAGAAGAGGAAGTGGGAGGATACTTCCAGGGAAGCGGGTTCTGGGCCACGTTGTTTCGGGTGCGGAGCCCATGGACATCGCGTGGCGGATTGTTCTCGAGGGGGCCCGGTGTGCTTTCATTGCAAGGAACCCGGTCACCTCAGGAAGGATTGTCCGAAGTTGGCTCAGCCGTTTGTGAGGATCGAGGCACCGCCTCCGAAACGGGCCGCAGTGGCACCGAGGGTGTTCACCATAGGCGCGGAGTCAGGCGAGGCGAGCGGCAGCAGACCGATTACTGGTTAGTTACCTTAACTATGTTCTTGTTTGATTGTAATTTCAGTTACTCGCTCTGTAATTGGTGTTTGCTATTTGCCGTGAATCCTTTTCGTGCTTAGGGACCCTTAATGTGGCTGGGGTAGAGTCACATGTGTTGTTTGACTCCGGAGCGTCCCACAGTTTTGCCACACCGGATTGGGTGTCGGGGAGCGGTATCCAAGAGTTGTGTGGGGACCACTCGGGTGTGGTGAGAGTTGCTGGGGGTCGCTTGTTGAGGACTCAGGGCTGTGTGGAGAATGTCGACATTCTTATCGCCGGAAAGCTGATGCCAGCGGATTTGATAGTGTGCCCAGTGGAACTCTATGACATCATTTTGGGTATGGACTGGCTGGGAAAGTTCAAGGCTCATTTGGATTGTCACCGGGGTCGTGTGGTTTTCGAGCATGCTAACAGAAGACTTGTTTATCAGGGAGTGAGACCGGTGCCGGGAGGCATCGTCGTTTCCCCGGTTCAAGCGGAGCGTTTGATCGAGCAGGGTTGTGAGGCCTATTTGGCTACCATTTCGATACCTGGGGAGGTTGGGGAGTCAGCGGTGCGGGATATTGAGGTGGTCTGGGAGTTCGAGGATGTGTTCCAGCAGTTGAGCGGGTTACCACCATCCAGGTCGGATCCTTTTACCATTGAGTTAGAGCCGGGGACGACCCCGTTGTCTAAGGCTCCTTACAGGATGGCTCCAGCGGAGATGGCTGAGCTTAAGAAGCAGCTCGAGGAGTTGTTGGAAAAGGGTTTCATTAGACCGAGCAGTTCTCCGTGGGGTGCACCGGTACTGTTCGTCAAGAAGAAGGATGGGAGCTTCCGGTTGTGCATTGATTATCGGGGGCTGAACCGGGTTACTGTGAAGAACAAGTACCCATTACCGAGGATCGATGAGTTGTTAGATCAGTTGCAGGGTGCTTCGTGGTTCTCTAAGATTGATTTGGCATCGGGTTATCATCAGATCCCGATAGCGGAGACGGACATCAGGAAGACGGCTTTCAGGACGAGATACGGGCACTACGAGTTTGTGGTGATGCCGTTTGGGTTGACGAATGCACCGGCTGCGTTTATGAGGTTGATGAACGGCGTGTTCCAGGAGTATCTGGATGAGTTCGTCATCATTTTCATCGACGACATTCTAGTGTATTCGAAGAGTCCTGAGGAGCACATGGTTCACCTGAGGAAAGTTCTGGAGAAGCTACGGGAGCAGAAGTTGTTCGCTAAGCTGAGCAAGTGTAGTTTCTGGCAGCGGGAGATCGGATTTCTGGGGCACGTCGTATCTGATCGTGGTGTTTCAGTGGATCCGGAGAAGATTCGCTCGATTGAGGAGTGGCCGAGACCGAAGAATGCCTCGGAGATTCGCAGTTTTCTGGGTCTGGCGGGTTATTACAGGAGGTTCGTCAAGGGGTTTGCTAGTATGGCGCAGGCCATGACCAAGTTGACCGGGAAGGACGTTCCTTTCGTGTGGTCGGACCAGTGTGAGGAGAGCTTTGTGAAGCTCAAGGAGATGCTGGTGAGTACTCCGGTGTTAGCCTTGCCTAAGCAGGATGAGCCATATGTTGTGTTCACAGACGCGTCCAGGCTGGGGCTCGGTTGTGTATTGATGCAGCAGGGTAAGGTAATCGCATATGCTTCCAGGCAGCTGAGGAAACATGAATGCAATTATCCTACTCACGATCTTGAGATGGCTGCAGTGGTGTTTGCATTGAAGATCTGGAGGTCTTATCTGTATGGCGGTAAGGTTCAGGTGTTCACAGACCACAAAAGTCTGAAGTACATCTTTACCCAGCCGGAGCTGAATCTGCGACAGAGGCGATGGATGGAGCTTGTTGCGGATTATGACCTGGAGATAGCTTACCATCCCGGTAAAGCGAATCTTGTAGCCGATGCTTTGAGCAGGAAGCGGGTTATCTTAGACACTGAGCGAGATACAGAGGCGTTGGTAGGCATGGTGAGTGCCCTGAGACTGTGTGCCGTGTCTGAGGAACCTGAGCCGTTGGGTTTAGAGGCGGTGGATCAGGCGGACATTCTGACTAGGGTGCGAGTAGCACAGCAGTTGGATGCGGAATTAATGCAGGCTGGCAGGGCAGAGCGGTCTGAGTATGAGTTATCCAGCAATGGAACTATCCTTTTGAGGGGCAGGGTGTGTGTACCGAAGGACGAAGTGCTGAGGCAGGAAATCCTGAGGGAAGCACATCAGAGCCGTTTCTCTATTTATCCCGGAGCTACCAAGATGTACCGTGACCTCAAACGGTATTACCAGTGGGTAGGGATGAAGAAGGATGTTGCCAACTGGGTTGCGGGGTGTGATACCTGTCAGTTGGTGAAGGCTGAGCATCAGGTTCCGAGCGGGTTGTTGAGGAGTTTACCCATTCCGGAGTGGAAGTGGGACATGATCACCATGGATTTCGTGGTGGGTCTGCCGGTTTCGCGAACCAATGACGCTATTTGGGTCATCGTCGATAGGTTGACCAAGTCTGCGCACTTCTTGGCCATAAAAAAGACCGACGGTGCGGAAGTGTTGGCCAAGAGGTACGTCAGGGAGATTGTGAAGCTGCATGGGGTACCGGTGAGTATAGTGTCAGATCGAGATCCGAAGTTCTCCTCGCTGTTCTGGGGCGCTTTCCAGAAGGAGATGGGCACTAAGGTACACATGAGTACAGCTTATCATCCCCAGACCGATGGGCAGTCGGAGAGGACTATCCAGACGTTGGAGGATCTGTTGAGGATGTGTGTGTTGGATTGGGGTGGACATTGGGCGGATCATCTGAATCTAGTGGAGTTTGCGTACAATAACAGCTACCAGGCTAGTATCGGCATGGCACCATTTGAGGCGTTGTATGGTAGGCCTTGCAGGACCCCGTTATGTTGGACACAAGTGGGGGAGAGGAGCCTGTTGGGAGCTGACTTTGTGCAGGAGACGACTGAGAAGGTCCGGATTGTGAAGTTGAACATGAAGGAAGCTCAAGATCGTCAGAAAAGCTACGCAGATCGGCGTAGGAAGGAGCTGGAGTTCGCAGTTGGCGATTTGGTCTACCTGAAAATGGCCATGTTGAGGGGTCCGAACAGGTCCATTTCCGAGACGAAGTTGAGTCCACGGTATATGGGTCCCGTCAGGGTGCTGGAGCGGGTCGGACCGGTGGCTTATCGGTTAGAGTTGCCGGAGTCTATGCAGGCATTTCACAAGGTGTTCCACGTGTCGATGTTGAAGAAATGTTTGCACAAGGATGATCAGGTGGTCACGGGGGTGCCATCAGATTTGACACCGAGCATGGTGGTGGAGGCGAGGCCTCTGCGAGTCCAAGATCGTCGGGTGAGAGTGATCAGGAGGAAGAAGGTTCCTGAGATGCAGGTGCCGTGGGACTGCAATGGAGCCGAGGAGGTGACTTGGGAGCCGGAAGCGAAGTTGAAGCGCAAATTTCCCAAGTGGTTCGGCAAACTGGAGGGTTAGCCGGGTGTTTCCATATCGTTGTAACCATGGTGTTGGGATTTTGGGAGTTATTGCGTTGTTGTACTCGTCTATTTTTATGGTGTTATAATTAATCGATGTACTTTGGAGTTTTTGACTATTCAATAAAAAGGTGTTTTCATTGAATATGTTGGGTGGTGGGTTTACTAGGGGATTAGTAGACAGGTTGGCGGGCTACTAGTGGTAGTGGTCCGATAGCGGGGGTGTGGATACTAGGTGTTTGGTAGCCGCATAAGGCTGATAGTTCCGGATTGGTTTGGCACGGGGTGGTGGCCCCATATAGCGGCATCGGAGTGCACTGGTGAGTCACTGCCGAGTGTACCTGGCCGGTTGGGTTTCGATGTGATTCCTGATTGGTGAGACAGGTCACTAGAGAGATTGCCGTTGTCTGGCTCTCTATGCGTTAGACGGACCGATCCATGGTGTTGGGTCGTGAAGTCGTTGTACTCCCGGGTGTTGGAGTGGTTGGCCAAACCAAGTAGGGAACTATGGCACTATGGTGTTGAGCCGTGATACCGTTGTTGGTAGAGTTGGAAGAGCGGTCGTGCGACGCTGAGTTGGAATAGCGATTGTGCTATGTTGTGGATGTTAGCTGGATGTTAGATTCGAGGACGAATCTATGTTAGTGGGGGAGAATTGTAACATCCCTAATTCAATTTTGAGGTTGAAATTGAATAATTAGAAGTTTGGGGTTAATTTCGCGTAAAATCAATTGTTCTGGGTGGGTTTAATTGATAACTTTGGGAGTTTGGGGTCAAAAAAAAAGGGATCCCACACACATATGTTTATATGTGCGTATGTATCTCCCTCTCCAACCTTGTGCAATTAACCTAGCCGTCAGCCCTCGTCGTCAACGGTAAGAACCCTTCTCTCTCTCTCCTTAGTTGATTCGTGTGGTGTTTGGAGTCGAGGCTGTGGTGTTTCGACGGGTTGTTTTCCGGCAAGTCCCGTGGTGGCCGTTCGGAGGGTGTGTGTGGCGTTGGCTTCTCTCCCTGTGGGTTTCGCAGATTCAATCCCGGGCCTAGGTTTCGTCGGTTGGGCGGTCTTGGGCGGTGGTTCTTCGTGTGGAGAGATCCCTCGGCCGGAGCTCCGAGACGGCGGGTCTAAGGGGGTCCTTGAGGACAGATCTCCGGCGCCGGCGGTGGTAGATCTGCGCATCCCTCTCCTCCTCTTCTTTCCGGGGTTCGGCTGCCGTTGGTGACAGTCCGGTGGTCGTACCGGCGATGGGAAGTCGACGAAGTCGACTAACCGGTTTAGACCGGTTTATCAAACGTTCTATACGTGTTGATTTAGTTTGTTTGTTTTTTTTAATTATTTTATTATTTTTATTTCTAGGTGGTTTAATAGAAGGTTATTCATCCCGGGGAGTTCTAGAAAATTGCTGAATTTTCTCGTGAAACTTTCTGTGCGGGAATAAGGTGAGTGCAGGACCATAGGCGTAATTTAATAATTTTGATAATTGATATGATTTCGTGATAATAGGCCGTTTACGATCTCGGAGGGTCTAGATCGAGTGTTTCATGAAATGTTTGGTTTATTCGGTATTTTCGTGATAGTCTATATTAATTATCTTAATTATTTGTTAGCCTGTAGATGGGAGGATTGTCTCACTAAGTATTTATCGAAATACTTATGCATCTCTTATATTTTAATTGATGCAGGAAATGAGAAAGTGTGACCGTGGAATCAGGGCGAGGAAGAGGGGGTGATCTAGACTTGTCGTTTATTTGATTATTTTATTTAATAATTTATGATCTTGATCATTCGGATTTATAATCTTGAACCGGAAATTATTTGGTGAGGTTTAGTTATTATTATTTATGGGAATTTTAGTAATGCATAAAAAAAAAAAAAATGGGTGCGGTTGTTTCACCAACCACAAAACAATAGTTGATACAAAATAGTTTACTATAAGATAAAACATTACATTCAATTAAAGTCAAATACAATTCATGTTAGCAATCCATTAAGCTGGTGTCTTCAATGAAGTCAGAAAGGTTGAGCTCCCTCATGACATATGGTTCCTTCAATGTTTCGTTTAGAAGCTTACATGCACATCCTAAACGACAAGCGTCTTTTGCATATTCTCTTGCGACCCTTACTATCACATCAACGAGTACATCGTGTATTTGGTGAAACCTATTCTCTGGCTGCGGTGTGGCATTACATTAATGATTCTCCATATTTTGCTAAAAAATGAGGTAGTCAGTAAGTTTAACTATGAAAAGAAGATAGTTTATTAGTCTAACGTGACTACACATAAAAAGTAATCACGTACTCTAAACAAACCGAGTTTGGGACTATGCGAATAAGATAGTCCATTATGCAAAGACAACTATGTACACAAAGTAATCAAATATAATAACATGGTAGTCAAACTACTATAGTGTATCGAAAGTAATCAACTACTATAATCAAACCGATATTAATTAGTCTAATGTGACAACGCATAGAAAATAATCACCTACTCTAAACAAATCGAGTTTGGAACTATGAGAATAAGATAGTCTGTTACGCAAAGATAACTTTGTACACAGAGTAATCAAATATAACAACATAGTAGTCAAACAACTAGTGTATCAAAAGTAATCAACTACTATAATCAAACCCTATATTGAAACTATGGAAATAAGGTAATCATCTACTCAAAACAAAACGAGTTTGAAACTATGAGAATAAGATAGTCCGTTACACAAAGACATCTATGTACACAGAGTAATCAAATATAATAACATGGTAGTCAGAAAACTAGTGTATCGAAAGTAATCAACTACTATAATCAAATCGATAATGTAACTATGATAATAAGGTAGTCTGTTACGCAAAAACAACTATATAGACATAGTAATCAACTAAATACTTATATTTATGGCAATCTAATATATGAACATGGTAGTCAATAACTTGTGGGGTGACAAATATCGAAAGTAATAAACTATTGTAGACAAAAAAAGAACGGAACTATGAGAATAAAATATACAATTCCGGAAAAACAAATTGATAGCTAATCTATGTGATAGTCTGTCACTCAAACATTACTACATAACACACAATAGTCAACTATTAGATATATATGACAGTGACCAACTATTATACATTAACACAAACGAAAATCTGGGAAATGCATCTAATTTGGGTAGTAGATGTAGGTTGGGTTACAGATCTAGTGTACATATATACAAATCGGAGCTAGATTGAACGATTTAACAAGAGAGTAACCTGAATGAAGTTATATGTAACATATTTTCGGTCTAACTTAAAAAGGAATCGAAAGGAAAGCGAAAAAACCTGTTAGAGGGAGGCATCGCCTGTGTGCTAGACTGATGCGTCGCCGGTGTGGTGAACACTGGCGTGAACGGATTTGATTTTTTGTAGGAGAAGATGGAGAGAAATCGTGTTTTTTTGTCGGTGTAGTCAACTATTTTTTCTCTTTTTTTCTCTGTTACTTTTTTTTAATAGAGAAGATGGAGAGAAATAAAGATGCGAATATTTGAATTGGTAAAAATAAATTTAATAATAGAAAATGCAAAGTACACAAATACAGATGTTAGAACAGGAAAGAAATTAACTGTTATGGTGTGAAGTAGACAATAGACTGTTTGGTCATTTAGACCATCAGCATCGGGGGTGTCTCACAGAGACACTCCTATTAAACAATTATTAAAAAAAAAATTGTTTTTGACTCAGAATCGGTGAGAACCGGGTCTCAAAGGAGACACCCTTCACCCTCCCACATGTCATATTAGTATAGAATTTTAATAATAAATCAAATATATTCATAGTTTTATAATGTTGATTAAATAGTTTATATGTTATAATAATTATTTTTTTTAATAAATTTTAGAATAAAATTATCTATCTTTTAATATCCATTTTGCATTTGTTTAAATTTTATATTAATATTATTTTTAATTGATATTAGTTAAAATTAATACATAATATTAAATTATTATTTTAGTAAATACAATAATATCAAATAGTGGGAAAATATGAGATTTAAAAAATTAAAATTATTAAAATTATTAATTTTGATAAAATCATATATAATTATGTTATATTATACATGATTTTATCAAAGGGAATATAACTCTTTGATTATATTTATGATTTTATTATTGCTACTTTTATATTTAAATATAATTAATACAATTTATACATTTGATATGTTTTAAAATTGTATTGAGAAATAAAATTTAATATAAATTTTTTTTTTAAAAACATTAAAATATTATTATTATATTGATGAAATACCTATATGGGTGTCTCACCAATGGATGTAGAATTTTAGAGAAATGTTCTCATGTTAAATTAAACTAAAAATAATAATATTATATTGGTGAGACACTCATATTGTGTCTCACCAATGCAGATGCTATTACTACCTCTTTCGAAAAGAGTCTTTCCTTTAAATATTATATTGTCGTTTTATTTTCCAAATTTGGTTAGAGAAAAGTGCCACCAAGACTTAATTTCCATTACAACATCACATTACTAACTAAAGAGAATTTAAAATTATTATTAAATTCTTCATACTCACACATGTCACGGACGACTCATCTAGTGAATAATTTATGAGAAATACACTAGAATGACTCAAATTTTTAAAACAATTACTAGAATGACTCTCTCTCAAATGGGTTACTAGAATGACTCAAATTTTATTGAAAAAGACTTGAAAATCTTAATTATCTTTCATAATCACGGAATTACCATTTTGATTTAAATTTAAAAAGAAAAAAATCTGTAATTACACAATCATCAAGTAATACAATATATTTATTCAAAAAATTAAAAATTAAGAAATTTGTAAACGATGGAAACTGAATCGTTTCTAATTAATCATTCCCTAAAAATATTTCTCACAAACAAAAATCTCTCTCTCGGTCTTGTTCTTCGAAAAACCTAACCTAGCCGTTGTTCCTTCGCTGTCGGAGAAGCAGGCAACCAGACTTCCGCCGGCGACTCTCCTCTTTTGTCGCCATCGTCTTTATCCTCTACTGTCGCCGTCGTCTTTTTCTCCACTGCCGCCTCCACTTCAAACGTCGCCTCTCACCTCTTTTGCCGCCATCGTCTGTATCCTCCACCGTCGACTTTCTCTTTTCCAGATTCCGTTAACTTATTCCCCATTTCTTCTTCGTCTTCTTTATCCTCTACTGTCGCCGGCGTCGTTCCATTTTCCGGTACTTTAATCGTCATTGGAATCGGTTTTTGCATCTTGGCACCATATATGTTTTAGACAAATACGGTTGGTTTTTTTTATTTTGATGTCAGATTTGTTGGATTTTTTTTGTTATTTAGCAGCATAGTTCTTAGATCTATCGTTGTATTGATGACAGAGTTGTCTCTCTTAGGTGATAGACTTGTTTGACTCCGGCGTCGTTTCATTTTCTGGTAACTTAATCGTCATCGAAATTGGTTTTTTAAATTTTCCATCTTGGCGCCATATAAGTTTTAGACAAATACGGTTGATGTCAGATTTATGGGATTTTTTTGTTCTTTAGCGGCATAGTTCTTAGATCTATCGTTGTACTGATGACAGAGTTGTCTCCTTATGTGATAGACTTGTTTGTGTAGCGATGATAGAGTTGTTTCTAAACTCTGATAGACTTGTGTTGGACATTGATAGATTTGTATATAACGTTGATAGACTTGTTTTATGTAGTAATAACAGAGTTGTTTATGTAATAATGGCAGAGTTGTTTATAACGGTGATAGACTTGTCTCTGTTGATGATAGACTTGTTTCTATAATGATTATATAGTTTTTTTTAACTGTGACAGATTTGTCGTGGTATTGATGATAGATTTAGATATGGCTTCTGAGACTGTAACAAAGATGTATCCTCAAAGACTATACGAAGAGGGAAAAGCTCCAATTCAGCAGAGGAGCATGAACCACAATTGTCACTTGGCCAATTTCAGTCACATCAAAGAATCTGTTGGTGATGATGTATGGAATGACATGAAGGAATCATCAATTGGGGTGATTATTAAACTGTACGAAGCGAGTACGTGTCGTCTGCCAAGCAAGTCCACACTTTCTAACTAATCAGTTGGCAACAAACAAGAGTTACAAGATGTGGAGTTTGTTTGGGAATCAACCAATAAGGTTCTCGTTGTATGAGTATGGAGAAATTACAGGCTTAAAGATTGATCCATTTGATGTTGAAGACACATGGTACGTTGACCATAATGAGTTTTGGAAAGAACTGGGACTCTCTAGTTCACTGGAATGACCTATGTTAAGGAAATTGTTGCTGGTTTTGGGAAAATGTAGGCCTTGGAGCTTTGATAAGAGGAGAATGGTTGGATTGCTCTGTGTTCTGTCTATTGGACTTTATGGTATACCTCCTGGTAGTAGAATCCCTTTGGAAGCTGCAAAAACGGTTATGGATCGAGAGATGTTTGATAGATATCCTTGGGGTCGGATTGGATTCAAACAATTGATAGATTCTATTAAGTGTATTACTTATGATGGAAAGCTGACTTACATCATTCGTGGGTGTGTTCATGTCTTGCAAATCTGGGTGTGCGAGGCACTTACTGGTGTAGGAGAGATTGCGGGTAAAAAAAAAGAAGCGGCTGAAGTTGTTCCTTTACTCTAATGGGGCGGATCTAGAATGAGAGTGAAATTTGATGAATTCATTTCAGAGGAGATAAAAAAGCATGGCGAGGTTTGACTCCTACTTTAAATTATCATAGAGATTTGACTATTACAGTCTTTGTTGGTTTATTTAATGATTATATGATTTTTTAGGTACGTGTTCGACATATGATCTTGAAGCCATATGAGGATATATATATCCTCCTTGGGAAGGAGATGAAGCGGATGCAGACTTAGACAACATGATCAAGGACATTCTTAATGGTGAGTTGGACAAAAAAGCTTGGGATTTGATTCCCCTTAAAAAACGCAAAGCAAAAGTTGATGAGGAGGCTAAAGAGAAGCATGCCGTAAAGAAGAAAAGAAAGGAGAAATAACCAATCTTGGAGAAGGATACTTCAGAGGTAATACAAACTTGACTCTTTACTAAACATATTTTCAGATTAAATGGCAGTTTTGTTGAATTGCAGAATTGAAGGCATATTTGTTAGTTTATTACGTCAGATTTCAATTTTCGACATGGCAGACATATTTCATAATAGAAGGCATATTTGTTAGTTTATTACGTCAGATTTAAATGTTCGACATAGCAGACATATTTTCAGAATAGATTGCATATTTATTAGATTTACGTCAGACTTAAATTTTCGACATAGCAGGCATATTTTCAGAATATATTATATGGCAGATATTTAGTCTATTACGTCATATTTAAATTTAAACATGGCAGACATATTTTCAAAATAGATTGCATATTTGTTAGTTTATTACATCAGTTTTAAATGTTCGACATAGCAGACATATTTTCAGAATAGATTGCAGATTTATTAGATTTACGTCAGACTTAAATATTCGACATAGCAGACATATTTTCAGAATAAATTATATGGCAGATATTTAGTCTATTACGTCATATTTAAATTTAAACACGGCATACATATTTTTAGAATAGATTGCAGATTTATTAGTTTATTACGTCAGATTTAAACTTATTATATAGCAGACATATTTTTAGATTAGATGGCAGTTTTAATTCACACTTGATGAACACTTATTAACAAATTATGGTCAATAACGTTTCTTATTTTTGGTATGTGAAGGAGGCTTTGGAACATCATAGTGTTAGCGATATCACACTTGATGGGCTTGTGAAAATGGTATAGACCCTCTCTACAAAGATAGACGACGATAAGGTCACTGTCGAAAAGCAGTCTGAAGATGATATCACCCTAAGAGGACTTATGAAAATGATGGAGAAAGTTGTATCAAAAATGGACGAGAAGGATCTTGCAATCGATGCTAAAATTGATGCATGGTGCACAAGTGTTGAGACTAAACTCAATATCAAGATCAGCTCGCTGGAGGTTGATATGAAGGAGCTTAAATAGCGACTTCTACCCAATGAGAAGAGAGACATAGCCATTTCTAATGTCAACGTAGATGATGAAGCCACAAGCAAAGTTCCGGTACGTTAGAAGTCTTCATGCGTTATGTTTTTTGTTTCTTATGTCATGTCTGTTTTTTTATGTTTCTTATGTCATGTCTGTATTTTAAAACACACAACATGTTCTTTAAACTTGTTTGTGTGTGTTTTGATATGAATCTCGTCTGTGTGTGTTTTGTTATGAATCTCGTTTGTGTGTGTTCTTTAAACATGGTTCTTTTAACTTTCATAAATAATGACAGACTTTCATAAATAATGATAGACTTCTTTGATTTTGATAACAAAGTTATTATTTTTATTGTTAGTTACTTGCTACGCACGGCAGAGTTATTAATATTTTTTTTAATGATTATATACAGTCCTGGATGATAGAGAAGAAGACTTCATCCCAAGATAATTTTCCTATCAACTCCGTGGTTAAGATTGTGAAAAATACACCACAAAATCATGGCGTTTTGAAGGCTGAGTTTAAGAAAGATGGAGAGAAGGCGCCAACAAAAAAACCGCAACAAAAGAAAAAGGACATTATTGAGATAGCCGGAGAAGCGTCTACAGAGTCGGTTCGACGAGAACTCCAATTTGACGCCAACTTGACTACACTATTACATGGCATACACAATTTGGATAATGTTGGTATGGGTCAAAGACAACCGCTGATGTCGTCAACAGTCCGATGGTCATACGTTGGAAGTTCAGACATGAAACGCATCATCCCAGGTGTAACATTGTCACCTGAAGTGTACGACCCAATATCAAGGGTGCCAGAAAGTAAACGAATTGCACTGATGGAATTCATTGAACAACACGAGTAAGTATACTTTACCACTTTTAACCTTTTTATAATAATCAAGGCTAATACCAGCAACGATTGCAGGGATGTACCACTTGCAACTTACAATTCATCAGTGGAATTCCACTTGCTAATACCACTTGCTGCTGCAAGTGCGTGAGCGCACGGTAACTTCTCCAGGTCAAATCTACGGCAATAACATTTTTTCTCTGTCAAATTCACAACATGGAGAGTTGAACCACTTGTCACCTGGGATTGATGTGCATCAATCGCTTGTACTGTAAGCTATTTTGCATAATGCACACGAGTCTGGAAAGAAAGAGAGTTACACTTGTTACACAATATAGATATTTTGATTAACTAGATAGAATTCATATAAACGTCAAGATTTGTACCTCTAACAGCTTCTCAACTCCACAAGTTAGTGTTTCGAAATCCGAAAGTCTGAAACAATTGGCGGCTTTCTTAACCAATCCGAATGCATCACCACCTCTATATCGCTGCAGTATATTCTTATACATATAGTATGTACAAATTCCTCGAGTTGCCATGGGATATACCTTGCCAATAGCATTACCAATTTCTTTGTGCCTATCCGAAATAATAGCAAGTCCTTCATCATCGGGGATCACACAACTGAGCTGCCTGAAGAACCATTCCCAAGACTCATCATTTTATGTATCGACAACTGCAAATGCTACTGGAAAGATCTGAAAATTGCCATCTTGAGTTGTTGCTATGAGAAGTGTCCCTTTATACTTACCATGCAGATATGTACCATCCACAACTAGTACTTTTCTTAGGAAAGGAAACCCTAACATGCTTGCACCAAATGCGATGAAGAGGTATTTGAATCTTTCACTATCATCAACCTCAAGACGGGTTAGTGTTCCATGATTATCTCTTTTTATCATGTGTAGATAAGCAGGTAATGTTTGATATCCTTGCTCGGGAGTTCCTCTAACTAGATTTCGAGCACATTTTAGAGTCCGATGAGCTTTCCAATACTTCATCTGCGGAGAAATAAAACAAGTCTGTCACAATGAAAAAATAAATCTGGTACAAAACAAATAAATCTGTCGAATGATATATGAAGTTTGACGTAACGTGTATTTACCTTGATTCCAAAATGAAAGTTCATCAATTTTGCAACATGACTAGGCATAACAGTTGATTCAACACCACCTACATAATCCTTGTACAGCACTGCAAGAATTTCATGTGATACATGTCGTGAACGAGAAGAACGATTAGTAACGGAGCATGTATGTTCCGAAACATATACGCAAACATAAAATGGCGTAGAATCTCCGACGGGTGATGCTCGTACTCTCCATGAACACTCTTCAATCCAACACTTAACAATTAAGAGGTTTGGCGTCGATTTATCAACAATGAAATCAAACTGCTGTAACACAGATAAAATCTTCAATATTGTCTCGAATGAATACTTTGAGTCGTATCTTTGTCCGACAGCTAAATTAAGTGAATCTAATTCTAGATGTACATGAGGTTGAACTTCCCTTTGTTCTGAAGTGCACGAACCCCTTTTCTTTGGAGGTAAACTCGGTTTCTCATTTTCTTCTGCAATATGCCTTCCATGTACACTATAATCTTCGTCATCAGAAGTTGCTCCATCAGAATCATCACAGCAATCAAACCTAAACTCCTCATCTTCGCTAAGTTTATCATCGTCACCTACAGAAACATCAACTTTATCGTCTTCACTATTGTTACAACCAACAAAATCTTCATCACACTTAGTTTCTCGCATTCTTTCCTCATCGTCGACTCCTTTTTCCTCACGAGTTTGTTTCTCGCATTCTTCCCTCACAAGTTTTTCACTTTTTTCAACACACAGTCGAACTGTATCAGAGCTAAACTGTCTTAGAAAACCTTGAAATTGTCGACAATTTCCAACAAATACAGGTGGTGTATCAAGCGGCAGTTTACTCAAAACTCTCTTCGGAAACATGTAACTCAACTTTACCTCATGTGTAGTCGGATCTAACCCGTAATCCTCAAACACCATTCCAAGGAAATCAACATACCGTGTAGTTTTATTAGCTGCTAGAATTTTGCATCCTCTGGAGTTGTCGACAACAAATAGCCATCTGCAATTCTCAAACTGCCATCGACCACATACAAGAATCACTTGCTCCATGGTAGAAGAAGACCTGATATGAGTCATCTTGCGAGGATAAGAGAAAGACGGCGGTGTGATATGACGGCATGAAAGACGACCTGATATGAGTCGTAACCCTAAACATGTGATACAAGTGATTTCTCAGATTTTTAAGGACAAAATCGGGATTTCCATACCGCAATAAATCTGCTGTAAAAGTATATTAAATATGTGGTTGAAAGTTTATCGACACATGATCAAAGTAAAACTACCATCAATAATCAATAAGTCTGTTATTAAATGTCTACCACCATTAGAAAATATAAGTCTGTCATCGACAAGTCTACTACCATAAAAAGGTTATTCTAGTAAGAGAGCAAGTATGCTACCATTACAAATTAGAATGTCTGCTATCAAATAACTTACGTTTTTTTAAGTCTTCTATCACGTATAAAAACTCTGCCATAAGGTAAGAGTTATTCTAGTAATTAAAATTGATGAGAAAATAAGTCTGTTTAGCGTAAATCATTAAAATTTTGCCACCATTAACTAAAGTCTACCACCAAGGGGATAAATAACTCTGTCGAAAAGTTATAAATCTGTGACAGATTAATATCACTGTATTTTAAGTCTGCCATTTTTTAATAAATTTGTGGTGTCGTTTGGTAAATTTAATAAAAAATATGTTGAACAAAAATTAACTTTGCCAATTGAAATTAAGTCTGGGAAAGAAAAATATTAAGTTTGCCAATTGAAATTAAGTCTGGCAAATAAAAATATTTGTGTCACGTCGTATAACAGATTTTTGTATATAAGTGTGTCTACTGTCATTAACTCTGCCAATCGGAAATAAATATGTTATGTCATAAGACAGACTTATATGATTAAGTCTACCATTGCGTATTAAGTCTATCACCCGGAACAAAAATCTGCTAATTTACAATAACTTTACCACTAATATATCGACAGATTTATTATGATAGACTTATTGAACACAGAAATAAGCGGTGACAATTTCGTAAATAAGTGGACATTTTTGCTGAGCTGTAATTTAATTAGTAATAGTATTTCTGTAATAACGTTTTTGGGATAACATGCTCAAAAGGACAATATCGGGTTTAATTTTATTATAAACACATTTCTCTTTCCTAAATTATTCTAGTAAAATTAAATCTAAAATTCAGGTCATTCAAGTAAATCACCCATAATTTATTTACCAAAATGGAAATCGCTCTTCCTGGCTATTATAGGCATACTATCAAAAAATCATTAGAAAAACAAAAACTATTTTGTGCATAACATTTAGTAAATGTCATTTACTTTTAGTTTTGAAATTTCTTTTGCTAATAAATTGTTTGAGTGATATCAATCGAGAATCTCATGGAGGAGAAGAGAGCGAGCAAGCTTTTTTGTTTCTATTTTTTTAATTTTTTTTTCGTTTTTTAATTAATTTATTTAATTTTATAAATTATGAAATTTGTTTTTTAATAAAATAAACCTAATTTGGAATATATAAAGGGTAAACTTAGGTTTTATTTTATATAAAATACACTAAATTTAATAATTTAAGTATTTAAAGGAAAATGCTTAATACTTTGAGTATTAAAAAAAATAGATAATAGTTTGTGTATTTCTTTTTGGAGTCAAAATAGTTCGTGTATTTTTCTTCTAAATTTTATATAATTTATGTATTTTTCCCAATCAAAAACATATGTTTTCTTGTTCTTATTTGCTTGACTAAAAATTAAAAAGAACAAATGTTGACAGTGGGATTGGAACCCACGCCATTTCGGACAGGAACCTTAATCCTGCGCCTTAGACCAACTCGGCCATATCAACAATTTTGAACATGAATATAGTACAAAGAATAAATAATGTTTTTGATTAAAGTTAACATTTTGCAATATATAATTGTCCAACTAATATTTTTCAATTTTCATGGTTTAATATTCAAGGGCTGTGTGATTTGTCTCCCGCTGTGTGATTTGTCTCCCCCTGACAAGGTAATAACATTTGGAAAACTACCATGATGTAAAACAAATAAAATAATATATTGAATGAAGATCTCTTTTACAAATCAAACAAGATTCATATGTATCATCATCACCCAGTGCCTATACTGGGGCTCATAAATCTAATTTTACAAAAAGGGATCTTGAGGTATCTGTCTATATATAAAACTTGAGTATATGTCGTACATCTAAAAACAACTATAAAAATCAGATCATGTAAGAACTATGAAGTCATCTTTTCCCTATACAGCTCCAAGGATGTTGAAACTCTAGTGCTTGTGAGATCATATATTCTGTAGAACTGTCTCAAGGCAAAATCTTGAAACAAACTACTGATCGATGTCATCCGGAGGCAATGTCGGACTCTTGGAGCACATTTCCATCTTATGAAGCTCCTTTAACCGACTCTCTGGGTTACAAAGCCCTAAAGATTTGAGACGAAAACGTTGGCTATCGTTGGTTCTTGTGACTGATATTACCTGAAACCATATTTAAGTTACCTGAGCATTTGGGAATGTCCCAGACTGCTATGGACTTTGGGGAACAACGAGGATCACATAAAGCGCGGTTGTCCTCGTGATGTACATCCATTGCAAGCATCCAAGATCCGATGCTTACATCTTCATTGTTAAACATCCTCAGGCTGGAAGGAAAAGACCGATAATAAATGAGAGTTGTATATCAGAATCTGCAAGTGAGGTATAACAAAAAGGATTTCAAACCTGCCATTACGAGCTGCTGCAAGTGAAGCCACTATCTCGGCTGAAAGAACATATATCGGCCCATAAGCATGTAAGAAATATTCATTTCCAATCAAATTGCCATGTTTCTCGTACCTGACAAATTAAATATCTGTCACAAAAACCGATAGTTTCCGCGTAGAATCAGTCACGGGTGAAGAGAAGGCAATTTAATACCATTTTAGTTTAGGGTCAGTTATAACTGGGCCTTTCTTCATGCAGCCAATGTATGTCTGTGAATGAGGTCTTTCTTTGGCAAGAAGCGTCCCAAGTCGATCTGAACAACAACAAAAAAAAAGACATTTCAAGACTATTGTGATTCAGAGGAAAACAGCTTCAAATACTCTAAAATACCTGGTCTCAAATAAATGTCATCGTCGGCTTTGACATAATAATCAGCTTCAAAGAGTTTATAAGCTGCTTTGAAGAAAGCCAACCTATATAGAGGAGACAGGAATCAGTTATTGATGAAATGGAAGATAGAGAAAAACAGAGATCAGCGACCAAAATCAATTTTTTTTTACGTTTTATACGGAAGTCGTAGATATTCTTCCTCAACATCAAGAAGCACAAAATCTCGGTATTTTTTTATCTCCTTCTCAAGTTCAGCCATCTTCTTTACATCTTTTGACCGTCCAATGACAAATCTAAAAGCTAATCCAGTCGCTTGTTCCAACCTGAGTTCCAGTCAACAAACAACACACCATCGGATTCAAATCCGAAATAAGCAGAATGCAAATAGAGCCAAGGGAAGTAATGTCAGTAAATCTGCATTGGCTTGTGGGTTGAACATACACTTTTCCAAGTAACTAGCTGCATTTCCCGCATAAACTAAGCTGCTCAAGTCCCTAAGCCCGGCACAATATACCGATGAATCAAACTCCTAAGATCGCTTAAGTACCGTATTAACATCAAAAGGTTAAGACTTTTTGAAGGTGGAAAAAAACCCATCATGCCATATTTTAAAAATCTTATTTAAAAGTAAGGTCTTTTAAGCTTCAAGAGGTAACACTACATCTTAATCATCCAAGAACAAGATCGAGATACAGAAGAGTTTCACCAACAATGGCAAACACTTAACTATAGAAATCGATTGAATCTCAATGATTGAAGTGACCAGCATTTCAGATTTTACATCAGAATTTGAAAGTTTTCGTTCAACAAGATACCTTAGAAGATCACCAGGGTCAGAAGGGAACCAAGTACTTCTCAAAGCGGCTCGACGATCACCGGAATCGAAACTAGTCTGGATCCCGACGAACCCTAAAAGCTTTGGTCTTTCGGGCAATACGCCGCCGTTACCACCGTCTCCTCCGAGTTTTCTAGAACCAAACACTCGGGAAGTGTCTTTAGATCCGCCGCATCGATAAACTGAAGAAGGTCCTCCGGCGGAAGAGATTGCGAAGACAGTTCCGGCGACTCCGATGAAAACAGAGACGAGGGAGAAGACGATAATGGTGACATGAATACGAGACGAAGCAGAGACAGAAGAGTTGGGTTTATGGCTCTTCGAGGGTTTACTGTAGTAGGAAGGAGTTGCAGAGGCGGAGGAAGAGGAGGCGGATGCGGTGGTGAAGCGGTGGGAGAAGAGTGGCATAATCGTAAATCTGAGGTTGGTGTAAGGGCAAGTTCGGGTTTTGCAATTAATTGGGAGGGTCTTTTTAGATCTGTGTATATGCTTTTAGTGACGGTGGTGAAGTGTGTGTGGAGATTCTGATTGCGAATCTAATTATTTTCTTCTTTTTGAGTCTCTTTTGTAATTCTCTTACACGAAATCTATTAGTTATGTAATGATTATTTTTAGTTATTGTACGTTTCTTATAAGTTAGCAGAAAGTAAGAGAGCAATGAATGCATTCACATGACGATTTATGAGATTCAATTGCCCAAAATATTGTGGAACTACTACAAAATTAAATGTTACACAAATAAGCTAACATGTGAATAAAACAAAAACTACCTAACCAGTTATGTATAGAAGCGGAAGAGAAAAGTCTCACTTACCCAAAAAATATAGATTCATCAATAACGGACTTGATTGGTAAGATATGTAGCTTTGATTTATTTTGTTATAACTGTAGAATTTTGTGTTGGAGGTAGGTTTAGCACCTTTAATTAGCCAGGTCCATATCCAAATAAGGTTCATATGCAAATAAGGCTCATCTCAGCAAATAAGGCTCATCTGATACAAGTCTAGCCAAAAATCAGCATACTTGGTTAAAGAGGGCCCACCGAACTCGCGCTGACACCTCGCGAAGAGATCAAGGGAAAAGACGACAGGTGGAAGGTAACTCGCAAACAGTGCACTACCTGCGTAGGATTTCGGCGCCGACTCATCATGATCCACCCGCCGCAGAAGCTGGGACGTACGTGTCGAGGTACCTTACCCGCGAAATGCGCTGGAAGCGCCACGTTACCCCGGAATCGCGGAAAGCTGCCTGCTCAGTCCCTGCTATAAATACCCTTTAGCATGCATTTATTGGAGGGATTACTCTCTCTTATCATTTGTGACTCTATCTCTCTCTTTCTCTGCACTATTTTAACTACATTATTTAGAACACCGAACTGGATTCCCTTTGGAACTAGTTCGAAAATCTTAAATAATATGTCCTGTCTCAATCATCAATATAAAGAATACGGTCCCCGACCTGTTCACCACATACATCCGGCCTTCCCCTTACAAATCCCGATATACTCTTTACAAAGTTGTGTCCCTTCTAATTACAAAAATCTCACCCCCTTTACATTACACTAAACATTCTAATATGTTCGGTGACCTTTCAACAATTGGCGCTCCAGATAGGGGATTTAGAGATTTTCTATACGCAAAGAACGGACCCAACAGCAGCAACAATGACGGGCCCACCAACCTCGAAAGCGCTATTGCCGCCTCCGATGGTCAATCAACCGCCATCGGGACAAACTACCCCGGCTCAAGCCGTGATTCACAAAAAAGCTCCTCAAATTCTGCCCCTCGTAGCTCCCCGCCAGCAGCAAGCCCCGCCCACGGCACCATAATTCACCCCGCTCAATAGCTTTGTCACCCAAAACGCGTCCCATACACCAGGAGACCAGTTCGCTTTGGCCTCCGTGATGGACACCTTGCTCACCAGGATAGACGAGTTAACACGCGCTACCAACCGTCGATTCGCCGAACACACAGCCCTTCGCGACCGACCAGACAACCTCGGATCTCCCGCTGCTCAAACCCAAGCACCGACTTCTCGGGCGGAAATGATGCATCTCCAAAGGAATCTATTCGGGGAGTCGCCATCAGAGTTCGAAGGAGTACCCAGACAATTCACCCCCACGGTAGATGGCTCCCCGGGAAACGAAACACGCCCCAACGCGTCAGTTCGGAGCACGTCAGAGACGCCGAACTCGAAGCTATGAAAGAAACAATTCGCGCTATGACCTCCAAAGTTCACCAGACCACCAGTTCGGTCCCATAAATATACCGCGTTCTAAGGGAAACGCAGTATACGCCATTCACTCGTTGAATCGCGTCCATCCCATTCAGACATTTTGGCAAACTAAAGCTCCCACCGTACGCAGGCAGCACAGACCCAACCCAGTATCTAACGGCGTTCACCATCGCCATGGGGCGCGCCTATTTCACCCTAGAAGAGCGTGAAACCTGTTACTGCCAACCTTTCGTGGAGAACCTTACCGGCCCCGCCCTGACATGGTTCTCCAGGCTGGAGACGCATTCCATCGACAACTTCAGGGATCTCTCTACCGCCTTCCTCAAACATTACTCCATGTGCATCAAGCAGTCCGTCCGGCGCCGACCTCTAGGCCCTACACCAAGGAGCGAAGGAGTTGCTCAAATCTTTCATCGAGGGCTTAAAGGCGACAGCCTCTCAAAGCAATGTGACGGACGAATCCGTGCTCCCCGCCCTGAGAAACAGCCTCTGGTTCGAATCAGCCTTCAAGGACGAGATAATACTCAATAAGCCGCGCTCACTAGAGGACGCTCTGCACAGCCCCGGGCTTTATATTGAGCTCGAAGAGGAAAAAACAGCTCTCTCGAAAAGACACACCCTGCACAAGGTTCCGGCCCAGAAGGATAAGTCCCAGGACGGATATCAGGAAACTCGACAGCATTACGACGACGAGTACCCGGGCAATAAAAGCAAGCAAGCCGCCGCGTTCCTCGTCGACAAATCACCGGCCGTATTCCACATACACGACCCCGCTCAATTCTTTGATCCCGAGCCAAAAATGATGTGGAACAAATGGACGCGCGAGCTCCATCAAAAGGGTCATCAATCCGACGAACCAAAGGCCAAAGAGCCACGAGCGGAAGAACAACAAGACAAGGCAGCTTTCTGCGAATTCCACCAAAGAAAAGGGCACCCCACCTCGCATTGCCGCAAACTCAAAGAAGCTCCCCTAGACCAATATCAGAAAGGAAGGATCCGTTTTCTCGAGCACTTGCTTCCGCGAGCCCGGGATGGCAATCAACATAAGCAACCGTACATGCAAGGTCGTGACAGCAACCGAGCTTAGCCCGACAACCGCAGTCACAACGATGACCGTCACCAACGGTCCTCCTCTCGAATTCGGGAAGACGCGAGGTCTCCTCCCCCATCACGAACGATGATCGGAATGATCATGGGATGACTTCTGTCGTGCAACGACTCGGTACGATCTATCAAACTACACGAGAGAAAGACCGACACCTTCCTGAAGTGGAACTCCAGTTCGGACAATAGCGCACAAGACACGAGCGAAAAAGGGATCACATTCACCAAAGCCGATGCTGCCAGGGTCAATCAACCTCACAATGACCCCCTCGTCGTACAAATCCGCGTAGCTGACTGCGACGTCAACTGGGTCCTAGTCGACACAGGCAGCTTGGTCGACCTCATCTTCAAGGATACCCTGACCAGAATGAGCCTGCAAGGAGCCGAAATCAAACCAGCCGCCACCCCGTTCACCAGAATTGTCAAGTTTGTGGTAATCGACAACGTCCCGATCTACAACATTATTCTCGGGACCCCCTGGCTGCATTCAATGAAAGCAGTCACTTCAACGTACCACCAATATCTCAATTTCCCCAACCAGGCCGGGACATACACTCTCCGGAGTAACCAAAAAGTTTTGCGCGCTTGTTTCGCCATCGAGCACAAGCTGCGCAACAAAACGCCAACCTGCCTCGTCAACGAAGCATAGCTCCCAGGAGAACTGAGTCACCAAGACCTCCCATGTCGGGACATGGTCACACAAGTCAACATTGACCCGCGCAACCATACTTGCTGCATCGGGATCAGTGCAGACCTCAAGGGAAGCATCAATGAGGAGCTGGTCAAATTTTTAAAACAAAACGTCTCCACCTTCGCCTGGTCGGCAAGCGACATGCCCGACCTCGACCCGGCAATATGCAGCCACGAGCTCAACGTAGACCCAACCTTCAGACCAATAAAGCAGAAACGAAGAAAGCTTAGACCCGAGCGCGCGCAGGCTGTCAACGACGAAATCAAAAAGCTGACCGCTGCCGGTTCTATCACCGAGGTCAGATACCCCGACTGGCTAGCCAACCCGTTGGTCGTCAAAAAGAAAAACGGGAAGTGGAGGGTCTCCATGGATTTCACCGACCTCAATAAGGCATGCCCCAAGGATAGCTTCCCACTCCCCAGAATCGATCAGGTCGTGGAGGTCACAACGGGAAACGAGCTGCTCTCCTTCATGGATGCCTTCTCGGGGTACAATCATATCCCCATACATCCGAACGACCAGGACAAGACGGCATTCATCACAACCGCGGCACCTACTGCTATAAGGTCATGCCATTCGAGCTGAAGAATGCCGAAGCAACCTACCAGCGGGCAGAAACAATTCTAGCGGCCGCGCTCTCGCCCTGCAAATCTGGAACCAGGGCCACTACTGGCCAACAATTCTCCAAGACTGCGATAAGTGTCAGCGTCACGGCTCGATTATCCACTCTCCCACCGAGCTCCTGACCACAACGTCGGCATCCTACCCATTCATGCGATTAGCCATGGACATAGTAGGACCTCTACCCCGATCTCGTCAAAAGCGCTTCCTCCTGGTAATGACTGACTACTTCACCAAGTGGGTCAAGGCCGAGGCCTACGCAAAGATCACGGCGGAGGACGTCCGCAAATTCGTATGGAAGTTCATCATCTATCGCCACGAGATCGTGACGGACAATGGCGCCCAGTTCACTTCGGTCCTATTCGAAGACTTATGTGCGAAATGGAAGATCAGGTTAAGCAAGTCCACTCCGAGGTACCCACAAGGCAATGGGCAAGCAGAGGCAACAAACAAAACCATCCTCGACGGCCTCAAAAAATGGTTGGATAGTAAGAAGGGCCTTTGGGCCGACGAGCTAGACGGAGTCCTCTGGTCTCACCGTACAACACCCAGGACGGCGACAAATCGCACACCTTTCAGCTTATCCCACGGCGACCTCCCTTCGAGGTCGGAATTCCCACTTTCCGCCGCGTAATGCTCACACAGCATACCAACTTGAACAACACCCTGCTCTTAGGCGAGCTCGACTTCCTTGAGGAGCAACGCGACCAGTCCCTACTCCGCATCCAGAACTACCAGTAGCTAGCCTCCAAGTACTACAACAAAAAGGTTAAGGGCTGGTTCTTCACTGAAGGCGACCTGGTTCTACGTAAGGTCTTTGAAAATACGGTTGAACTGAACGCAGGCAAGCTCGGTGCTTATTGGGAAGGCCCCTACCTCATCTCCAAGATCATCAAACCCGGGGTCTACGAACAAACCACGATGAATGGTGACGCAATCCCGCGCTCATGGAACTCAATAAACCTAAAGCGGTACTACTATTAGGCCCCCGGGCTCCACTCTCTTCTTTATCATTGTAATCACCCGAACTACGAATGGCTTGATCCCTTCTACTAAAGGGTACGTAAGCAACCCCTAACCAGGGTGCAGCTATAAATCTAATAAAACTTTTTCAAAAAAAAAAAAAAAAAAAGAGCTAAAAGCTCACTCCTACACTACACAAGCTAATAAGTGCTAAAGCCGAGCTCAAAACTCGCACCCCTACAGCACACAAGCTATTAAGTGCTGAAGCCGAGCTCAAAGTTCGCACTACTACAGAACGCAAGCTATTAAGTGCTGAAGCCGAGCTCGAAGCTCGCACTCCTACAACACGCAAGCTATTAAGTGATGAGGCCAAGCTCGCTACTCGCCCAAAAAAAAAGACACACAAGCTTTAAGTGTTTTAAACCGAGTTCCACCTCATACCAAACCCTTGCGGGATAAATCAAGCAAACGCTTTGCAAATCCAATCTCATAAAAAGGGGGGCTTTATGCCAAAGTACATAACGGCACTACGGTCTACAAAAAAAAAAAAAAAAAAAAGAAGAAGAGAAAATAAGAAAGATTTACAACGGCACTTCGGCCTACAACATATATTTCTAAACCTTGTCAACACGAGTACTATCAATATCGTCCGGGCTCACCATCCTCGCATTCGTACCATGCTCACCCCGAAAAGGCTGCTCCGATTCCTGCGGCCCTTTGCAACCCTCGGTTGGCGACAGGGATGGGATCCCGATCTGAAGGGGAGGCACGGTAGTCTCGGTTTGAACGTGCAGCGCAGCGGCATCCGAGGCAGCTAGGGATGGAGTCAAGCCCATATGGGCTTGATCGGGCGAAGCCTGCCGAAGCTGGACACCAGGGGTGGGATCGGAAGGAACCTCCAAGTCTTCCGGGCTCAGCTCCGGGTAGACAACCTGATCCAACTCAGCCCCAAACTTCAGCTCGTCCTCCTTCAGCTTCGCCATCCGATGCGACGGCAGCTCTAAGCAATCTTCAAGCGCCATTTTCTCAAGATACTCCCGTGTGCCAATCACCTGACTAAGCAATAAGTGCGTAGGCAAGGCCCGGTCCCGACCAGCAAGATGGACACAGATCTTCTCCTTCTTAGCAGCCCATTTCTGGTTCCGAGCCGCCCATTTCCTTTTGACCCGATCATTCTCCTTGGCAATGGCCGCCTTTGCCCGCTCAATGGCACCCTCCAGCCACGCGACCTTAGATCGGAATGCTTCCCGCTCCCCAAAAACTTTTGCGACCTCCCCTCTCGCGAGGATAAGCTCCTCCTCAAGGGCGGCTGATCGCGCCTTCTCCGACTCTAGCTCGGCAAGCGCCTGATCCGCTTCCATCACCCGCGCTCGTAACTGCTCCATAGACGACTCCAGTGTGGCTTATCGGGCCTTCTTATCCTTCAAGCCCTTCCTGGTCTTGCGGATAACGGCCGATAACTCCTTCTCTCCCGCCTCGGTACGCAACTTTAGACGCTCATTAACCCACTCCTATTCGACGACCTGCCTCTCTTACCGCTCGCCAAGGGTGGCCAAGTTGACCATCGTCTGCAGAAACGGACAAGTTTTCGTTAAAAATAAAAAAAAATAAATAAGAACGAATTGAAAGTCGGGCTCAAACGTCACACAAATCTCACCCGAACTAAAGAGCGGGATGTGCTCTGAAACGCGTCAGACTCCGCCATCTCCGAAACAGGACAGAAAAAGGACCTCCTCCCAAGGGTTGTTGCGAAGACCAACTCGGCACATGCCACCTTGTCTGAAACAAAGGGCGCGTCACCGCGCTCATAGCTGAAGTCAAAGCTATGGTCCACGGGTTCCTCATCGCCACCCCCCGACGCGCTAAAACCATCACCACCAAGTACCTCGGGCTCATCCTTGGCCTCAGACTCCTTGGGCTCGTCGCTGGCCTCGACAACTTCAGGCTCAATGGACACCCGCTCCACGACCGCGTCGCCCCCTGGTTCTCGGACGCTTCAACCCCCCCCACCAGTAGACACCTTGGTCTCCGGGATCCCAGCCACATCGGGCCTATACCCACCAGATACCCCACCAGTAGGATCTTCTGACAGCTCGATCCCATGACCCTGCGGCACGTCCTCCCGACAAAGGGACGAGGATTGCACCCCAACGGTTCTTTGACCACTAGACACGTCGGTCTGACCGCCCACCCGTCCCAGTCGCGAGGACTCCACCTCATCGGTCCTTCTCTTCTTGGCAATTTTCTCGCCCTTACCCACAACCGCCCTCTTCCTGGGAACGGCCGGGAACACACCAGCCTGTTGCGGCTCTTGCCGGGCTGTCTCCTCCAAAGATGGAGAAGGATGCGCAATAAAGGAGTCTGAGTAGGACGGGATAGCAAATCTCGAACGACCTATTCACAAGAAACCATCAGTTCGGTAAAAAAAACAAAAAAAAGGGCAACGACCTACCAGACATTGCCTCAGTAACTCTCTCCGGGGTAAAGGACTTCCAATCTCTCGGATTCTGCGACCTAAGCACAGCTAGAACACCGGCGTAATCGGACAACTTGACACCGACAGTATGCGAACCTGAAAACAAAACCACATCGTCAGTTAGAATAAAGAAAAAGCATGTAACATGATCTACAAGTCCCTACCCGGAGAAAAATTCCAATCCCGGGTGTGTCTTCCTGTCGGGTCAAGACCAACCGCCTCGGTAGCACGGACGAAGAAGTAACTGAGACACCAATGGTCGACCTTGCTCAGATTATCTTCGATTAGATCCACCTTGGGCTTAAAGGAGGCATAGTATGTTCCCGAGTATGCAGAGTTCCCCATCTGATAGGTGAGGTCCTCGAACATGCAGGGAGTCACCATCACATCGCATTCCCACCCGAGAGTCAGCAGCACAACCATGCCCTGAATCGTGGCCCGACAAATCTGGTAAAAGGCCAACCCCCATCTCTTGCAGTACACAACAAACAGGTCGCGAAGAGGGAGACGCAGCCCGCACTTCATGAAAAAACTCTCACACAAGCAAACGAAACCCTTTGGAGGATTCCATTGACGTTCCTCCGGCCTGGGAAGTCGGAGCTCAATGGATCTAGGAAAGCCGCACTTCGACGCCAAAGTCACAAGAGACTCCGGAGTGCTCTAGGTCGGTGAACCATCCAGGTCGTAGGAAACCGGAGGAGGCTTCGGGCCCTAGGTTTCCGAGCCCTTCCAGTTCATCCACCTCCTCGTCCGCCCTGATCGGTGCCGCGACCGCCGGAGGAGGATCCTCCAGCCACTGACCCCCCTTGGCGAACCCCCGAAATCGATGGTGCGGACCCCAAAATTGATGGAGCGGACCGTGCCTCGCCTTCGCCGCCACGACACGGAGAGGAAGTACGCTCCGAACCGTCATTCGGCGAAGAACTTCTCGTCGGCGAATCGTTACGGTCGCTGAGAGACGCCGATTCGCCACTAGATTCAACCCTAAGCCCTCGAAGCATCGACGCCATCGCACGAAATAATGGAGAAAGCTTCCGGATAAATAAGCCCGATGGCGAAGAACCTTAGAGGTGAAATCCCGAACAAAAATTTCACAGGAAGGAAGAAGAAATTACCCTGAGTCTATGCGCAGAAGAGTAAGTCCGAAAGGAGGAAGAAAGGAGGAAGAGGGTTTAAATAGGAGAAGGAGGAGAAAGGGAAACGACGGCTCGACACGTGGCGAAAAGGCGCAAATACCAAAACCCTAATGATTACGCCACTTCGGTATCCACGCGCAGAAAGTAGAAATCGCTTAGGAGAACGTGAAACGTCTTTCACACTCCCACGCTTGGCCGATACGCGCAGACAATACCCGGTCTTGGCGGGAAAACTAACACGTGTAATCGATCATTCCCGCCCAACGAGTCCCAGCAGTCAACCCTAAAATCTTGGATACCGACCTGAGATGCACCGAGCTAAAGAAAAATCAAATTCGACGCATTCACCACGCCTCATGACATCGAACTGGGGGGTATTGTTGGAGGTAGGCTTAGCACCCACAATTAGCTAGGCCCATCTCAGCAAATAAGGCCCATCCGATACAAGCCCAGCCAAAAATCAACATACTTGGTCAAAGAGGGCCCACCGAGATCGCGCTGACATCTCGCGAAGAGATCAAGGGAAAAGACAACAGGTGGAAGGTAGCTCGCAAACGGTGCACTACCTGCGTAGGAGTTCGGCGCCGACTCATCATGATCTACCCGCTGCAGAAGCTGGGGCGTACGTCTCGAGGTACCTTACCCGCGAAAGGCGCTGGAAGCGCCACGTCACCCCGGAATCGCGGAAAGTTGCCTGCTCAGCCCCTGCTATAAATATCCCTTATCATGCATTTATTGGAGGGATTACTCTCTCTTATCATTTGTGACTCTCTCTCTCTCTCTCTGCACTATTTTAACTACATTATTTAGAACACCGAACTGGATTCCCTTTGGAACTAGTTCAAAAATCTAAATAATATGTTCTGTTTCAATCATCAATATAAAGAATATGGTCCCCGACCTGTTCACCACATACATCTGGCCTTCCCCTTACAAATCCCGATCTACTCTTTACAAAGTTGTGTCCTTTCTAATTACGAAAATCTCACCCCCTTTACATTACATTAATCACTCTAATCTGTTCGGTGACCTTCCGGATCAACATTTTGGTTGTAACTTTTTTTTTAAAAAAGTTTGATTGGTTCAAGGGTTTTCTGTAAATCAATTCTCGAGTTGGTTTTTATTTGCAACTCTACCATCGACTTGCCAAAAATACAAATCAAACCAATTAAGTCCATGTTAACCCGTTATATATATCCTTTGGCCGTATATAGATTTTACAGTTTGTATATCCCCGTGTATAAACTACCAAAACAACGTAGTTTTGACTGTTTTTTAAAACCTGGATAATGCAAAATTGAAGTTTGAACTTAAGAACTCTTAATCAAGTCCATATATATAGAACCATTATGCCACAAAAATATTTGTTGGAGTTACAAACATAATTATATTTATATAAACACAAATTTCTGAAACTTTCAGCAGAACCACATCAACTATACTCCTACATGACCTCACCTCAATCTCTTCAAATTTTTCAAACACAAACCCGAAAACTCGATTTCTCCGATGGTTCCACATGATTTTAGACTCAATTTATGTACCTCTATGCATCTCTTCCACCACCAGCTAACTCTGATATCGTCTGGTTGGATTCCGGTTAACGAAATGGACTCCAAACCCAACTCGACAACTTATGGGTCAGAGGTTGACCCTGATTTCGATTCGAAATCGGAAGAGCCTGTAGAGCAAACATCAATTGATGATTCTTTGAGAGATGGAAATGAAGCAACCCAATCGAAAGAAACGGGTCCCAATAATTTGGGAGAGAGAGAAGTGAAAGATAAGAAAGTAGAGAGAGAAGCAAGGAAGATGGAGAAACTGGGTTGACTAAAAAACTAAGATTTCGGAGATTGAAGTAGGAAGAAGAGACGATCGAGATGAGATGATCGTAGCGGATTGTCACGAAATTAATTGGTTTGACCTGCATTTTTGGCAAGTCGAGGGTAGAGTTGCAAATAAAACCAACTCGAGGGTTGATTTGCAGAAAACACTTGATTCAACGGTTGCTGTAGATTTAGTGTTATTAATAATTAAAATTTTCTATTTTGTTATAAAAATATATGATATACTCTATACTTTACTGTTTTTACTACGGATTTTGGTATTTTGTCTAAGCATTTTATTTGGTTTTGTGTTTTTTGAGGTAGTTTTCTCGTATTTGTAGTTTTAAAGTCTATATAGGTCAAATCATCAAAAATAGATGCAAAATGGAGCCAAAAACAAGTTTTCCACATCTAAGACATGTTTCCAAGTCCACAAGACCAGCCAACTATCAAGAAGCCAAGAAAGATGGACGTTAACTACTCAATTGGACAGCACATATGCACCGGAAGTTTCACCTTCGTTGGATGCCTTCTAGTTGATTGGATTGAGATGAAATTTGATGCCAACATATATGTTTGAGTTATCTTTCATATGCTATATCAAATACACCTATTTCGTTTTCTTATGGATTTTTTGGGTATTTTGAATACTTTTGGTTGGAAAGTATATTGATTTTATTGAAATGAATATTCATGTTTTTGTGTGTTGTCTCGAATTTCGGATTTTTCGGGTATTGTGGATATTTTTGGATATTTTTGGATACTTTCGGATCTGGATCCGAACATATCCGAAAAATTTTGGATCTTAAAAAAAAATACCCGATCCGAATTTTTGAAATACCTGATCGGTACCTAAATCCTTAAATCCGAAATACCCAAAACTCGAAATACCCGACCCGAACCCGATCCGAAGATCCGAACGCCCACCCCTATGTATGACTAGAAGTTATACTTCTGAAAATCTATTCGAACCTGAATTAGAGATATATATACTTGAGAGACAACTTAGAAAACAAAACTACAACAAAGGATGGCCGAGCTAGAAAACCAAGCCCTCTTTACTGAAGAAGAAGAACGACTCGCTCAAGACCAAGCTACTGCTCTCGATAACGTCAATGTTGCTCTCTTGCAGCGACCTCATGGTGTTAACCCTCTTGTCGCCAACCTTGGTGATTCAAACAACGATTCTTTAGCTCGAGATGGTGACCCTAACGCTCCTCTCGTTGGTGGTGCCCGACAACCTCCACCGTGAGTGGAAGATCATCACCCTTTTTTTACCAAGCTGCGTTTCAACAACTTCAGCAACAACTACTTAAAAAATCCATCCCCAAAGAGTGCAACAAGCTCTGAAACCAGCACACCAAAGGCCAGCACCGGCCGCTCAACACCAAAATCATCAAACCATTGGTGATTTTGACTCTTCCGATGTTTTATTTTTTGATATGAATCCAATTCGTCCTCCTAATTCTCAAAAGCATGATTTTGAGATTAAGCCACATATCATTGGATTGGTGAAGAAAAATAAATTACATAGCTTGCCCACCGAGCACCCGCTCGATCACATTGACACATTCGAGGAGATATGTAGCACAACTCGATCAAATGGAGTTTCCGTTGGTTATTTCAAGTGCAAGTTATTCACCTTCTCTTTGAATGACAAGGCATTAAGATGGATGAAGTCGCTGCCCCCTCAGTCAATTACAATTTGGAACGAGTACAAAGATGCATTCTTGAACCAATTCTACACCAAGCAAAGATCGAGCTCCATAAGAAGGAAGATCTCGGGTTTTCAACAAGGACCTACTAAATCTTTCTATGAGGCGTTGTAACGTTTTATGGAGTACACTAGACATTACAAGAAAACACGCGCATTTCTGACGACCTTCAAATTGTTAGAATTTTTTGACGAAATACCGAGGGAATACCGGCGAATATAATTCCCTCGGAAATCGGTCAGAAAATTCCGTCGATTCGAGGGTCATCGGAAATTGTTGAGAATTTTCAGGGAAATGTTCGACGAAATTCGGACACATTTATAATCACCGGTATTCCCTCGGAAATCGGTCGGAACATTCCGATCGTTTCAAGGCCGTCGGAAATCGGTGGAGAATTTTCGACTGATATCTGAGGGATATATAGCCGTCGGAAATTTCCGACCGATTTCTGAGGGATATATATCCGTTAATGTATATGTTGTAGTAGATGTTTTATAGCCGTTTGAAATTTAACAAACCGTCGGAAATCCGTCGGAAAATCGCTGAATATTTCTCTATAAATATGTCTCCCCCTCATTCACAACATTCACAACAAACACAAAGAAAAAAAAAATTACACAATGTCTTATTTTCGATCGTGGATGGACAAACCTCCGCGTGATCCCGCGACGGGGAAATTGACGAATGAGTTCGCACAAGGTGTGGAGGAGTTCATGACTTTGCGTCAAACATTAGCATGACATCGGAATATGATAATATGTATTGTCCTTGTACTAAATGTCAGAATCATAGATTAGTCTTTGTTAGGGAAGTAAGGAAGCACTTATATAGGACTAGATTTATGCATGGTTACAAGATTTGGTATACCCACGGATAAACTGATTAAATGGTGCAATATTATTGTAATTATGGTAGCACATCTGATAGCTTCGATAGTACTTCGTGTACTAGGTTAGAGGAACCAACACAGGAAGTATATGTAAACGCAGGTTACACTCATATGGTGAATGATGCGTTTCGTGAAAAGATAGCATCGTATCATGTTGAAGATGGTAACAGGATAGAGAAACCAAATTTAGATGCGCGAAAGTGTTTTGATATGCTAGATGCGTCTAAGCAGCCATTATACAAAAGATGTAGAGATGGAATATCGCACATATCAACTGCAAGCAGGTTGATGAGTATAAAGATGGATTTCAACTTAGCCGAGGATACTTCTTCGGTATACACCATAGACTTTTCGTCTCTTTTCTATACACCACAAACAAATTTATTTTTTACTGAACATCACAAATTTTTCATTCTCTTATAATTACAAAATAACGACTAGAAATTATGATTGGGTTTAATAAAATGGTAATCGCGTTTTAAAAAACTACGATTAAGATAATCCGACCCGTTTAACCCCTAACCCGGCTCCCTAACCCGACTCTTTAACCCGAACCCCTAACCCATGTTTCACATATATAAACGATTAATTTAATATATCCACATACGCTATTGACAAAAATAAAGAAGAAGAGAAAGTTAAATATACTTGGATCGTGTCAGTTTATAAATACTCCACCCAAACTCTAATCAACAAACCTTTTGATAAGTGAAAAGTGTTTGCATGTCGGCTTTCCATAAGATTTAATATTACTAGCTTTTTTAATTCTTCACAAAAGTTCGACCAAATCTAAACAAACCCACAAAAATGCAAAAATCATAATCAAAATTGGGAGACCAAACAACGGTAACAAAGCAATAAGAACGAAATTGAGCGGACTAACCAGAAAATGTAGAGGATTGAGAGATAGAAACGAGCAATGAAAGCGATGAAATCTCTGTTTTGCATTGGGTTTTGTTCCGGGTCGGGTCATATTATCTTAATCGTGGTTTTTTAAGCGCGATTTGACGGTTTTCTAAACATAATCACGAGATTAATTCAGTATGTTGCAATTATAATAAAATCTAAAATTCGTGATGTTTAGTAAAGAATAAATTTGTTTATAGCGTATAGAATAGAGACAAAAAATCTAGAGTGTATACCAAAAATAAACACATAACATTATAGATATACAAAAGAAATAATAATATTTTTGTACTATGTATATAAAATAAGTCAACGCGGGATAATTTTAGGATTCATTACCACGCACTAAATAAATACACTTAATCATTTAGTTCATTTTTGATCCCTATATAGCTGGACTTAACACGTGTTTTGAATTTGCGCTAGCTAAATAAATAGACTTAATCCTTGAATTTAACCAGTTTTAGCCGGGGTTAATTTTTTCAATGAACTAAAGGGTTAAGTAGAATTTAACATATCTACTCACCCGTTTCGCGATGACTTATTTTTCCTTTTAGTCTGGGTTGACATTTTTAGGACTTGACCCATTACTTAATTATTATGATATTATTAAATAATAATTAATTCATACAGTTCTCCGGCGGAAGAGATTGCGAAGACAGTTCCGACGACTCCGATGAAAACAGAGACGAGGGAGAAGACGATAATGGTGACATGAATACGAGACGAAGCAGAGACAGAAGAGTTGGGTTTATGGCTCTTCGAGGGTTTACTGTAGTGGGAAGGAGTTGCAGAGGCGGAGGAAGAGGAGGCGGATGCGGTGGTGAAGCGGTGGGAGAAGAGTGGCATAATCGTAAATCTGAGGTTGGTGTAAGGGCAAGTTCGGGTTTTGGAATTAATTGGGAGGGTCTTTTTAGATCTGTGTATATGCTTTTAGTGACGGTGGTGAAGTGTGTGTGTAGGTTCTGATTGCGAATCTAATTATTTTCTTCTTTTTGAGCCTCTTTTGTAATTCTCTTACACGAAATCTATTAGTTATGTAATAATTATTTTTAGTTATTGTACGTTTTTTATAAGTTAGCAGAAAGTAAGAGAGCAATGAATGCATTCACATGACGATTTATGAGATTCAATTGCCCAAAATATTGTGGAACTACTACAAAATTAAATGTTACACAAATAAGCTAACATGTGAATAAAACAAAAACTACCTAACCAGTTATGTATAGAAGCGGAAGAGAAAAGTCTCACTTACCCAAAAAATATAGATTCATCAATAACGGACTTGATTGGTAAGATATGTAGCTTTGATTTTTTTTTTTGCTGTAGAATTTATACGGTATAATTTTTTGTTATAACTGTAGAATTTTGTGTTGGAGGTAGGTTTAGCACCTCTAATTAGCTAGGTCCATATGCAAATAAGGCTCATATACAAATAAGGCTCATCTCAGCAAATAAGGCTCATCTGATACAAGTCTAGCCAAAAATCAGCATACTTGATCAAAGAGGGCCCACCGAACTCGCGCTGACGCCTCGCGAAGAGATCAAGGGAAAAGACGACAGGTGGAAGTTAGCTCGCAAACAGTGCACTACCTGCGTAGGATTTCGGCGCCGACTCATCATGATCCACCCGCCGCAGAAGCTGGGACGTACGTCTCGAGGTACCTTACCCGCGAAAGGCGCTGGAAGCGCCACGTTACCCCGGAATCGCGGAAAGCTGCATGCTCAGTCCCTGCTATAAATACCCCTTAGCATGCGTTTATTGGAGGGATTACTCTCTCTTATCATTTGTGACTCTATCTCTCTCTCTCTCTACACTATTTTAACTACATTATTTAGAACACCGAACTGGATTCCCTTTGGAACTAGTTCGAAAATCTAAATAATATGTCCTGTTTCAATCATCAATATAAAGAATACGGTCCCCGACCTGTTCAACACATACATCCGGCCTTCCCCTTACAAATCCCGATATACTCATTACAAAGTTGTGTCCCTTCTAATTACAAAAATCTCACCCCCTTTACATTACATTAAACATTCTAATATGTTCGGTGACCTTTCAACAATTGGCGCTCCAGGGAGGGGATTTAGAGATTTTCTATACGCAAACAACGGACCCAACAGCAGCAACAATGACGGGCCCACCAACCTCGAAAGCGCTATTGCCGCCTCCAATGGTCGATCAACCGCCATCGGGACAAACTACCCCGGCTCAAGCCGTGATTCACGAAAAAGCTCCTCAAATTCTGCCCCTCGTAGCTCCCCGCCAGCAGCAAGCCCCGCCCACAGCACCATAATTCAACCCGCTCAATAGCTTTGTCACCCAAAACGCGTCCCATACACCAGGAGACCAGCTCGCTCTGGCCTCCGCGATGGACACCTTGCTCACCAGGATAGACGAGTTAACACGCGCTACCAACCGTCGATTCGCCGAACACACAGCCCTTCACGACCGACCAGACAACCTCGGATCTCCCGCTGCTCAAACCCAAGCACCGACTTCTCGGGCGGAAATGATGCATCTCCAAAGGAATCTATTCGGGGAGTCGCCATCAGAGTTCGAAGGAGTACCCAGACAATTTGCCCCCACGGTAGATGGCTCCCCGGGAAACGAAACACGCCCCCAATGCGTCAGCTCGGAGCACGTCAGAGACGCCGAACTCGAAGCTATGAAAGAAACAATTCGCGCTATGACCTCCAAAGTTCACCAGACCACCAGTTCTGTCCCAGAAATATACCGCGTTCTAAGGGAAACGCAGAATACACCATTCACTCGTCGAATCGCGTCCATCCCATTCAGACATTTCGGCAAACTAAAGTTCCCACCGTACGCATGCAGGACATACCCAACCCAGTATCTAACGGCGTTCACCATTGCCATGGGGCGCGCCTATTTCACCCTAGAAGAGCGTGAAACCTGTTACTGCCAACCTTTCGTGGAGAACCTTACCGGCCCCGCCCTGACATGGTTCTCCAGGCTGGAGACGCATTCCATCGACAACTTCAGGGATCTCTCTACCGCCTTCCTCAAACATTACTCCATGTGCATCAAGCAGTCCGCGTCCGGCGCCGAACTCTGGGCCCTACACCAAGGAGCGAAGGAGTTGCTCAAATCTTTCATCGAGGTCTTAAAGGCAACGGCCTCTCAAAGCAATGTGACAGACGAATCCGTGCTCCCCGCCCTGAGAAACAGCCTCTGGTTCGAATCAACTTGAACAACACCCTGCTCTTAGGCGAGCTCGACTTCCTTGAGGAGCAACGCGACCAGTCCCTACTCCGCATCCAGAACTACCAGTAGCTAGCCTTCAAGTACTACAACAAAAAGGTTAAGGGCTGGTTCTTCACTGAAGGCGACCTGGTTCTACGTAAGGTCTTTGAAAATACGGTTGAACTGAACGCAGGCAAGCTCGGTGCTTATTGGGAAGGCCCCTACCTCATCTCCAAGATCATCAAACCCGGGGTCTACGAACAAACCATGATGAATGGTGACGGGAACTCAATAAACCTAAAGCGGTACTACCATTAGGCCCCCGGGCTCCACTATCTTCTTTATCATTGTAATCACCCGAACTACGAATGGCTTGATCCCTTCTACTAAAGGGTACGTAAGCAACCCCTAACCAGGGTGCAGCTATAAATCTAATAAAACTTTATCAAAAAAAAAAAAGAGCTAAAAGCTCACTCCTACACTACACAAGCTAATAAGTGCTAAAGCCGAGCTCAAAACTCGCACCCCTACAGCACACAAGCTATTAAGTGCTGAAGCCGAGCTCAAAGTTCGCACTGCTACAGCACGCAAGCTATTAAATGCTGAAGCCGAGCTCGAAGCTCGCACTCCTACAACACGCAAGCTATTAAGTGCTGAAGCCGAGCTCGCTACTCGCCCAAAAAAAAAAGACACACAAGCTTTAAGTGTTTTAAACCGAGTTCCACCTCATACCAAACCCTTGCGGGATAAATCAAGCAAACGCTTTGCAAATCCAATCTCATAAAAAGGGGGGCTTTATGCCAAAGTACATAACGGCACTACGGTCTACAAAAAAAAAAAAAAAAAAAAGAAGAAGAGAAAATAAGAAAGATTTACAACGGCACTTCGGCCTACAACATATATTTCTAAACCTTGTCAACACGAGTACTATCAATATCGTCCGGGCTCACCATCCTCGCATTCGTACCATGCTCACCCCGAAAAGGCTGCTCCGATTCCTGCGGCCCTTTGCAACCCTCGGTTGGCGATAGGGATGGGATCCCGATCTGAAGGGGAGGCACGGTAGTCTCGGTTTGAAAGTGCAGCGCATCGGCATCCGAGGCAGCTAGGGATGGAGTCAAGCCCATCTGCGCTTGATCGGGCGAAGCCTGCCGAAGCTGGACACCAGGGGTGCGATCGGAAGGAACCTCCAAGTCTTCCAGGCTCAGCTCCGGGTAGACAACCTGATCCAACTCAGCCCCAAACTTCAGCTCGTCCTCCTTCAGCTTCGCCATCCGATGCGACGGCAGCTCTAAGCTATCTTCAAGCGCCATTTTCTCAAGACACTCCCGTGTGCCAATCACCTGACTGAGCAATAAGTGCGTAGGCAAGGCCCGGTCCCCACCAACAAGATGGACACGGATCTTCTCCATCTTAGCAGCCCATTTCTGTTTCCGAGCCGCCCATTTCCTTTTGACCCGATCATTCTCCTTGGCAATGGCCGCCTTTGCACGCTCAATGGCACCCTCCAGCCACGCGACCTTAGATCGGAACGCTTCCCGCTCCCGCAAAACTTTTGCGACCTCCCCTCTCGCGAGGATAAGCTCCTCCTCAAGGGCGGCTGATCGCGCCTTCTCCGACTCCAGCTCGGCAAGCGCCTGATCCGCTTCCATCACCCGCGCTCGTTACTGCTCCATAGACGACTCTAGTGTGGCTTATCGGGGTTTCTTATCCTTCAAGCCCTTCCCGGTCTCGCGGATAACGGCCGATAACTCCTTCTCTCCCGCCTCGGTACGCAACTTTAGACGCTCATTAACCCACTCCTATTCGACGACCTGCCTCTCTTACCGCTCGCCAAGGGTGGCCAAGTTGACCATCGTCTGCAGAAACGGACAAGTTTTCGTTAAAAATAAAATAAAAATAAAAATAAATAAATAAGAACGAATTGAAAGTCGGGCTCAACCGTCACACAAATCTCACCCGAACTAAAGAGCGGGATGTGCTCTGAAACGCGTCAGACTCCGCCATCTCCGAAACAGGACAGAAAAAGGACCTCCTCCCAAGGGTTGTTGCGAAGACCAACTCGGCACATGCCACCTTGTCTGAAACAAAGGGCGCGTCACCGCGCTCATAGCTGAAGTCAAAGCTATGGTCCACGGGTTCCTCATCGCCACCCCCCGACGCGCTAACACCATCACCACCAAGTACCTCGGGCTCATCCTTGGCCTCAGACTCTTTGGGCTCGTCGCTGACCTTGACAACTTCAGGCTCAATGGACACCCGCTCCACGACCGCGTCGCCCCCTGGTTCTCGGACGCTTCAACCCCCCCACCAGTAGACACCTTGGTCTCCGGGATCCCAGCCACATCGGGCCTATGCCCACCAGATACCCCACCAGTAGGATCTTCTGACAGCTCAATCCCATGACCCTGCGGCACGTCCTCCGGACAAAGGGACGAGGATTCCACCCCAACGGTCCTTTGACCACTAGACACGTCGGTCTGACCGCCCACCCGTCCCAGTCGCGAGGACTCCACCTCATCGGTCCTTCTCTTCTTGGCAATTTTCTCGCCCTTACCCACAGCCGCCCTCTTCCTGGGAACGGCTGGGGACGCACCAGCCTGTTGCGGCTCTTGCCGGGCTGTCTCCTCCAAAGATGGAGAAGGATGCGCAATAAAGGAGTCTGAGTAGGACGGGATAGCAAATCTCGAACGACCTATTCACAAGAAACCATCAGTTCGGTAAAAAAAAAAAAAAGGGCAACGACCTACCAGACATTGCCTCAGTAACTCTCTCCGGGGTAAAGGACTTCCAATCTCTCGGATTCTGCGACCTAAGCACAGCTAGAAAACCGGCGTAATCGGACAACTTGACACCGACAGTATGCGAACCTGAAAACAAAACCACAACGTCAGTTAGAATAAAGAAAAAGCATGTAACACGATCTACAAGTCCATACCCGGAGAAAAATTCCAATCCCGGGTGTGTCTTCCTATCGGGTCAAGACCAACCGCCTCGGTAGCACGGACGAAGAAGTAGCTGCGAGACCAATGGTTGACCTTGCTCAGCTTATCTTCGATTAGATCCACCTTGGGCTTAAAGGAGGCATAGTATGTTCCCGAGTATGAAGAGTTCCCCATATGATAGGTGAGGTCCTCGAACATGCAGGGAGTCACCATCACATCGCATTCCCACCCGAGAGTCAGCAGCACAACCATGCCCTGAATCGTGGCCCGACAAATCTGGGAAAAGGCCAACCCCCATCTCTTACAGTACACAACAAACAGGTCGAGAAGGGGGAGACGCAGCCCGCACTTCATGAAAAAACTCTCACACAAGCAAACGAAACCCTTTGGAGGATTCCATTGACGTTCCTCCGGCCTGGGAAGTCGGAGCTCAGTGGATCTAGGAAAGCCGCACTTCGACGCCAAAGTCACAAGAGACTCCGGAGTGCTCTAGGTCGGTGAACCATCCAGGTCGTAGGAAACCGGAGGAGGCTTCGGGCCCTAGGTTTCCGAGCCCTTCCAGTTCGTCCACCTCCTCGTCGGCCCTGATCGGCGCCGCGACCGCCGGAGGAGGATCCTCCAGCCACTGACCCCCCTTGGCGAACCCCCGAAATCGATGGTGCGGACCACAAAATCGATGGAGCGGACTGTGCCTCGCCTTCGCCGCCACGACACGGAGAGGAAGTACGCTCCGAACCGTCATTCGGCGAAGAACTTCTCGTCGGCGAATCGTTACGGTCGCTGAGAGACGCCGATTCGCCACTAGATTCAACCCTGAGCCCTCGAAGCATCGACGCCATCGCACGAAATAATGGAGAAAGCTTCCGGATAAACAAGCCCGATGGCGAAGAACCTTAGAGGTGAAATCCCGAACAAAAATTTCACATGAAGGAAGAAGAAATTACCCCGAGTCTATGCGCAGAAGAGTAAGTCCGAAAGGAGGAAGAGGCTTTAAATAGGAGAAGGAGGAGAAAGGGAAACGACGGCTCGACACGTGGCGAAAAGGCGCAAATACCAAAACCCTAATGATTACGCCGCTTCGGTATCCACGCACAGAAAGTAGAAATCGCTTAGGAGAACGTGAAACGTCTTTCACACTCCCACGCGTGGCCGATACGCGCGGACAATACCCGGTCTTGGCGGGAAAACTAACACGTGTAATCGATCATTCCCGCCAAACGAGTCCCAGCAGTCAACCCTCAAATCTTGGATACCGACCTGAGATGCACCGAGATAACGAAAAATAAAATTCGACGCATTCACCACGCCTCATGACATCGAACTGGGGGGGGGGTATTGTTGGAGGTAGGCTTAGCACCCACAATTAGCTAGGCCCATCTCAGCAAATAAGGCCCATCCGATACAAGCCTAGCCAAAAATCAACATACTTGGTCAAAGAGGGCCCACCTAGATCGCGCTGACATCTCGCGAAGAGATCAAGGGAAAAGACAACAGGTGGAAGGTAACTCGCAAACGGTGCACTACCTGCGTAGGAGTTCGGCGCCGACTCATCATGATCTACCCGCTGCAGAAGCTGGGGCGTACGTCTCGAGGTACCTTACCCGCGAAAGGCGCTGGAAGCGCCACGTCACCCCGGAATCGCGGAAAGTTGCCTTCTCAGCCCCTGCTATAAATATCCCTTATCATGCATTTATTGGAGGGATTACTCTCTCTTATCATTTGTGACTCTCTCTTTCTCTCTCTCTGCACTATTTTAACTACATTATTTAGAACACCGAACTGGATTCCCTTTGGAACTAGTTCAAAAATCTAAATAATATGTCCTGTTTCAATCATCAATATAAAGAATATGGTCCCCGACCTGTTCACCACATACATCTGGCCTTCCCCTTACAAATCCCGATCTACTCTTTACAAAGTTGTGTCCTTTCTAATTACGAAAATCTCACCCCCTTTACATTACATTAATCACTCTAATCTGTTCGGTGACCTTCCGGATCAACATTTTGGCTGTAACGTTTTTTTTTTAAAAGTTTGATTGGTTCAAGGGTTTTCTGTAAATCAATTCTCGAGTTGGTTTTTATTTGCAACTCTACCATCGACTTGCCAAAAATACAAATCAAACCAATTAAGTCCATGTTAACCCGTTATATATCCTTTGGCCGTATATAGATTTTACAGTTTGTATATCCCCGTGTATAAACTACCAAAACAACGTAGTTTTGACTGTTTTTTAAAAACTGGATAATGAAAAATTGAAGTTTGAACTTAAGAACTCTTAATCAAGTCCATATATATAGAACCATTATGCCACAAAAATATTTGTTGGAGTTACAAACATAATTATATTTATATAAACACAAATTTCTGAAACTTTCAGTAGAACCACATCAACTATACTCCTACATGACCTCACCTCAATCTCTTCAAATTCTTCAAACACAAACCCGAAAACTCGATTTCTCCGATGGTTCCACATGATTTTAGACTCAATTTATGTACCTCTATGCATCTCTTCCACCACCAGCTAACTCTGATATCGTCTGGTTGGATTCCGGTTAACGAAATGGACTCCAAACCCAACTCGACAACTTATGGGTCAGAGGTTGACCCTGATTTCGATTCGAAATCGGAAGAGCCTGTAGAGCAAACATCAATTGATGATTCTTTGAGAGATGGAAATGAAGCAACCCAATCGAAAGAAATGGGTCCCAATAATTTGGGAGAGAGAGAAGTGAAAGATAAGAAAGTAGAGAGAGAAGCAAGGAAGATGGAGAAACTGGGTTGACTAAAAAACTGAGATTTCGGAGATTGAAGCAGGAAGAAGAGACGATCGAGATGAGATGATCGTAGCGGATTGTCACGAAATTAATTGGTTTGACCTGCATTTTTGGCAAGTCGAGGGTAGAGTTGCAAATAAAACCAACTCGAGGGTTGATTTGCAGAAAACACTTGATTCAACAGTTGCTGTAGATTTAGTGTTATTAATAATTAAAATTTTCTATTTTGTTATAAACATATATGATATACTCTATACTTTACTGTTTTTACTACGGATTTTGGTATTTTGTCTAAGCATTTTATTTGGTTTTGTGTTTTTTGAGGTAGTTTTCTCGTATTTGTAGTTTGAAAGTCTATATAGGTCAAATCATCAAAAATAGATGCAAAATGGAGCCAAAAACAAGTTTTCCACATCTAAGACATGTTTCCAAGTCCACAAGACCAGCCAACTATCAAGAAGCCAAGAAAGATGGACGTTAACTACTCAATTGGACAGCACATATGCACCGGAAGTTTCACCTTCGTTGGATGCCTTCTAGTTGATTGGATTGAGATGAAATTTGATGCCAACATATATGTTTGAGTCATCTTTCATATGCTATATCAAATACACCTATTTCGTTTTCTTATGGATTTTTTGGGTATTTTGAATACTTTTGGTTGGAAAGTATATTGATTTTATTGAAATGAATATTCATGTTTTTGTGTGTTGTCTCGAATTTCGGATTTTTCGGGTATTGTGGATATTTTTGGATACTTTCGGATCCGGATCCGAACATATCCGAAAAATTTTGGATCTTAAAAAAAAAATACCCGATCCGAATTTTTGAAATACCTGATCGGTACCTAAATCCTTAAATCCGAAATACCCAAAACTCGAAATACCCGACCCGAACCCGATCCGAAGATCCGAACGCCCACCCCTATGTAATATGTATGACTAGAAGTTATACTTCTGAAAATCTACTCGAACCTGAATTAGAGATAAATATACTTGAGAGACAACTTAGAAAACAAAACTATAACAAAGGATGGCCGAGCTAGAAAACCAAGCCCTCTTTACTGAAGAAGAAGAACGACTCGCTCAAGAGCAAGCTACTGCTCTCGATAACGTCACTGTTGCTCTCTTGCAGCGACCTCATGGTGTTAACCCTCTTGTCGCCAACCTTGGTGATCCAAACAACGATTCTTTAGCTCGAGATGGTGACCCTAACGCTCCCCTCGATGGTGGTGCCCGACAACCTCCACCGTGAGTGGGAGATCATCACCCTTTTTTTACCAAGCTGCGTTGCAACAACTTCAGCAACAACTACTTAAAAATTCCATCCCGAAAGAGTGCAACAGGCTCTGAAACCAGCACACCAAAGGCCAGCACCGGCCGCTCAACACCAAAATCATCAAACCATTGGTGATTTTGACTCTTCCGATGTTTTATTTTTTGATATGAATCCAATTCGTCCTCCTAATTCTCAAAAGCATGATTTTGAGATTAAGCCACATATCATTGGATTGGTGAAGCAAAATAAATTCCATAGCTTGCCCACCGAGCACCCGCTCGATCACATTGACACCTTCGAGGAGATATGTAGCACAACTCGATCAAATGGAGTTTCCGTTGGTTATTTCAATTGCAAGTTATTCACCTTCTCTTTGAATGACAAGGCATTAAGATGGATGAAGTCGCTGCCCCCTCAGTCAATTACAATTTGGAACGAGTACAAAGATGCATTCTTGAACCAATTCTACACCAAGCAAAGATCGAGCTCCATAAGAAGGAAGATCTCGGGTTTTCAACAAGGACCTACTAAATCTTTCTATGAGGCGTTGTAACGTTTTATGGAGTACACTAGACATTACAAGAAAACACGCGCATTTTTGACGGCCTTCAAATTGTTAGAATTTTTTGACGAAATACCGAGGGAATACCGGCGAATATAATTCCCTCGGAAATCGGTCAGAAAATTCCGTCGATTCGAGGGTCATCGGAAATTGTTCAGAATTTTCAGGGAAATTTCCGACGAAATTCGGACACATTTATAATCGCCGGTATTCCCTCGGAAATCGGTCGGAACATTCCGACCGTTTCAAGGCCGTCGGAAATCGGTGGAGAATTTTCGACTGATATCTGAGGGATATATAGCCGTCGGAAATTTCCGACCGATTTCTGACGGATATATATCCGTTAATGTATAGGTTGTAGTAGATGTTTTATAGCCGTTTGAAATTTAACAAACCGTCGGAAATCCGTCGGAAAATCGCTGAATATTTCTCTATAAATATGTCTCCCCCTCATTCACAACATTCACAACAAACACAAAGAAAACAAAAATTACACAATGTCTTATTTTCGATCGTGGATGGACAAACCTCCGCGTGATCCCGCGATGGGAAAATTGACGAATGAGTTCGCACAAGGTGTGGAGGAGTTCATGACTTTGCATCAAACATTAGCATGACATCGGAATATGATAATATGTATTGTCCTTGTACTAAATGTCAGAATCATAGATTAGTCTTTGTTAGGGAAGTAAGGAAGCACTTATATAGGACTAGATTTATGCCTGGTTACAAGATTTGGTATACCCACGGATAAACTGATTAAATGGTGCAATATTATTGTAATTATGGTAGCACATCTGATAGGTTCGATAGTACTTCGTGTACTAGGTTAGAGGAACCAACACATGAAGTAGATGTAAACGCAGGTTACACTCATATGGTGAATGATGCGTTTCGTGAAAACATAGCATCGTATCATGTTGAAGATGGTAACAGGATAGAGGAACCAAATTTAGATGCGTGAAAGTGTTTTGATATGCTAGATGCGTCTAATCAGCCATTATACAAAAGATGTAGAGATGGAATATCGTACATATCAACTGCAAGCAGGTTGATGAGTATAAAGATGGATTTCAACTTAGCCGAGGATATTTCTTCGGTATACACCATAGACTTTTCGTCTCTTTTCTATACACCACAAACAAATTTATTTTTTACTGAACATCACAAATTTTTCATTCTCTTATAATTACAAAATAACGACTAGAAATTATGATTGGGTTTAATAAACTGGTAATCGCGTTTTAAAAAACTACGATTAAGATAATCCGACCCGTTTAACCCCTAACCCGGCTCCCTAACCCGACTCTTTAACCCGAACCCCTAACCCATGTTTCACATATATAAACGATTAATTTAATATATCCACATACGCTTTTGACAAAAATAAAGAAGAAGAGAAAGTTAAATATACTTGGATCGTGTCAGTTTATAAATACTCCACCCAAAATCTAATCAACAAACCTTTTGATAAGTGAAAAGTGTTTGCATGTCGGCTTTCCATAAGATTTAATATTACTAGCTTTTTTAATTTTTCACAAAAGTTCGACCAAATCTAAATAAACCCACAAAAATGCAAAAATCATAATCAAAATTGGGAGACCAAACAACGGTAACAAAGCAATAAGAACGAAATTGAGCGGACTAACCAGAAAATGTAGAGGATTGAGAGATAGAAACGAGCAATGAAAGGGATGAAATCTCTGTTTTGCGTTGGGTTTTGTTCCGGGTCGGGTCATATTATCTTAATCGTGGTTTTTAAGCGTGATTTGACGGTTTTCTAAACATAATCACGAGATTAATTCAGTATGTTGCAATTATAAGAAAATCTAAAATTCGTGATGTTTATTAAAGAATAAATTTGCTTATAGCGTGTAGAATAGAGACAAAAAGTCTAGGGTGTATACCGAAAATAAACACATAACATTATAGATATACAAAAGAAATAATAATATTTTTGTACTATGTATATAAAATAAGTCAACGCGGGATAATTTTAGGATTCATTACCACGCACTAAATAAATAGACTTAATCATTTAGTTCATTTTTGATCCCTATATAGCTGGACTTAACACGTGTTTTGAATTTGCGCTAGCTAAATAAATAGACTTAATCCTAGAATTTAACCCGTTTTAGCCCGGGGGGGGGGGGGGGGGGCGGGTTAATTTTTTCAATGAACTAAAGGGTTAAGTAGAATTTAACATATCTACTCACCCGTTTCGTGATGACCTATTTTTCTTTTTAGTCTGGGTTGACATTTTTAGGACTTAACACATTACTTAATTATTATGATATTATTAAATAATAATCAATTCATACATATTTATATATTTATTTTAAAAATTACTCCGCGCTAATTATAGACAACATAAGTCAACGCGTGATAATTAAATAAATTTATCTAAATTTTATAATATATCTAAATATAATTCTATAATTATAGCGCGGGTTAATTTTTTCAATGAACTAAAGGGTTAAGTAGAATTTAACATATCTACTCACCCGTTTCGTGATGACCTATTTTTCTTTTTAGTCTGGGTTGACATTTTTAGGACTTAACACATTACTTAATTATTATGATATTATTAAATAATAATCAATTCATACATATTTATAAATTTATTTTAAAAATTACTCCGCGCTAATTATAGACAACATAAGTCAACGCGTGATAATTAAATAAATTTATCTAAATTTTATAATATATCTAAATATAATTATAGCGCGGGTTGACTATGTATATAAAATAACTCATGACTATGTACATTATAGATATGCAAAAGAAATAACTCTATTTTTTTAATTTATATCAAAATAAAAATTGAAAAATATTTTACTAATTTTATAAAAAAGTTAAATATAAGAAAATTGATTTTTTAAGAGTTCGTGAACTAACCACAAAACTAGAGTCATTAAGCGGTGCATAATAGAGTTATGTTTTCAAGATTATAGGTTTTACGGGTTAGCCCGAATAATATTTTAGTCCCTTGCAAAACGGGTTAAATAGACAAATTATTCTGTTCAACAACTCTATATATAATCATGAGTTAGACATATTATAAAATTCAAATAAAATCAAAATTGTTTTTAAATTTTAAAACAATTTTTAAATGACTTTGCGCTAATTATAGAGCGGATTAAGTCCTAATATTTATGATATTTATGAAGACTACATATTTATACATATATACACGTTCATATGACAGAAAAATATAGAAATACATTAATTATATATCTCTATAATACTATTTAAGAAGATATTTTTGAAAATGAACTTTATTTTGTAAGTTATTACATGAAATGTTATTACAAATAACAAAGAATAATTGAAATATGAAATGATATAATTGTCTTTTACAATTAGTGATAAAAATATGGAAAGTATTTATTTTGCATTAAATATGTTATTTACTATATATTTTTAGATAATAAACTATCCATATATATTCAAATAAAAAATTATATTCGAAATCTTGCTATATTTTTTTACTATAGTTTATTATATTTTATTTAAATTTATATCAAAATAAAAATTGAAAAATATTTTACTAATTTTATAAAAAGTTAGACACAAAAAAAATTGATTTAAAAAAAAATAATTCGTGAACTAACCACAAAACTAGAGTCATTAAAAGGTGCATAATAGAGTTATGTTTTCAAGATTATATATTTTGACGGGTTAGCCCTAATAATATTTTAGTCCACTGCAAAACGGGTTAAATAGATAAATTATTCCGTTTGACAAATTTATCTATAATCATGAGTTAGACATATCATAAAATTCAAATAAAAGCAATTTTTATTAAATTCCAAAACAATTTCTTTTGAAAAAATTTCCCCGCGCTATAATCTATAATATTATTTAAGAAGATATTTTTGAAAATAAACTTTGATTTGTAAGTTATTACATGAAATACCATTACAAATAACAAAGAATAATTGAAATAGGAAATGATATCATTGTGTTTTACAATTAGTGATAAGAATATGGAAAATATTTATTTTGTATTAAAGATGTTATCTACTATATATTTTGAAAGAATAATCAATCCATATATATTCAAAGAAAAAAAATATATTCAAAATCTTGATATATTTTTCACTATAGTTTATTATATTTTATTTGAATTTATATCAAAATAGAAGTTTAAAAATATTTTAATAATTTTAAAAAAAAATTAGACACAAGAAAATTTATTTTTGTAAGAGTTCGTGAACCAATCACAAAACTAGAGCTATTAAACAGTGCATAATAGAGTTATGTTTTCAAGATTATAGGTTTTACGGGTTAGCCTGAATAATATTTTAATCCAATGCAAAACGAATTAAATAGATAAATTATTCCGTTTAACAACTCTGTTTATAATCATGAGTTGAACATATTATAAAATTCAAATTATTTTGAAATTTTTAAAATTTCAAAATAATTAAAAAAAAAAAAAAAATTACCCCACACTAATTATATATATATATTATGTGGACATAAAAGTTGTTATTATATTTTTCGTCACTGTATATATATCATAATATATGTGGGAAAGTGAAGATGGTAATTGTATTGAAAGATTTTCAGAACTTCGATTTTTGGGCTGTAGAAAAAAGGTTTGTACAGCCAAAATTAAAAGTGAGTTAATTTTTGGGCTGTGAAATTTTCTTAAAAGACAAAGCTTGGTTGGTTGACTTTTGTCGCTATCAAGATTTTTCTAAAGCACTTTTGTCGCTATCGAGACTTTTGTCGCTTGGTTTCTGGAATTTTCCTAGTGGAAACCCATTTGATTCCAGGGAGAACTAGAATATAAAAAAAAAGAAATTTTGACTATATGTTGGTGAATATAAACTTTTAAATATTTAAGATCTCAATCCTGTGTTGACACATAGAGTAAACGACGATGTTCAAATTTTGAGAGATCTCAATCCTCCAACGCATATCGCTGGTGTCAATCAATTGTTTGATGATCGTTGGAATCCCCTTCCGTGTGGATCCATTAAATGTAATGTCAATTCCAATTGGAGAAACTCAGCTCTGCATTGCGGAGGAGCCTCGTTAGCTAGAAATGTGAATGGTGAGGTCTTGTTTCATGCTCGAGAAACTTTTACTTGCTCTTCCAACAGAAACGTGGCGGAACTAAGAGGAGTAATTTGGGCGTTACAGAGCATTCGAGATTTACATCTCACGGACGTGATAATTGCCATCGATTGTAAAGCGACCTTTGGCGCAATCACAAAATCTATTATATAATAAAATAGTTTTCTTTCAATCTAGAGTGTTCACCTCATCACCTTATTTACAAAAAAAATTTAAAACATTAAAATATATTTAAAACATAAAACATTAAAATATATTTAAAACATTCATTTAATACATGTCTATTATATTTATCATTATTTTTATGTAATACAAATTACAAAACTTTGTGTAACAAAATAGAAAAGTGATAATTCGATATTAAGAATCAAAAAAATTGTAATACTAATTGGATCAAAAAATAATGAAATATTTTCTTGAAAATGATATATTGTTAGATTTTCAACCAAAAACTTTAATTTAATATTTATCCTATTTAAAATGTTAGAATGTATAGTAGATAACATCTTTACATTTTTTCGGACCGGAATTGGTTTGTCGGACAAATAAATATATCGAGGATTTTCAAAGCCAAAACTTGGCCATTTACTAAATAATCGTCATAAATCTGGAAATGCTTATTACCCAATTTTTGTTAATGAGAGAGACTAAGTACCATTGAAGCCAATATAATATACTCTGAGAATCGTTCACATATTTTTGAAATAAGAAAGATGGAGAAGTTAAATCAACTCTTGCAATAACTTCACTCCAAGTTTTGGTGTCCTAAGAATTATCTTTGAAATAACCGAGGTTCCTATTAATCTACTTCTTCCCTCATTGTTCACAGATGAAATGGACTAAAGATCATGAAGAATGATCGCTATTCTAACTTCACAAAATTGCTAAAATTCTAAGATTTTGTGAAAATTTGATTGATGTTTACTTCATTACCCAGAACAAACGATGTGTTTCTTTTGAAAGGATGTTCGTTGATCGCATCAGCTCCATCTGCAATCACAACACCACATATATCGCAATATTTCCCCTCCTATAAATCCAAAACAACACACAAGATTTCAAAATTTGAACACCCGAATCTGGTAATGATAAGATACATAAAATTTCAAATTCTGAAATCATACCTTGAGGTAGGTGCGAGCATCGATGAAGAAGTGAAAATGGCGGAAACAAATGTGAGAAGCGGAACCATGGCTACCGAAGGCGTTGAAAGTCACAGCGGCCATCGAGGAACAGCTATGTGAGTGGGATTTGTTGGATTTTTAGAACCGATAGAGGATATGTTCTTCGGAGATGGGGAAAAAGGATATGTTCTTTTGTCAGCGGTCTTTCACGAATAAAGCAATACTTGGACCAAAATATCTATTAGCATAAATGCCAAAACATTAGAAAAAAATCTCTATTAGAGGGCGTAACTAAAAACAACTTAAAACTATACATACATAAAGAGATAATTTTAAACTCTCAAATATGTACTAAAATCATTTATAATCAAATGTAAGTGGTTTGTTTAGTTAATGTGTACATGGGCTGATGAGGTTATAATTGGCCTCAATATAAACTATAGATTCCGGGACAGAAATGTAATATTATACATTCAACTAAATATGTAATTTATGAGAGATTTGAAATGGTGTTAAAAAAATATATATAAAACTATAATTAGAATCACACAGTAGTCAAATATTACATATAAACACATGAAAAAGAATAATATTTCAACATAAGTAAACAACATAATTAAAAGAAAAAAACCGGTGTTATATACAAATACTAATAAGGAGAAATAACAAAACACACGCATATACACACAATGCAACTATAAACATAAACCGACTATTAAACTAAAATTCAATATTTTTTAAAAAAAATATTTCCTAAAAAATAACATATAAACAAATTTATAAAACATGAATATAAAATAAGCCTGCGCGAAGCGCGAGAGTCAATCCCTAGTTAGTTGAATGGCCAAGATACCGTGTTCTGACTGAGAAAATCATCATTCCTTCGACAAATTTTTGCTAGTTGATCTTTCGAGCTTGAAATCATCAAAGCGAATCATGTCACTCGAGCAATCTCAAAGAGTGTCACACGAGATGGAATGTTTCAATCTTACCTTGTATTAAGGGGTCAACTTGGCTCCATGATCAAATTCGGAGGAATGGTAATGTTAGCATCTAGATCACCTTTATATTAGTAAAATATTTTAATCTTGCTTGTTTATATCGTTGTTGTTTTTAACTTTTTTCCTGGGAACTTGTTATTGTTCTGGTTTTATGAGCTTTATCCTCAATAAATCTTTTGAGTTAAAAATAAATAATATTTAAGTTATATTATTATTAAATTAATTTCAATAAAATATTTTAAATATTTATTATATTTAAGAAAAAAACAAAGCAGACAAAATAAAGAAAAAGAAATAGATCCGAAAATGTTAGTAAATGATTTATGACTGGAAGAGAAACGAGAGTGGAATAATGAGTTAATTGATAGGGTATTGTGACTATTGTCTATAAAAGATGCTGAATTAGTAAAACATATGTTTTTGTCCAGTTATGCAATGATGGATCGATGGATTTGGCCATATGACAGAGACATTCTTCTAATCTAAAATTGAACCAAAGAATTGAATTTAACTAGGGTCCCCGCCAATTGCTCATCAAACCATGGAAAAATATATCTGACGAATATCCATAATTACCAATAATATAACCATTTTATTTTTCATTTTCATCTGAAGAGAATCCATAATTACCATCAACATAACCGCTTTGATTGTTTTACCACGATCAACTACATCATTCCCAACATTCACAACAATTGCATGGACAATGATGTTTCCATCCCCATCAAGTCGTTGCCCTCTCTCATTGCACAAATGACCCTCTTGGTCTCTCAAAGTTCCAGCATCATCACGAACCAATACCACTGGATTATTCATCTCTGCTGGCTTCTTTGTTTTTCTGTTTGCACGTTCCAAGTTTGCTAGCTCCTTGTTGGAAAGGTTAACTAGTTGAGTTTTCTTGGTCCTCCTGGTTTCGCGAGTGGACATACACCTGAAACACAAAAGACAAGGCATGTAAGTAGCAAAAATAATGATGAGTATCGACCGACACTGGGTGGTGTCGCTCGACACTGGGTGGTGTCGCTCGACACTGGGTGGTGTCGCTCGACACTGGGTGGTGTCGCTCGACACTGGGTGGTGTCGCTCGACACTGGGTGGTGTCGCTCGACACTGGGTGGTGTCGCTCGACACTATCGAACTTAGTCGAAATTCTAGACTAAAATCTAATGGCGAATTAAAAGTCCCCGACAACGGCGCCAAATTTGATAAGCTCAAATGTAATACCCTAAAGTACTAACAGATTTGTCGATTGTAGTATTTAGGGGTCGAATCTACAAAGACTCAAGAATCACACAATATATTATATAGGTTCAAATTAAGCTAAGTAAATCAATGAAACAAGAAAGTAGTAACGCAAATTAAAGGGTTTTAAATTCAATGGAGAGGAGATAGGTTCAGAGTATTTCTCAGGAAATCAGAGAATGCAAATAAACTAATCAGTTAGGATTCAGGTTAAGTCCGGTTCTTGAACTCAAATCACTAAGCTATAATTAATCAACGGTCGTTGCGAGAATTATCTAAGTCTAAATCTCAGAATTCCAAATTTTTTTGCAAATCCTAAAGACTAAACTAGCTTTAATTCCATGTTCGACATGTTCACAAAACAACTAAACCAAATTTCCTTGCAGATAGTTATTTTGCTCACCCTAGGTTCTATCAGATCATCAATTGCACTGTCGTGCCTAATCGATTAACCTAAGATCTAAGTTCCAGGTGATCAATCCATAATTAGCTTTAAGAACAATCTATGGTGAAAAACTAATTCAGATTATGAACCCTAACCAACTAATTAACCTAACATTCAAAGAGATCCCTTATTGAGAACCCTAAACCTAACATGAGATCTACTCAGACATGGATATTGAAACAAACAACATGATTGAATAAATCTCTGAAATTAATAATAAAGGAGAAAGAAAACAAGGGTTCGAAATCTTCTCCCGGACGAACAGAGTTTCAGACTTGTCTTTCTCAAAAGCTCTCTCAACAAAATCAAAGATAGAAATAAAGCTTAATGCCAAAAAGGTGGTTGAAAACCCTAATTATAATGCTAAAACACGTTTTGGGGCTTCTTGTAATTATTAAAGTCTTCTGGATCAAAGTGTAAAATCTTCAGACTTGTAAAAAGTCCCAATCCTTCTCTTCATGCGATCAGTATCGACCGACACCATAAGTGGTGTCGATCGACACAAGGCTTCTGTGTTGACTCTTCAGGCTGGTGTCGCTCGACACCAGGACTTCAACGTGATCCTTCACCTGCATGATCTTGCTTGGCTCCAAAATGCTCCAATATCTCCAATTTAGCTCCAAACGTACATAAACCTGTAAAGACTCGAAAAGACTCCAAAAATACTAGAAAGACTCTATAAATAAGACCTATATCATGGTTAAAAGCGGGTAAAAACCATGATATATCAACTATTTCCAATGTGGGATGTCGACTCACCATACATGTTTCCATCTCCAACGTTTTTGTTAACGTTCTCATTATGGTCATATATTTCTATTCGATTCGCATGCACATAAACATGAACCAATATATACCAAAAAAATATTAGAAGTTAAATATAAAATAAATAAATTAAACATAGAGAATATTTTCGTAACAATTAATTAAATCCAAATTTTCATAATTAATTAAATTCAGAAATACAATTTAATTCAATTGAATGCAAAGACTAATTGCATTTTCTAATTAATTAAATAAAATCACATAGTCAAGAAAAATAATTATGCAATAATTGCTTGCAATTAAAGTTGGTACTAAACCAACGAATTTCAAAACCAAAACAGGAAACAAGGAATCGGTTCCACCGGATATCGCTAGAAAGCGTTCCGAAAATCACTTTTAAGAGTTTTGGGAAGTCACTATAAAACCAATACAAGAAAACACAGTTTTTGTGACCAAATTTTGTGACTCTTTTTTTGGTCGCAAAAAAGTGGGACGAAAGTGTGACTAATTTGCGACTACTTTGCGACTACTCGCAATGCAGTGGCAAAACAGTCGCAAATTAATGACGAAACAGAGGAGTCACAAAAGAGTCGCAAATTTGTGACTGATTTGGAGTATGACTTTGTACTCACAAAAGTAGTCCCAAATTTGTGACTGATTTGCTTCGGTTTTACCACTCCAGTCGATTTAAAAAAAAAAAAAAATTAACAACGAAACATAGGAGTCACAAAAGAGTCGCATATTTGTGACTGATTTGTAGTCTTACTTTGTAGTCACAAAAGTAGTCCCAAATTTGTGACTGATTTGCTTCTACTCATAACATGTATAAGTAGTCACAAAATGGTCTTAAATTTGCGACCGTTTAGCAACTCCACTCCATTTTTTAATAGTAGTCACAAAAAGGTCCCAAATTTGTGACCGTTTAGCAACTCCACTCGATATTTTTTTATTAAAAATCATCAATATTGAATTGTAAATATGTTAATTTGTAAGTTTTTACATATATTTAAACTACTATATACATTGAATCATGATAATAGAGAAAAAAACTTTTAAATTCTAATATTTTTAAATTTATGTTTGTATATTCTTAAAAATGTAGTAAGTGTATATGTTTTTTTATATGGAATGATTTTGAAAGATAGAAATTTTTCAAAATTTATTTACCATATCTTAGTTTATTGTTTAAATAGAGAGTTTAGTGTTAGAATTAGAAAAAGAATGATTGCAAAGTCATATTTAGAATAAGAATGATTGAAAGTTTAGGGTTTAGGGTATAAATTTGTGATTTATTAAGTATAGTTATAAAACGGTCTCACATTTGCGACCACTTTAAAACAATTTTGCGATCATTTCAAATTTCATGAAATTTTTTGATGAAATATTAGGCGGTAACTGATCCCTTCTTTTCTGCTATTTGCGACCACTTTTGCGACTAAGTGAAGTTATTATCCTTCTCTTTTTCTTTTCCCGGCACCACCATGCTCGGTGTCAAATCTGATGGCACCCCCGTGACCACCTGATCATCCTTGTGCAGACATTTCTTCAGCATCGACACATGAAACACCTTGTGGAATGCCTGCATAGACTCCGGCAATTCTAGCCGATAAGCCACCGGTCCGACCCGCTCCAGCACCCTGACGGGACCCATATATCGCGGACTCAACTTAGTCTCAGAAATGGACCTGTTCGGACCCCTCAACATGGCCATCTTCAGATAGACCAAATTGCCAACTGCGAACTCCAGCTCCTTCCTACGCCGATCTGCGTAGCTTTTCTGACGATCCTGAGCTTCCTTCATGTTCATCTTCACAATCCGGACCTTCTCAGTCGTCTCCTGCACAAAGTCAGCCCCAAACAGGCTCCTCTCCCCCATTTGTGTCCAACATAACGGGGTCCTGCAAGGCCTACCATACAACGCCTCAAATGGTGCCATGCCGATACTAGCCTGGTAGCTGTTATTGTACGCAAACTCCACTAGATTCAGATGATCCGCCCAATGTCCACCCCAATCCAACACACACATCCTCAACAGATCCTCCAACGTCTGGATAGTCCTCTCCGACTGCCCATCGGTCTGGGGATGATAAGCTGTACTCATGTGTACCTTAGTGCCCATCTCCTTCTGGAAAGCGCCCCAGAACAACGAGGAGAACTTCGGATCTCGATCTGACACTATACTCACCGGTACCCCATGCAGCTTCACAATCTCCCTAACGTACCTCTTGGCCAACACTTCCGCACCGTCGGTCTTCTTTATGGCCAAGAAGTGCGCAGACTTGGTCAACCTATCGACGATGACCCAAATAGCGTCCTTGGTTCGAGACACCGGCAGACCCACCACGAAATCCATGGTGATCATGTCCCACTTCCACTCCGGAATGGGTAAACTCCTCAACAACCCGCTCGGAACCTGATGCTCAGCCTTCACCAACTGACATGTATCACACCCCGCAACCCAGCTGGCAACATCCTTCTTCATCCCTACCCACTGGTAATACCGTTTGAGGTCACGATACATCTTGGTAGCTCCTGGATGAATAGAGAAACGGCTCTGATGTGCTTCCCTCAGGATTTCCTGCCTCAACACTTCGTCCTTCGGTACACACACCCTACCCCTCAAAAGGATAGTTCCATTGTTGGAGAACTCATACTCAGACCGCTCTGCCCTGCCAGCCTGCATTAATTCCGCATCCAACTGCTGTGCTACCCGCACCATAGTCAGAATATCCGCCTGATCCACCGCCTCTAAACCCAACGGCTCAGGCTCCTCAGACACAGCACACAGTCTCAGGGCACTCACCATGCCTACCAACGCCTCTGTATCTCGCTCAGTGTCTAAAATAACCCGCTTCCTGCTAAAAGCATCGGCTACAAGATTCGCTTTACCGGGATGGTAAGCTATCTCCAGGTCATAATCCGCAACAAGCTCCATCCAGCGCCTCTGTCGCAGATTCAGCTCGGGCTGGGTAAAGATGTACTTCAGACTTTGGTGGTCTGTGAACACCTGAACCTTACCGCCATACAGATAAAACCTCCAGATCTTCAATGCAAACACCACGGCAGCCATCTCAAGATCGTGAGTAGGATAATTGCATTCATGTTTCCTCAACTGCCTGGAAGCATATGCAATCACCTTACCCTGCTGCATCAATACACAACCGAGCCCCACCCTGGACGCGTCTGTGAACACGACGTATGGCTCATCCGGCTTCGGCAAGGCCAACATCGGAGTACTCACCAGCATCTCCATGAGCTTCGCAAAGCTCTCCTCACACTGGTCCGACCACACGAAAGGAACGTCCTTCCCGGTCAACTTGGTCATGGCCTGCGCCATACTAGCAAACCCCTTGACGAACCTCCTGTAATAACCCGCCAGACCCAGGAAACTGCGAATCTCCGAGGCATTCTTCGGTCTCGGCCACTCCTCAATCGAGCGAATCTTCTCCGGATCCACTGAAACACCACGATCAGATACGACGTGCCCCAGAAATCCGATCTCCCGCTGCCATAAACTACACTTGCTCAGCTTAGCGAACAACTGTTGCTCCCGTAGCTTCTCCAGAACCTTCCTCAGGTGAACCATGTGCTCCTCAGGACTCTTCGAATACACTAGAATGTCGTCGATGAAAATGATGACGAACTCATCCAGATACTCCTGGAACACGCCGTTCATCAACCTCATAAACGCAACCGGTGCATTCGTCAACCCAAACGGCATCACCACAAACTCGTAGCGCCCGTATCTCGTCCTGAAAGCCGTCTTCCTGATGTCCGACTCCGCTATCGGGATCTGATGATAACCCGATGCCAAATCAATCTTAGAGAACCACGAAGCACCCTGCAACTGATCTAGCAACTCATCGATCCTCGGTAATGGATACTTGTTCTTCACAGTAACCCGGTTCAGCCCCCGATAATCAATGCACAACCGGAAGCTCCCATCCTTCTTCTTGACGAACAGTACCCGTGCACCCCACGGAGAACTGCTCGGTCTAATGAAACCCTTTTCCAACAACTCCTCAAGCTGCTTCTTAAGCTCAGCCATCTCCGCTGGAGCCATCCTGTAAGGAGCCTTAGACAATGGCGTCGTCCCCGGCTCTAACTCAATGGTAAAAGGATCCGACCTGGATGGTGGTAACCCGCTCAACTGCTGGAACACATCCTCGAACTCCCATACCACCTAAATATCTCGCACCGCTGACTCCCCAACCTCACCAGGTATCGAAATGGTAGCCAAATAGGCCTCACAACCCTGCTCGATCAAACGCTCCGCGTGAACCGCGGAAACGACGATACCTCCCGGCACCGGTCTCACCCCCTGATAAACTAGTCTTCTGTTAGCATGCTCGAAAACCACACGACCCCGGTGACAATCCAAATGAGCCTTGAACTTTCCCAGCCAGTCCATACCCAAAATGATGTCATAGAGTTCCACTGGACACACTATCAAATCTGCTGGCATCAGCTCTCCGGCGATAAGAATGTCGACACTCTCCACACAGCCCTGAGTCCTCAACAAACGACCCCCAGCAACTCTCACCACACCCGAGTGGTACCCAGACCCCTCTTGGATACCGCTCCCCGACACCCAATCCGGTGTGGCAAAACTGTGGGACGCTCCGGAGTCAAACAACACATGTGACTCTACCCCAGCTACACTAAGGGTCCCTAAGCACGAAAAGGATTTAAGGCAAACAGCAAACACAAATTACAGAGCGAGTAACTGAAATTACAATCAAACAAGAACATAATTAAGGTAGCTAACCAGTAATCGGTCTGCTGCCGCTCGCCTCGCCTGACTCCGCGCCTATGGTGAACACCCTCGGTGCCACCTCGGCCCGTTTCGGAGGCGGTGCCTCGATCCTCACAAATGGCTGAGCCAACTTCGGACAATCCTTCTTGATGTGACCGGGTTCCTTGCAATGGAAGCACACCTGCCCCCCTCGAGAACAATCCGCCACGCGATGTCCATAGGCTCCGCACCCGAAACAACGTGGTCCAAAACCCGCTGCCTTGGAAGTATCCTCCCACTTCCTCTTATGTCCCTGCTGCTGACCAGACTTACCGCCCTTGCTCGGAGCAACACCCTGACTTTGAGGCCGCCGCGGAACCTCTGGTACTGCAACCTTTAAACTAGCCTCCTGCCTCATCCACTCCTCAAGCTGTGCTGCACACTCCACCAGTTCGGACACCGACTCGAACTTGCGGACGATGCATCGGTTCCTGAGATCGATACGCATACCTCGCATGAAAGCACAAATCAACTCATACTCGGTATCTGTACCCCGACCAGCAAACCGCTTCAGCCGGTTGAACTCGGCCTCGTACTCCCGAACCGAACGAATCCCCTGTGACAAGTACAGAAACTCCCCCTGTAACCTGTCGCGAGCCTCCCACGGAAAATACTTGAGATCGAACTCCCTCCGGAACTCGTCCCAATACCACACTACTCCCGCCCTCCTCGCAGCAACACCCTGCCACCACTCATGTGCATCTCCCTCCAGATAATGCACCGCCAAGTCAACCCTATACTCCTCAGGGCATCTGATCGACTGGAAGTTCCTCTCCAACCTAGACCTCCACTCATCAGACTCGATCGGTCGAGCACCACCACTGAAAAACTTGGTGCCCGACCTCTGCATATGCTCCATCACCCTCAGGTATGACGGAACCACTGGCTCGGCCTCAGCAACCACTCCCGGAACTCCCGGAGCAACACCACCCGGCATCGCGGCAACCCCCTGTGGCGCCACTGGAGCTGGAGCCGGTACCACACCAGGTAACCTCTCCAAGAGCTGGGCCAACATGCCCAAAACAGCCCCCATCGGGTTCGGGCCCGCACCCGCCTGAGCACCACCCGACGCCGGCACCGCACCATACACGGCCGCTGGCTCCGACTGACCTTCCCCCTCGGCGTGCTCATACGCCCCCTGCTCCACCGTGACACTCTGCGTCACATTCGCAGCCGCTCTGCCACCTCTACCACCTCTGCCGCCACGGCCTGCTCTGCCGCCCCGACCACGGCCGCCACGACCACCACGACCTCTGAGACCTTGCCCAACGTTATCAGAATCAACCATCTGCAATAACAACTTGTTACTAATTGACAACAGCAATAGTAAAACAAACACGAGTCTTACCGTGGAATCTCATTGAAGGCTCGAAGAGGATGATCTAGAACTTCAAGCTCAACAATTGACTAACTCACATAGACAGTTCTAATAGCGGAAATTTTTTTTTTTTTTTTTTTTTTAAACCGTCCTAGAACCGTAAATGCTATGATACCAAATTGAAACAACCGCACCCATTTTTTTTTTTTGCAAACAATTACTAAAATCCCATAAATAATAATAATTGAACCTCACAAATTAATTTCCGGTTCAAGATTAAAAATCCGAATAATCAAGATCATAAATTATTAAATAAAATCACCAAATAAACGACAAGTCTAGATCACCCCCTCTTCCTCGCCCTGATCCCATGGTCACACTTTCTCTTTTCCTGCATCAATTAAAACATAAGAGATGCATAAGTATTTCGAAAAATACTTAGTGAGACAATCCTCCCATCTACAGGCTAACAAATAATTAAGATAATTAATATAGAATATCACGAAAATACCGAATAAATCAAACATCTCATGAAACACTCGATCTAGACCCTCCGAGATTGTAAACGGCCTATAATCACGAAATCACATCAATTATCAAAATTATTTAATTACGCCTATGGTCCTGCACTCACCTTATTCCCGCACAGAAAGTTTCACGAGAAAATTTAGCAATTTTCTAGAACTCCCCGGGGTGAATAACCTTCTATTAATCCACCTAAAAATAAAAATAATAAAATAATCAAAACAAAGTTCAACTATTCTAAACTACATGACTTATCATCGTCTTCGTAACGACTCTGCAACAACAGCCGATCACCACCGCCGGTGCAACTACACCACCACCGGAGCTCACCACCGGGACCACTACGATCCAACCACCGAACACGAACCCCGCCGCAGACACCAACACGTCACGACATCGTCGATCATCGACAAACTCCACCTCCGGGGCCACCACGATCCAACCACCGAACACGAACCCCGCCTCAGACACCAACACGTCACGACATCGTCGATCATCGACAAACTCCACCAACAGCACCACCGATCACCCCAACATGGATCGACGTTCGCGGAAACACCGACGCTTGACCCTCACGTCACCGCCATCATCATCCGTCTCCGACCACCACCACAAGACTACTTTGATTCCAACGTGAAAACCAAGCTAAGAGGAGAACCCTTACCTCTAAGACTCGACAACGACAGCCCGATGGTGAATCGCTCACGGCACCGCGGAACCTCCACAGATCCTTTATCACGCCAACGAACACCACCGCCCGACTCTCTCTTCCTTCTTTCCTTGCTTCCACACCAAAAACCAACACAACTTGACGGCTAGGGTAATGGGAGCTCGGAGGCGGCGATGCTTACGCACATATATACATATGTGTGTTCAAGTTTCCTTATTACACCAATCGGTCCTCACCCTTCCTCCCCTTCCGAAAGTTGACCCCAAACTTTCAAGATTATCAATTACACCCGCCGGTAAAAATTGATTTATTCAATTTAAACCCCCCCCCCCCCCCCCCCCCCTAACTTCTGAAAGGTCAAATTAAACCCAATTAATGGATTACGGGTGTTACACACTCTTTCCTTAATTATGAAAACGCCAGAAAGTAAAATACACCTGTAGTGTGACAGTTGCATGGCGCTCTGAATCCCATGATACAACTGCATTTTTCTTATGATTCGCATCACCCAAAATCATAAGCTTTCGAACCATTTTTTTTATGTTGTACTCTCATGGAGAAAAACCATAAGACAAGAAAAGAAAATAAAGTGAAGAGATTGTTCTTGTTGTTTTTTTTTCACCAAGAACAAAGGCTCTTATTAGCCTTTTCTTTTTCTTTGCATGTTAGCTCTCAAATAGCCATTATGGTGATTTTATTATGGTCATTAAGTTAGACATTAATCTCTAAATTAATTTTCCAATTTATTTTTTTGACCAAGTTTAGATATTTATAGTGATCAACTACAAAACCACAACTTGATGCAAAAATACATGTTATTGGACCAAGGCCCATCTACCCAAATTCAAACTGAAACACGAGCCCGAGTCCGGCATGTTGGTTTAGTATGAGTTTTCTCTCTTGACCATAAAGTTGTCCCAAGGTTTTGAAACTTGTTCAGAATTCTCCACTATATATACTAGAGGATTTCGCCTCAAGTTTCCAATGTGGGACATTTGCTAGTTTTTACATTTAGCCAATTTTGGAAGCATTTCAAGCTTTCCAAATCACCCACTTTGGATCTTTATTTCTCATTCAAATCAAATCAAATTTTGACAAGTGAATACACTATGTTATAGTGCTCACGGCAACGATTTCATCGTGCCCGAAATCCGGTCATTCCGACAGACGTCTCCACCGGAATACCCACCGAAAAAGTGGTCAACGCCACTTCGTCAAAAACGAGTTACAACATCGGATTGGATTGGTGTTTTACAGAGAACATAGATAAGTTTGATTAATAACAAAGAAGAAATTATGATCGAAATAATCAATGGAAACAACCACTGTTTGGCTGGTTAAAGTGCAACTACGACGGTAGCTTACGGCAAAATTTGGTACATACGGGTATTGGATGGATTCTCTGTGATCACACATGAGCTCATATATGTTCTGGATTGTCAAAATTAAAAGTGGGACAATCCTCATTACAAGCAAAGGCAATGGGTTTCTTATAAGTTCTTCAAATTATTTGGGCAAAAGGGTGGAGAAATGTCTGGTTTGAGGGAGATAACTTGAAACTAATTAATTTGATCAATCGGCAAGAAGAAAATAATGAAATTGATAATTTGTTGGTGGACATTCGATATTGGATGATGAAGTTGCCCGGATGCTCCTTGGGATATATTAATCGAGAAAGGAATAGTGATGCAGATGTTCTTTCAAAGAAGGCTTATGAAGCAAATGAGTTGTGTTGTTTTTTTTTTCAATATTCCTCCTGTTTGGTTAATGAATTATTTGCATATTCCTTACACTATTTAAGCCAATATAATCATATGTTCAAAAAAGGAAATGGATGTTAATGAAATATTTCTCGTCACGTTTTTGGAAAAAAAAAACAATTATGAATTTGTATATATTTTACGAAATTTAGAATATGTTTTCTATATTTTCTACGTATTTTAGTATTTGTATTCTGATTTTCTTTATATGTTCTATGTACTTTATAATATGTATTCTGCATTATCTATGTGTTCTACGAATTTAGAATATGTATTTGGCGTTATCTGTATGTTTTACAAAGTTTAGAATACATATTCTACGAAGTATAAAATATGTATTCTGCTTAGTTTAAAAATCTAGGATTCTTATGAAAAAAAAAACGCATGAAACTAAAAACACTCAGAAATTGCAAAAAACACTAACGGCTACAAGCTCTTCCTCTCTGTTTCTCTTTTCATTCTCATCTTATTCTCTGCTTAATTCAGTCATCTCTATCTCTTCCTCTCCATTTCTCACCATCAGCAGTTTTGGTGATAAATTTTGAAACTCAATGGATATAGGTTTATAGAAGTTATAACAATAATGACATGCCAAATTATATTAGCTCTCGTAATTTTTGTCCTCTTCATATCTTTACATACATATAACATAATTTGACATATAAACAAACTCACGTATACACACACATTTTAGATTTTTTCGAGTAAATTAATATAAAGAGAGGTTTCTAATGCAGCAACATCTACAGTTGTGTTACACACAATGATATATGTGTCACACACTAAGACGCTGATTTATATTCTATAGGCTTTACTTCAGTTGGATTATCCATTGTTTTATGGGTTTTTAACATTTATGTCGGTTTTGGCTTCTTTGTTAGGTTATGTTTTCGTTTAAGTCTTCTATTTAATCTAGCCGCTAGGATCAATTGTAATCCAGACTTCGATAATTAATAAAACGAGAGATTTATCTTATACCTTGTTCTTGATTCGATTAAATTCATCAAAACATGAAGTCGGTCTCAAGCGATTCTTCGAATCCCTTGATTGAGCGAAACAAGTCCCAAGCGAGTATTCTATCGAATCCCTAGCTTGGTTGAGCTGACATGTCTCTAGAGATTCTATCTAATTTCTAGATTGAGCTGATATTCCCGTTCGTACGCTGCGCCAAGTTGGTATAAGAACCCTTAACTTTGGTTTTTTAATCAAAGTATGATCCTTGGATGTGATGTTGAGCAGATGTGTTTGTCCTCCCATGGACGACAATCCGTTTTGTCAAGTCGAAGTCTCGGTATCAAAGTCATTGGGTCGAAGATTCACCGTCCAGTTTCAAACCCGAGGAGACATGATGCAGAAGCATCTACCGTTGTATTACACATTATGACATATGTGTCCCACACTAAGACACTGTGGACTATACTTCTGTCGGATTATCTCTTGTTTATGGACTTTTAATATTTACGTCGGTTTTGGCTTCTTTGTTAGGTTTGGATTTTCGTTGAAGTCTTATATTTAAGCTCGCTATTAGGCTCAAATGTAACACATACTTTGATAATTAATAAATGAGAGATTTCTCTTATAACTTGTTTTTGATTAGATTAAATTCATCAAAACAGGAAGCCGGTCTCAAGGAATTCTTCGAATACATTGATTGAGCGAAGAAGGTGCAAGGATTCTATTGAATCCCTTGTTTGAGCTGACAGGTCTCTAGAGATTCTATCGAATCCTAAGATTGAGCTGATTATCCCGTCCGTACGCTGCGCTAGCTTCAAATATAGATCTAACCCCAAAACCTTAGAGATCGTTGTGAGCCTCCTGACAGCGCCGTTGAACACTGTGAGACCGCCGTTCATGCTGCGTCACCGTATGCTGTTGATCCCTCGAGGAGGACCCCCGTGAACCCAAATAGTGCCGCCGCCTCCTTGAATCCGCCATGATATCAGAACAAGTTTTCTCTTGTCTCTTTTTTGAAGCTTGATTAACCATGAGAGATCAACCGTTGACTTATTTGATTTGTCAATCGCAATGGTTCAAATCATAAAAGGCGAGGTCGCTCCTTGCGAATTCATTAAACCAAGGACCCACCTCGTAACCTTAAGGAAATTCATTACATTTCTTAATTAGTACAAACTATCGGAAGCCAAGACTTAACTCGCATACCTATAAGCCGAGGTCGAATCTCGAAATACAACAACTAAACATTACATCTCGCTAATTGTTTAGCCGAAGTTCAATCTTACTTTCCTATCAGGGCCACGCCTCGCAGTTTTTGTTCAAACCCCTCGGAATTATTAGGTTGTTAAACATAATAGTTAATGTTTCGAAAGTGTGTTGATTATAAGTATGATTTGAGTTCGAAAGTGTGTTGATTATAAGTATGATTTGAGTTCTAGAACGGTATTTAGTTGCTTCCATTTTTGATTCTTTGATTATTATTCTTGATTTCTTGCGGATTATCCCAAGACTTTACGCTTTTCTCCACATAAAGTTATATTATCTTATTGCTATTTTCGTGTTTAGTCTTGTTACAAAGAAACAAACAACGTCATTTTATCTTACTTTTTTTCACTCTCGCATATTTTTTGTGTGTGAAATTTGCTCTCTGTAAATTCGATCCATACAATAATAATTAGCACTTACGTGTTACCAGTTCTCTTGTGTTTTACTGGATTATTTCCAATAGCAATTGCCAAACTGCTGTCACAATGACGCCGACCGAAATAGTTAAAGCCAGCACTGTCAAAAATATATATTGCAAGGAACACGAATGCTAGAGCAACGTAGGAGGCAAGACTTTCAGGTTTTGAAATCAGAGTGCTTACAAAGATTTTGATAAAAAGAAGTTATGAGCTGATTCGGAGAATCTTCTGGTTACAAAATAGATGAGAATACACACTTATGGATAATAAACACATGTTTTAGAAAAATAAAATAAATGAAAAATAAAATACATGTTTCGCACTTCGACAAAAAAAAATGATTGACGAAATAAATTTTGGTTGGAACAAATTATGGGTCTCTGTTTCTCAACGGATGGTTATAAATCATGCTATACTACTAGATATGGAGCTTGTGAAATCCTGACCTTCGGTCTGGTATTTCTCTGTTTCTTAATTTTCGGTTTAAGTTGATTTAATTATCTTTTCGGAATATTCCAGAAGAGATTTCCTTTTTATTTCTTTTGCAACTAAAATATTTCTTTTCCTTTTTGGATAAATTCAAATCTTCATTTTCTTTTTTTTGGGAAAATATTTTCTGTATAAAAACCTAGCTAATATTTAATTCTTTCTTTTCCAAAACCCTAAGTACTCTTTTCTCTCCTCTTTCTATCTCTCGTGGCCGCTTCTCTCTCTCTCTCTCTCTCTCTCCTCACTGTGCCTCTCTCCTCCACGTGAAACCTTAGCCGCCGTGATGTCCTTTCCATCGCCTCCTTCTCCTTCTCTTTCCCGTCGCCTCTTTTGTGCCAAGGTGAGGACTAGTTCCCCCTCACTTGCTTTCAAACGTGTTTTATTGTTTTGATAAGTTTTTTGTTAAACTATCCTCTAAGTTAGATACTTGATTTACTTAGAGTTCTCGGTTGATTGCCAATTGAATATAGTGTTTATACTTCACCATATACTATTAGATTTGTTCTAGGGTTTTGTGATGGATAATTGTTGCTTGATAAATAAGTTACCTGAATATGGATTAAAAACTAATGAACCCTAATAACCTAGTGGATTGATTGATGTTGTTGAGCTCCCTTTTTGTTACAACTTGGTATGGTTGAATCCTGCTTGTGAGTCTTGAATCTAGAGTGATGAGATTGATGAGGATTTAATCCGGTAATGTGTGGATAACTTTGTTGGTTTGCATGTGTGGATTTAATCCGGTAATGTGTGGATAACTTTGTTGAGTTTCAGCGAGTTATAATCCATGTTTACTGATTTCGCATGTGTTTCTTACTGGGGATAACTTTGATGATTGGGCTCGTGAATAGCGGACTGCCTTGCGTGCATGCAAGAAATTTGGGTTTTTAGATGGCACAATCGCTAGACCTGCAGAGGATGCTCATGAGATTGAAGATTTGTGGACGATTAATACTTTGTTGGTTTCATGGATTAGGAACTCCATCGACTCATCCATACGTCGCGATATTTCTCACTTTGAGATCGCTAAGGACCTAGAGATGATATTTCTGAATAATATGTGGTTGTTTCTGGTCCGAGAATTCAACAGTTGAAACATGAATTAGTGACTTGCAAGCAGAAATGGCTAAGTATCAAGTCATATTATGGGAAGTTGAAGAAGCTATGGGAGGACTTGGATGATTATGACAAGGAATATCAATGTACTTGCAACAGTTGTACATGTGATTCAAAGGGTCTTGGAACTCGGTAGAGAGAGATGGACACGGTTCATCAATTTCTAATAGGCCTTGATGATCCAATTTTTGGAGCGCTTAAATCAAGTCTCCTCACTCGTGATCCTTTACAAACTCTTAATCAAGCTTTCTAGATTGTTTAAAGAGATGAGACAGTGAAACATGGGAGTAGGGAAAGTGAAGTTCGTCCTGAAGTTGAGGGTTTTGCGGTTCAAACATCAACCCATCGGGGTCGTGGCGAGTACAAAGACATAATATGTGCTTATTGTGGGAAGAAAGGGCACGAGGAGGATCGTTGCTATGGGCGGAATGGATATCATGTTTGGTGGAAAGGGACTCGTGTTGAGTCACCAGCAACATCGACACGGGGTCCGCAGCCTCAACCTTTACCACCTGCACGTGCTAAGCCTTAAGCAGCTCATATTGTTGGCTTACAGCCCACGGTACATGTCAGACAAATCGGGACGGCATCTCCGATGACAATCCCTGGCAGTTTTACCGATAATCAATGGAGGATGTTGCTTAATACAATTCACTATGGGAAAACGATAGCCTCTGAAACTCTTACGGGTAAGACACTTCTCATTCCTTGGATATTGGATACTACTGGTGCGTTGAATCACATGACAGGTTGCTTGCATATTTTGATGGAAGTATCATATATTGCTCCATGTCTGGTGGGTGATATGCTCAAATTAATACCCTAACAGTACTAAAGCAGTAGTTGTAATATAGTTAGGGGTCGAACCACAAAGACTCACAGAGATCACTCAATAGATTGTATAGTGTCAAATCAAGCTAAGCAAATAGGGTGAAATTGAAAGCAGTGCAGAAATTAAAAGTGTTGTAATTCAATTGGAGAAAGATAGGCTCAGGGTATTTCTCAGGAAATCAATGAATGCAGATAAACTAACTAACATGATTCAGATTTAGCGCATTTCTTGAACTCAAATCACTAAGCTATAATTAACCAACTGTCGTTGCGAGAATTATCTAAATCTAAATCCTAGGAATTCCAAATCTCTTTGCGAATCCTAAAGTCTAAATCAGCTTTAAAGTTCAGGTTTGATATGTTCACAAATCAATTAAACCAAATCTCTTTGCGAATAATCAATTTGCTCACCTAGGTTCTACCAGGTAATTAATCACACTGTCGTGCCTAATCAATTATCCTAAGATCTAAGCTCTAGATTTTCAACCTAGAATTAGCTTTGAACACAACCTAAGGCGAAGAACTAATTCAGATGGTGAATCCTAATAAACTAATCAACCTAGCATTCAGAGATAACCCTTGTGAGAACCCTGAACCTAAAGTGGACCTACTCAGACATGGAGAATGAAACAATCAACATAACTGAATAAATCATCAATAAAATAGAAAGAGTAACAAGAGGTTTTGAGATCTGATCTCGGACGAAGGGAGATTCAGACTTGTCTCTCTCAAACCAAAGTAAAATAAAGCGTATAGAAAAATAAAGCCTTGCCATAAAAGTGGTTGTAAAATCCCTATAAATAGCCTAAAACACGAATTGGGGCTTCTTGTAATTATTAAAGACTTCTGGGCACTTTTGCAATTCTTCAAGTCTAGGAAAACTCGCGGGTCGTGTCTTGCTACGATAGGTATCGATCGATACTAGCCAGTATCGATCGATACCAAGGCTTCATATCGGGTTCTCAGCAACACGAACTTCTGCTTTGCTCCAAATGCTCCAGAAAGCTCCAATATCTCCAATAAGGCTCCAAATGTGCTAAAACCTGCAAAAGACTCTAAAACACTACGAAATAGAATAAAGACTCGATAAAACGGACTTATATCATGGCCTAAAAGGGGTAAAAACCATGATATATCAACTCCCCCAGACTTAGCCTTTGCTTGCCCTCAAGCAAATATAAGACTAAACCAGAGAAAGAGGTTTGAAAACGTAGAGACTCACCTGTTCACGAACCATCGAAATGACCCTCTTCCCAAATACCCAAATGTCACCTAATCAGCTTTTGATCTAACCACCATGTACTTCTCCGTAGACATTCACAGCTTTCCTAGACTCCACACATTATCCCACATCATTGTTCAAATAAAGCCATCCTCGCCAGTTTCATCGCTGCATCCAATATTCAAGAACCTTCTAGATTCTTTACCATACGATATCATGACAAGGAACCACCATTTTTCTCACTTTTTGTATCACTTTCTCTCCCCCAGACTTATTTCTTATTAGGTTCTTTTTTTTTTTTTCCAGCTTTGCATATACACATCAAGGTCCGAAACGCGAGTATTGATGGTGTCTACCACCGAATCCACGGTTGTTCCCTATCTATGTACCAAAGGATGTAGGCGAATAATGGCATCATAGGAAAATCCTAGCCTCGCTTCCAATCCTCTGTGTGATCATCCCCTCTTGAGTAGAATAATGGGATTGCTGGAAATTTTCCTAGCCCTCTACTCAGAAGAAAATCATTTCAATATTTTATGCTCTAATTTATCAACTTATAACAGGGGAGAGAGATACCATAATTCTAAACACATGGGTTCCTTTATCAGATATGAATGATGAATCAAGCTCTTTAAAAACTAACCACATTGATGAAGTGCAAAAATTTCGCTCAGGCTTCAGAAGAACTCTGCTGGAGACATGGATGTTTTCTAGTCAACTGGTAAGTCATTGGATTTTTCATTAGTCGATCTAGAACTGATCATGTAACACTGTGCACTCAAAAAAAAAATCAAATCAATAGGTTCAAGCACATGATCATCATCTTCAACAAGTTTTGACTCAATAAAAATAATTTTGACTCAGTAAAACAACTGACTCTAAGAAAAACAAACACAATGTCAGCAGACACCTCCCCCAGACTTGAACAACACTGTCCCCAGTGTTATTTAGCCTAGAGTCAGTGAAAGAAAACAAAAGAACAGAATAAAATTGGGAAAAACAAGAAGTTACCTTGCTGGAACATAGAGTATCGACCGACACACAGCCTGTATCGATCGATACAGGCTTAAGTCGACACAGAATTTCATCATTGCCCGCAGAGTATCGACCGATACCAACAGGGTATCGACCGATACCAACATGGTATCGATCGATACCCTGGCGATTTCGTCAAGGCCAGTTCAGCTTCTCCTCGTTTGCTCCAATCTGATTCACTCAAGACACAAAAACGAAAAATAAAAGAAATAAAAGACTCACCAGTGGGTTGCCTCCCACCAAGCACTCGTTTAACGTCAGTAGCTTGACTGTAACGCCCTTCAGGCTGGATAAGAGTGAGAGCTTGCACCAAAACAGGCTCCACAACTTGACATTGCTAGCTTCAGAGTTCTGCTCAACATGCCTTCCACAAACTCTTTTCCTTTTTCCTTCAGCTCCGAAGTGAGAAGGACCCTAGCCTTAGAGAATGGCTTCGAAGCTCCTTTGCACTTCACCTTGTACTCAATCGAATCTCCATCGTACTTCTGAGGTATCAAAGTGACATGGGGATTCTCTATCTTTTTGCTCTTGGCCTTCTTCTTTGTTGCCTTAGCCTTTTTGACAACTTTCTTGGGGATGCTGGTCAGTTCAACTGAAACTTCTGTGGCAGTAGGCACGTCAGGAGGTTCTTCCAAAGGCTCTGATATCAATGTCGCTCCTATTACAGCATCGATGCAAGAGATACGTGTGGGAGTTCCTCTAGGGATGGCTTTGTAGTATACCTCCTTGTCAATGTATGAGAATGAGATGTGCTTGCTGGGTGTGTCCATAATGGCACCAACCGTAGCCATGAACAGTCTTCCGAGAATCAACTGCGTACGAGATATTGCATTCATCTCTACAATCTGAAAATCAGTAGAAACCAGGCAATCTCCTGTTGTGATCATCAAATCAGCGATTGCCCCATATGGAAGAGAGGTGGAATCGTTCGCGAACGTGATAGATGTCTTTGGAGGTTGAATGTCAGCTCCCAATCTCTCTGCAATTGCCCTGGACATGACATTGACGCAGGCTCCTGAGTCAACGAGAGAATCTTTAAATTCAACTCCAGAGATAGAGCATGGAACTGAGAATATCCCTGGGTCTTCCCTCTTAGTCCACTGTCTCAGTGGAGGTGGTGCAACTCTAGCCTTAATGAAGAGTGCCTTAATCTCTTCCTCAGTTTCTCTGCAATCTTTGAAGTCACTTAGCAGAGGACGGTGTTCTAGAGCTTCTTCAAAAGACGATTCAGGGGAAATCCTTCTTACCATCTTCTCAAAGCCACGAGCTGCTTTGGAGTGATAGGATCTCTGAGGTGTTTAGGAACATGATTCAGATTCTTGGGCTTACGAACTCTTTCTTTGATCAACTCAGGTGTTTCCACAGTTTCTGGCTCGTTCTGCGATGGGTATCGATCGACACTAGGCAGGGTATCAATCGATACTCTCGCTGTTGAATCGTCCCTGGCAGATACATCATCATCAAAAGGAAGCTCCACATTCTGCTTATCCAGCAAAGCCTTGCATATAGCGTCCTCCCTTTCCTTCCTTGTCAATGTATGAGGCATAGGATAAGGTATCTTGGGTATATACACCCTCTCCTTGAAAATCTCAGGCTTCTTCTTAACCTGCGTCTCAGCATCGACCGACACTGTAGGAGTATCGATCGATACTTGTGATTTTGGATCCTCTCGTGCAAGTGTCAGGACTGGTATCGATCGATACTGGCTGGTATCGATCGATACCTGGGCGATTTCAGAATCCTCATCGAAATTTTCTGCACTTGAGCTGATTGCATTGACGTGTGCATTGTCTGAATGAACCGACTTTCCCTTGGCATTTGCTGCAATCTGAGCTACTTGCGTTTCCAGCATCATGTGACTGGTATTGAGAGCCTCGATCCTTCCACTCAAATCGGTGTACACAACATCAAGTTTCCCATTAAAGGTTACTGTCATCTTCTCCTGCCCTTGAACCAGCTGTTCAAGCAGACTCTCAATTTTACTCTCAGGAGCTTTGGGTGGTGGGGATTGGTACCCTCCTTGCAGAGCATAGTTGGTGAAGTTTCGATTGGTGTTGTACCCAAATCGCTGACCCTGAAAACCAGAACCACCAATGTAGTTAACATCTTCCACTTCATTCTCAGCAGCAAAGTGGACCGCTCTTTGATTTTTCCCGATTAGGAAATCCAGCTTGGCTTGAACTTCAGCAATCTGCGAAGCTTCGATTCCTCCAGCCTGATTCTTCCGCTCCAAATCAGCATTCTTGGTGCTATTGCTAGACGCCAAGTTCTCAATCCGTACAAACGCAGCGTCTGGATACCTAGTGTTGAATTTCCCATTACTCGCAGTATCCAAAGCCATCTGGTACCTCCAATCGATCCCTCTGTAGAAGATACCTAGCAGCTGAACCCTAGTGAACCCATGGTGCGGACAGTCTCTCTGATAGTACTTGAAACGAATCCAAGCAGCTTTGAGTGCTTCTGTCGGACCTTGAGAAAACTGAGAGATCTTGTTCCTCAGATCTTCAGATCGTGCATCATCGTAGAAATTGATCAGGAAAGCCTTCTTAGTCTTCTCCCAGGTAGTCAGTGATCCAGGAGGTAGCTGCCTCAGCCAGTAAGTCGCATCTCCGCCTAGAGAGTAGGGGAAGAGCTTGCAGAAAAGATAGTCGTAGGACACTCCGTTACTCTTGATGCTAGTAACCAAGTCCTCGAACTTCTCGATATGATCCATAGGATGCTCATTGGGAAGACCATGAAAGAGATGCTGTCCCACAAGAGTGTAGTATGCAGGTTTCAGCTCAAAGTCATTCCTCTCAAATGCAGGAGGACGAATCGCTGATCGATTGGCGTAAAACTGATCAGGCCTATTGTACTCACCAATAGTTTGACCACGATTAACCACATCATTCCTAGCTTTGGCTTGCGCAGCTGGCGCAAAAATCTGACCAACAACAGCAGGAGGGGCAATGACGTTTCCAGCCTCATCAAGTCGCTGCCCTCTCTCATTACACACTTGACCTTCTTGGTCTCTCAAGACTCCACCTTCAGCAGCTCTTAAAACCACTGGGTTGTTCATCCCTGATGTCTGCTTTGTCTTTCTGTTTGCGCGTTCCACAAGTGCTAGCTGTTCCAATGACAATTCAACTAGCTGAGTGCTCTTGTTGCTTCTGGTTTCACGAACATGCATACACCTGAAAACAAAACACTATACAAGGCACGTAAGTAACCCGAAAAAAAAAATACGTTGATTATCGATCGATACCAAGTGGTGTCGATCGATATCAACAAAAGAAGACGACGAGTATCGACCGATACTACAGAGTATCGATCGATACCGACGAACTTAGTCGAAATTCTCAACTAAAATCTAATGGCGAATTGAGTCCCCGGCAACGGCGCCAAATTTTATATGCTCAAATTAATACCCTAACAGTACTAAAGCAGTAGTTGTAATATAGTTAGGGGTCGAACCACAAAGACTCACGGAGATCACTCAATAGATTGTATAGTGTCAAATCAAGCTAAGCAAATAGGGTGAAATTGAAAGCAGTGCTGAAATTAAAAGTGTTGTAATTCAATTGGAGAAAGATAGGCTTAGGGTATTTCTCAGGAAATCAATGAATGCAGATAAACTAACTAACATGATTCAGATTTAGCGCAGTTCTTGAACTCAAATCACTATGCTATAATTAACCAACTGTCGTTGCGAGAATTATCTAAATCTAAATCCTAGGAATTCCAAATCTCTTTGCGAATCCTAAAGTCTAAATCAGCTTTAAAGTTCAGGTTTGATATGTTCACAAATCAATTAAACCAAATCTCTTTGCGAATAATCAATTTGCTCACCTAGGTTCTATCAGGTAATTAATCGCACTATCGTGCCTAATCAATTATCCTAAGATCTAAGCTCCAAATCGTCAACTTAGAATTAGCTTTGAACACAACCTAAGGCGAAGAACTAATTCAGATGGTGAATCCTAATAAACTAATCAACCTAGCATTCAGAGATAACCCTTATGAGAACCCTGAACCTAAAGTGGACCTACTCAGACATGGAGAATGAAACAATCAACATAACAGAAGAAATCATCAATAAAATAGAAAGAGTAACAAGAGGTTTTGAGATCTGATCTCGGACGAAGGGAGATTTAGACTTGTCTCTCTCAAACCAAAGTAAAATAAAGCGTATAGAAAAATAAATCCTAGCCATAAAAGTGGCTGTAAAATCCCTATAAATAACCTAAAACGCGAATTGGGGCTTCTGGTAATTATTAAAGACTTCTAGGCACTTTTGCAATTCTTCAAGTCTTGGAAAACTCGCGGGTCGTGTCTTGCTGCGATGTGTATCGATCGATACTCGCCAGTATCGATCGATACCAAGGCTTCATATCGGGTTCTCAGCAACACGAACTTCTGCTCTGCTCCAAATGCTCCAGAAAGCTCCAATATCTCCAATAAGGCTCCAAATGTGCTAAAACCTGCAAAAGACTCTAAAACACTACGAAATAGAATAAAGACTCGATAAAACGGACTTATATCATGGCCTAAAAGGGGTAAAAACCATGATATATTTGTGGGTCTTCCTGATGGTAGACATACGGTAGCAATAAAGCAAGGCACTATATCTCTTGGACAACATATTTAGTCTTCATGTACTCTATGTTGAGGGATTGACACCAATCTGATGTCGGTCGACACCCCTCACAGACTGACCTAGATATTGCGAAAAGACCGAGGAATTTTGAGGAGAATTTTTACAACCATAAGGTGCCATATCCTAGATCACCTAGCCATCTCTGAGATCCCATTACTGCAGAGAAGTTGCTCGGTTTTGAGAAGATGGTAAGGAGGATTCCCCATACGATGTCTTTTGAAGAAGCTTTGGAATACCGCCCTTTGCTTGGTCACTTCTGAGATTGCAGAGAAACTCTAGAAGAAATCAAGGCACTCTTCATCAAGGCAAGAAGCACACCACCACCAATGAAGCAGTTGGATAAGAGAGAAGACCCATGAAATTTTTTGGTTCCATGCTTTATCTCTGGAGTTGAATTCAAAGAGTCTCTCGTTGACTCAGGGTCTAACGTCAATGTCATGTCAAAGGAAATTGCAGAGAGGTTGAGAATTGGTGATATTAGATATGCTAAGATGACTCTCGCATTTGCGAACTCTTCAACCTCAATTCCATATAGTACCATCCCTGATTTGCTTGTTAAAGTAGGAGATTGTCTGGTTCCTACTGATTTTCAGATTGTGGAGATGAGTGAAAGATCTAGTACGCTTTTGATTCTTGGAAGACCATTCATGGCTACAGTTGGTAGAATTATAGACACGCCCAATAAGAGGATCTCGTTCTCATACATTGACAAGGAGATCTCCTATAAAGCCATCCCTTCTGGAAGAGCTCCCAAACATATCTCTTGCATCACCGTTGTTACAGGAGAGACGTTGATGGTTGATCTTTTGGAAGAGCCTTATGATGAGACAAATGTCATAGAAGTTTTAGATGGTCCTTTTATCATCACCAAGAAAGACATCAAAACGGCTAAGGCAAAGAAGAAAGTGAAAAGCAAAAGAGTCAAGGGTGCTGTCTAGATGACCTTAACCCCTCAGAAGTGTGATGGATATTCGATTGAATATAAGGTGAAGTGCAAGGGAACTTCGAAACCATTCTCTAAGGTTAGAGCTATTCTCACTTCAGAGTTGAAAGAGAAAGGAAAGGATGTTGTGAAGGGTATGTTAAGCAGAATTCTGAAGTTGGAGATGTCTAGTTGTGAAGCTTGTTTTGGAGCAAGTTCTCATTCTTATCATGACTAATACATGAGCCAAAGTCAAGCTAATGACTGTAAACAAGCGCTTGGTGGGAAGCAACCTACTGGTGAGTCTGTACATAAGTCTTTTATTTTTGTAATTTTCGTTTTTGTGTTTTGTGTCTTGTGTGAATCAGATGAACATGGACTGTGTTGACCGATACCAACTCTGGTATCGATCGACACCAGGAGAAACGGACGTTGCATCGACCAATAGTCCTTGTATCGATCGATACCAGTAATGGTATCGGTTGATACCCAACGCGCATGAAAGTTCTCTTTTAAAACCCTCAGGTTTTCTTATTTCTCACTCATTTCTTTTGGTTTCTTTTACCGACTCTAGACAAGATAACACTGGGGAAAGTGTTGTTTAAGTGTGGGGTAGGTAGTTGCTGATAATGCGTTTGTTTTTCTTAGAGTCAGTCGTTTTTGAGTCAAAAATCGTTTTATTGAGTCAAAACCTGTTGGAGACTATGATATTTTTCTTGAATCTATTGTTCTTACCTTGCTTCTAAATGACCATTGTTACAGAATCAGTTCTGGATCGGACTAATGAAAAATCCAAAGGCTGGCCAGTTGACTAGAAAACGCCCATGTTTCCAGCAAAATCCTTTAAAGCCTAAGCTAATTTTTGCACTTCATCGATGTGGTTAATGTTCACAGAGCTTGACTCCTCATTCATATATGACAAAGGAACCCATGTGTAGAAAGTGATGGTATCTCTCTCCCCTGTTACAAGTCAATAAATAAAAGCATGAGAAGATGAAATGATTTTCTTCTGAGAAGAGGGTTAGGAAAATTTCCAGCGATCCCATTATTCTACTCAGAAGGAATGATCACACAAAGGTGGAAGCGAGGTTAGGAAAATTTCATGTGATACCATTATTCGCCTACACCTTTGATACGTAGAGAGGGAAGAACCGGAGATTCGGTGGAAAACACCATCAATACTCGCGTTTCAAACCTTAATATGTATGTGCAAGAGAACATGATGAAAATAAGTCTGGGGGAGAGGAAACAATACCAAAAAGTGTGAAAATTGAGAGGTTCTTTTGTCATGATACTATATGGGAAAGAGTCTAGAAGGTTCTTGGCATTGATTACAGCGATGAAACTAGTGGTGATGGACTTTATTGGACAATGCTGCAAAATTATGTGTGTACTCTAGGAAGCTGCGAATGTCTACCGAGAAGTACATGGTGGTTAGATTGGGAACTGGTTAAGTATTATGTGGAGCACTAAGAAAAATGGTCATTGCAGTGTTTTAAGAACATGTGAGTCTCCGTGTTTTTCAAATCTCTTTCTCTTGTTTAGCTTTCTGTTTGCTTGAGGGCAAGGAAAGGCTAAGTCTGGGGGAGTTGATATATCATAGTTTTTACCCGTTTCTAACCATGATATAGGTCTTATTTATAGAGTCTTTCTAGTGTTTTGGAGTCTTTTCGAGTCTTTACAGGTTTAAGTGACTTTGGGAGAAAAAGAGCCGTTTTGGGTGAACATGAGCATATGGAGATGCATAGTCATGGAGAGATGTCAGAAATTTGGCATTCGTTGAAGAACTTTCACCGATGGATTGACCTCAAATTTGGATTCAAGACAGATCAATGGATTAGCTTTCATTTGGAAGTGGTTTGAGGCCATTCCAACGGTGAGATCAAAAGTTGTGCCAGTTTTCGTGAAGACAGTCCAGTCTGGCGAGCAGAAGAAGCAGTGTGTCGATCGATACCACTAATGGTGTCGGTCGATACCGACTGCAGGAAAAGAAGAATTGCGACTTTCTACAAGATTTGAAGATTCTGCACTTTGGTCCAGAAGACTTTAATAATTACAATTAGCCCCAATTCGTGTTTTAACCTATTTATTAGGTTTTTCAGCCACCTGTTTAGACTACGCTTGATTTTATTTTGGTTTTGTGAGAGAGCTTTATGAGGGAGACGAGTCTGAAAAGATTTTGAACCCCTTTGTTACTCTTATCTTTATTATTTATTTCAGAGATCTATTCAATCATGTTGTTTGTTTCATTCTCCATGTCTGAGTAGATCTCCTGTTAGGTTTAGGGTTCTCATAAAAGATCTCTTTGAATGTTAGGTTGATTTATTGGTTAGGGTTCATAATCTGAATTAGTTCTTCATCATATGTTGTTCTTAAAACTAATTCTAGATTGATCACCTGGAACTTAGATCTTAGGTTAATCGATTAGGCACGACAGTGCAATTGATAATCTGACAGAACCTAGGGTGAGCAAAATAACTATTCGCAAAGAGAGTTGGTTTAGTTGTTTTGTGAACATATTAAACCTGAACTTAAAGCTAGTTTAGTCTTTAGGATTTGCAAAGAGATTTAGAATTCTGAGATTTAGACTTAGATAATCCTCGCAACGACAGTTGGTTAATTATAGATTAGTGATTTGAGCTCAAGATCCGTGCTTAAACTGAATCATGATTGATTGATTTGCCTGCATTCTCTGATTTCCTGAGAAATACCCTGAACCTATTTTTCCTCCATTGAACTTACAACCTTTAATTTACGTTATTGCTTTCAATTCCGTTGATCTGCTTAGCTTAATTCAAACCTAATTAATCTATTGTGTGATTCTTGAGTCTCTGTGGATTCGACCCCTAAATACTACAATCGACAAAGCTGTTAGTACTTTAGGGTATTACATTTGAGCTTATCAATATTTTCTCACCATAGTAGATGATTTCTCTTGTTGCGTTTGGTTGTTCTTGATGATTGAGAAAAGTGAGACTTCCAAGCATATGAAACAATTTTTTTGCAATGGCTAAACAACAATTTGACATGGTCGTTCAAGTGGTTAAGAGTGATAACGAAACTGAATTTGTATGTATGAAGGATTACTTCCTTGAGCAAGGAATTGTTCTTGAGTTTTCGTGTGTCAATACTTGATAACACCGTATTTTTACCTGTTTTACTATTTATTTTAGAACACATTAATAAGTGTTTCATTCGCTTTTACATGTTTGTATTACGGTTTTCGCATATTTGTAGTTTCAAGACTCTTTTCAGGTTACTTAGGCAAAACATTACAAATTGGAGAAAACCTAGATTTTCGGCTCAGAGTCAAATCGTAAGAAGTTAAATTGCCAAAGAGGTTCTTTTCACTCTCTGATCCAACCCAATTTTGGAGATATTCAAGAAGGACCATCTACCTTTCCATTCCTGAACATATTTGAGGAGGATCCAACGGTTCAATCAAACGATACATCAAGATCAAGGCGTCCCATCAGGCCACTCCCGGAGCAGTCCCAGCCGCGGCTAAGAGGCAATCCACCGCGGCCAGGAAGCCTCCACCCGCGGCCAAGTGAAGATTTTCCGCTACCAGACCTATTGGACCGACGACCAAGCTGATTTCGCCCCGTAATCCCATTTGCAAGCACATTCGAATCCCGTCAACTCAAAACCCTAAAGACCGACAAAAGGAGAGAAGACTTATAAATATGCGTTTCATAGACCTAATTTCCATACCCTTCTTAAGCTTTGTTCCTTACTTTCGAGATTGGTGAAGAGGTTCTCTCAGGACTTAGTTCTTAAAATCGAGAGACTCCTTCATCAATCTCTTGCAATTTATTTAATCATGTCTTTTATTTCTATTATGTTTGAGTAGTTTAATCGTTGGGTTTAAAGGGATTATCAATGGGAATTCTATGTTCGATAAGGATTTCACATGGTAAAACCCTAGCCGATTTCTAGAGCTCTTTCTTTTAGATCGTTGTTAATGCATGAATCTAGCGTCATGAACTAGAGGCTGATTCATAGGTGTTAAAGAACCACCATAAGTGTTGAATCTAAATGCCCGAATCGTTCATCTATAAGAGCGTGTCGCGTCGTAAGATAAAAAAGTATACTTACGGAGTGCCGTGAACTAAGAAGAACCAGTGCGAACATAATAATTTTCTGCGCGGCCAGAGACGAAAGCTACTGGTCGAGTATATAGATTATTGGTGCGTAGGATGTATGAAAGTAGGCTACGCCGTTTATTCAGTTCAGTTCGTGGAGTTAAAATCTAGAAACTTTGTTACTAAGAGCTTAGGGGCCGTGATTGAATCGAGCATACCCTTAGATATCCCTGTCGACCCAACACCGTTTTATTATTGTTTACAAATCGTTTTCCCGTTTAGTTTATGCCATCAATTTTCTTAGGTTAATTTTCAATCAATTTTTCGTTTTTCTGTTCTTTACAATTTTCGTGACAAAACCCTATAAAAACTTTTATTCTCGTTCTAGACTTCCTTGTTATTCTCTGTCTGAGGTCTCATAGAATAGCTTTCCCTCCCTGTGGATTGATACCTAAAGTACTAGAACGCACTTCTATGCACTTGCAGACTTTTAGGTTTATAAATCTAAAACCTGAAGTTTTGGAGAACAATCCGATCGCATCAAGTTTTTGGCGCCGTTGCCGGGGAGGCAATCACTATTCATTCTGTCACACCTTAGTAAATCGACTCTAGAACAAAAAATTTTCTTTTAAATTTTCGTTTTTGTTTTTCTTCGTTTCAGGCTTTGAAACATGAACTCACCTCTGGAGCGAGATTGCTACTACGAGCAGGGTTGTTACGAACCATCTTGTGCTCACTACTCTCACGATTCACACACCAATTGTGACTCATTCTACATGGACCGGACACCGGCACCGGCCGTATACTCTCGAGGACGCTACGAGTATCCTTATTCCTGAGACAAGCCTTTTGCATCTCCCTTTGTCAACTCTCGACAAAACTCTCACGATGAACTCCATCAATTCTCAGACTAGCACATCTTCAACTTAATGACTAGCTTGCATTTGGAGCGACTCAACGTGATGCTAAATCAATAACTTGATTGTCAAGTGGTGACCAAAGTGGCCATGAACAAGAAGCTAAACACAATCTACACCGAATTATACAAGAAGTTCGATGATCTTGCTGCCCAAGTCATCACACTCGAGGAACATACCCTAAAAGATGCTGCTATTATCAAAGAGAATATGAAAATGATGGAAGAAGAGCAAACCAAGCAAAAATACAACATCATTCAAAATTCGATGGAGATTCGCGAATCAAAGCAAGAGATCAAGGAGACAAGTGAGTTTGCCTCTTGGTGCAGAGAAAGAACATGCAATCAACTCAAAGAAATCGAATCACGCCTTAGCATACTCGTGTACAAGACTAGAGAAACCGATGCTACGGTTAGTCACCTATCCGATACTCGAAAGATAACCAAAACTTGTTTGGAGAAAATTTTTAAGGATCATGACGAGCATGTCACAACACTTGATTTTCCTGCCCACGACCTAGAAGAGAATCACAATGACTCCCTAGTACCAGAGAACACCGAAGGAGACGAAGAAGACGACGAAACGAACAAGTCCCCATAGACTCCCCTCACCGCGGTCGCAACCTGATATGATCATAGGTTTTCTAAAATGGCCCATTTCATACCTTGCCATAAGACCGATGATGCATCTAATATTGTTGACTTGTTCTTTAGGGAGATTATCCGTTTGCATGGAATGCCGAGGACTATAGTCTCGGATAGGGATACAAATTTTTTGAGTTATTTTTGGAAAACCCTATAGTCTAAACTAGGAACCAAACTTTGTTTTTCTACTTCTTGTCATCCGCAAACCGATGGACAAACCGAGGTGGTCAATAGGACTCTAGGGACCCTTTTGCGAACCGTAGTTAAAAATAACCTTAAGTCGTGGGAGGATTGCTTGCCTCATGTAGAGTTTGCTTATAACCATGCCGTGCATTGTACTACTTTGTTTTCTCCTTTTCAGCTCGTTTATGGTTTTAATCCACTTACACCTCTTGATCTAACCCCTTTACCTTTGAGTGAGCGTGTAAGCATTGTCGGAAAGAAAAAGGCCGAGCTGGTGAAACAGATGCATGAAAAGGCGAAGCAAAACATTGAGCATAAAACTGAGCAATACCGCAAGCATGCCAACAAAGGTCGGAGCAAGAAGACATTTGAACCCGGCGACCTTGTTTGGATTTACTTGAGAAAAGAGCGGTTCCCGGAAGAAAGGAAGTCTAAACTCTTACCGAGAGTTGATGTACCATTCATCGTTTTGGAGAGGATCAACGACAATGCCTACAAGATTGACCTCCAAGGTAAGTATCCGGTGAGTTCTAGTTTTAATATTGCTGATATTATTCCCTTTATTGCAGATGAAACATATTTGAGGACAAATCCTTTTCAAGTGGAGGGGGATGATATGATCATGGACATGCATGCTTTGGATGAGATTCTGGAGGCAGCTTTGGTCGTTCCCGAAGGTACTATGACGTGGTCCAAGTCTAAGAAACTAGGCAGAGCTGTTCGGAGTTTGTTAAATGAAGTTCGGATCAACGAGGAGCAGCTTACACACTTCGTCCTAACCTCTTTATCGTCCGAGGATTCTTCTTGAGGTTGGCCGCAAGTGTAAGTTGTTGTACTCTTTTTCATGTGCTCGGTTTTGTCCCAATGGGTTTTCCGAGTGGAGGTTTTAACGAGGCAACGGCTTGCACTTACGTTTTCGGTCCAATCGCAAGTTGAATTCCGAGGAACTTTTCCGAGGGACTCTTCCGAGGGATTTTCCGAGGGACTCTTCCGAGGGACTTTCTGAGGGACTTTCCCGAGAGATTTTCGGAGGGATTATTTTCGAGGGAAACTAGTCAAAGCAGTCCAAGAGTCATTCAAACTTTTTAGTCAAAATTCTTAGTCTTTGTTTTCATTTTCGAGGCCTTGTTTTCCTCACATTCTCTTTCATTTTCGAGAATATTCTCTTTGACTATTTTGCTTGCTTTGCTATATAAACGCATGTATCTCTTTGAGAATTCATTCATCTTTTATCAAACAAATATTTTAGAGAATTCTCTCTTTTGTTCCTTTTAAACTTTCGAAATCTTTAGTGGTTAGTGATATTCATATATTTTACATGTTCTAGCATACATTTTACTTAGAGTTTTGTGCCATTTGCATGCATAATCACGGTTTTGTCTTGCATTTAGGTCTCATTTAGAGTTTAGGACATTTGCATTAGGTCATAGTGAGTTCTTGCATATTTTGGAGTCTATTTTAGGTGTTTTGGAGAACATTTGGGGACATGGAGTTGAAACCGTCCAGACATGGACAAGGAGAGGGAAGTGTTCACCCAAAGCGTCTCAAAGAAGTGGCTGGACGAGAACCTTCCGGCCTGATTCAGCTTCAATGGTTTTCATAGAAGTTTAGAAAAGCTGGAATCATGTCATTCCAATAGGCGGTTCAGGAGATACGGGTGATTTATTGAAGACATGTCACTGTCGGAAAATGCAGAAGAAATCCGAAGCAGCTGAAAGATCATTTCGGATGGAAGCCTTTCCATGCCCAGTTTAATCTGATGATGAAAGTCATGCGAAATTGAGTTAGCTTTCTAACGCGAGAAGATTCAGCTCATTCCGAGTAATATGTCAGGAGTTATCGCCGATTTAGTGGACACATATCAACTCTGCCCAATCCAAGACCCGACCCGATTTGTCTCGGGTCGACCCAGTTCGAACACTTTGTGTATTTATGCAAATTTTAGACATTTCTAAACCTAGGCTTTCTTTTATCTAGAGTTGGGTTTTCTTCCAAACTCTTCTTATGATTTTGGATGGATCTTCATCATTCATGCCACTCTAATGAATGATTCTTCAACCTATCTTTATATTATGCTTATTTAATCCTTGTTCTTTATCTTTATGTCTCTTTTTCTCTTGTGTTCTTCTTCCTTGTTCTTCATGTTTATGCTTTAGACCCATTTTTGTTGGATTCTGGATTTTGCTTGATTTTGATGATTTGGTGATTGACTGTTGATGCTTGGACTAGATAAACATCTATTCTCATGTTAGGAACGATCTTAATGCTAGGATTGAATTGAAAACTCATTTCTAGAACTTAGACATTTCATGCACACAAGGTGTTCGATGAAATGTCTAGAAAACTTCTAAGCATGCTTTTCATATCTAAGTGATCGGTGGATGCTGACTTTAGGATGAATTGTTGACTAAAATATACTTGTGATAAATTATGAACTATCTAAGTTATCGGTGGATGCTGACTTTAGATGATTCGTACAATGATTAGTGTCACGAAAGTGAACTAATATACTTAAAAGTGTTCCATGTCATAAGAATAAATGTGCATTGAATGTTTAGGCATCGTTAGTCAATTGTCTTGATGGTTAGATGATGATGATTTAGGTTGATTCTTGTTAGGTCCTTCACTTAGGTTGACCTTCAAGCTAGTTTTGGATTGAGAGACCAAAGCTAGAGCTTAAGCATTTCACGCTCGATAAGTGTTAGATGAAATGCTTGAACCAAACCTTTTGTGAGCTTTGAATGCCTAGCCAATGAGAGTTGATGTCTAGGGTGATTAGTGAACTAACTGGGATTGGAGATTAATGCTTGTTAATCATCTTATCACAAACGATGGTTTGTTCTTGATTTGGTGATTAACAAAGTGATTAGTGCCACGAGAGTGGATTAGTTATAATTGTGAATTCCATGTTCTAGAATAGTGTTTAATGCAATCTTTGTCATTATTATTTGATTGTTAATCATTCATTTGATAGTTCATTCCATGATCCAATACTTCTATCTTTGTTTTCTTTCTTGCATTTCATTTTCTTGATTCAAAAATATAAAACCCAAAAACATGTGCTATAGCTTAGGAAGTTTCATGTATTCTTGGTGCATTGATCTTAACCTCTTTGGTTCAATTCCTCTTATACTACCTAATATTTAGAGTAATTGATATGAGCTTAACACAAATTCTATTTATCAGTTAGCCAACGACTTCACTCGTTTTGTTTGGTGGTAAGCCAATGAAAATAAACCGGACTCTAGGTGGTTAGTCTTTAGATCACCCCGATTCTTTGGTAGTTAGCCAACGAGTCACAACCGATCCTTAGGTGGTTAGCCAACGGATCAACCTGGTTTCTCAAGTGCCGTTCATAGCACTCGACGCAACCGTTCATTCCCCCGCCTCGTTCCAAATCTTTCCGCAAGTTTGGAGTCAAGGATCTATCCGTTCTTCTACCGATCTCGAGTGTGCAAATCTTAGGGAAAACGTATCAAGTGGTATCAGAGCACACACTCTTAATTAACGGTAACATCTATCCATTTTCTATCTCTTCATATTATTCTTCTTTTTCTTTCTATCTTTTGTATTAAACCATAATAAAAAAAAATATAGTAAAAAAAAAAAAAAAACGAAAAGACAAAGTAAAAAAAAAGAAAGAGAAAACGATTTGGTTGTGAAATTCTTCTCTATCTATCTTGTTTCATTACACTTGATTGATCGATTTGGTTGTTGAGACTAGCACCGAATTTTCGATTTAGTTCCTTAAGAACCGAGGAGAAATTCTAGTGTGTGTGTGAGGACATTTCGAGAGTTGAATGAAACAAACGAGGGAAACACTTGTGAGGATTTTTACTAACGTGTTTATTTCTTTTTGCGAGGTACAATGTCTGATGATAGTGAAACCGGTACTTCATGGACGAGAAGGGAAAGAGATGCCGCGATGACTCGCAAGGTGGATGACATAACTCAATTGTTAAATGAGATGAGGGATCGCATGATCGCTCTCGAGGTGAGAACGCCGAGAAGGGGAGAAAGAAATCATGGTGCCAACCACGACGTTAACCAAGGAGTTAATCGGTACGAAGACCAAAGGTCTGAACAAAGTGTTGGCCAAGGGAGTAATCGTATGCCTAGAAGAAGGAGAGCCCGATCACGGCAAAACGAGCAACACGACAACCCGTTCTACGATCAAGGATACTCATCCAGTGGAAATCAAGCTAGACGTCAACCAGCCCGAGGACGAAACGATAATGATCTCGGCGGATTGAAACTTCGGATTCCCCCGTTCTACAGGACGAACGATCCCGATGGTTTCCTTGAGTGGGAAAAGAAGATCGATTTGGTCTTTGATTGCCAAAACTTTTCCGAGCAAAAGAAGGCCAGGTTAGCCGTTACTGAGTTCCATAATTATGCTATTGCTTGGTGGGATAAATTGGTGACTCATAGGAGGCGACATGGAGAGAACCCCGTAGAGACATGGGACGAGATGTCCATGTTGATGAGGAAGCGGTTAATTTGTACCGATCCATTACCACCGCAAACTACACCAAAAGTTGCGAAGGCTATCACAAGGTAGTAAGGGTGTTGAGGAATACTTCCAAGAGATGGAAAAGCTCATGCTCAAAGCTGATATAGACGAGCCCGGTGATGCGACGATGGCTAGATTCCTAAGGGGAATGAATCGTGATTTGCAAGACCGAATGGAAATGCAAACTTATGATACCGTGGAGGAGATGTTGCATAAGGCTATCTTAGTGGAGCAGCAACTTAAGAGGAAAGGTGTCACACGACAACCTTTTACATCTAAGCCGAACTATTCCAATGGCAAGAAATCAAGCTACCCGGCCCGTACCGATTCCAAGCCCAAGCCGGATTTCAAACCGAGTTCATCCGGACATGACTACAAGGGTAAGGCCAAGGATCGAGCATCAGATTGATTTTGTTCCCAGAGCCACACTTCCGAACCAGCCCGCTTATCGAACCAATCCGGTTGAGACCAAGGAGCTCCAAAGACAAGTTGGTGAACTTATGGAGAAGGGTCATATCCGGGAAAGCAAGAGTCCATGCGCGGTTCCTGTTTTGCTAGTGCCTAAGAAGGACGACACTTGGCGGATGTGCGTTGATTGCCGAGCCATCAATAATATCACGGTAAAGTATCGCCATCCCATTCCTAGGTTAGATGACATGTTAGACGAACTGCATGGGTCTAGTGTGTTCTCGAAAATTGATTTGAAAAGTGGTTATCACCAAATCCGGATGAAGGAAAGTGATGAGTGGAAAACCGCTTTCAAAACCAAACACGGTTTGTACAAGTGGCTTGTTATGCCATTTGGTCTTACTAATGGACCAAGTACTTTCATGCGCTTAATGAATCATGTTCTTAGGTCGTTTATAGGTGTATTTGTTGTTGTGTATTTCGATGACATATTGATTTATAGCAAGACCTTAGACGAACACGTAGAACATTTGCGGAAAGTTCTAGACGTGCTTAGGAAAGAACATATTTTTGGTAATTTGAAGAGGTGTTCTTTTTGTTCAGATAACGTGGTCTTTTTAGGTTTTGTGGTGAGTTCACATGGCATATAGGTCGACGAAGAAAAGATCAAGGCGATCCGAGATTGGCCGAGTCCTAAGACGGTTGGAGAAGTCCGTAGCTTTCACGGTTTAGCCGGTTTTTACCGACGATTTGTCCGGGACTTCAGCACCATTGCCGCACCACTAACCGAAGTCATTAAGAAGGACGTGGGCTTCAAGTGGGAACAAGCACAAGAGGATGCTTTCCAACTCCTAAAACACAAGCTTACTCACGCCCCTCTTCTTGTTTTACCCGATTTCTTGAAAATGTTTCAAATTGAATGCGATGCTTCTGGTGTAGGTATTGGAGCCGTGTTGATGCAAGAGAAGAAACCGATCGCTTTCTTCAGTGAGAAACTCGGTGGAGCCACTCTCAACTATCCAACCTACGACAAAGAGCTTTATGCCTTAGTCCGTGCACTCCAGGTTTGGCAACACGACCTTTGGCCGAAACAGTTTGTGATCCACACCGGTCATCAATCCCTCAAACATTTGAAGAGCCAACAAAAGCTAAACAAGAGGCATGCTCAAAGGATAGAATTCGTGGAGATATTTCCATACGTGATCCAATACAACCAAGGCCAAGAGAACGTGGTGGCCGATGCTCTATCTCGGAGATACACTTTGATCTCTACTTTAGACGCCAAGATTCTTGGTTTTGAAATGATCAAAGAAGCTTATGCATCTGATTCTGATTTCCAGGAAGTATCTTGTGAAAAGTTTGCTTCGGGAAAATATTTTAGAAGTGATGGTTTCTTATTTTATGAGAACCGTCTTTGCATTCCTAACTCTTCTTTGCGAGATCTTCTTGTTAGGGAAGCACACGGTGGAGGCTTGATGGGACATTTTGGCGTAGCCAAGACTCTTTCTATTGTGCAAGACCATTTCTTTTGGCCGTACATGAAGCGTGATGTGGAACGGATTTGCAGCCGATGCACCACATGTAAGTTATCCAAGTCCAAAAGCCAAAGCCAAGGTATGTACACTCCTTTGCCGATTCCTAGTGCACATTGGACCGAAATATCGATGAAATTTGTGTTAGGTTTGCCTAGGACTAGAAAAGAAAGTTACTCGGTCTTTGTTGTGGTCGATAGGTTTTCTAAAATGGCTCATTTCATACCTTTCCATAAGACCGATGATGCATCTAATATTGTCGACTTGTTCTTTAGGGAGATTGTCCGTTTGCATGGAATGCCTAGGACTATAGTCTCGGATAGGGATACAAAGTTTTTGAGTTATTTTTGGAAGACCCTATAGTCTAAACTAGGAACCAAACTTTGTTTTTCTACTACTTGTCATCCGCAAACCGAGGTGGTCAATAGGACTCTAGGGACCCTTATGCGAACCGTAGTTAAAAAGAACCTTAAGTCGTGGGAGGACTGCTTGCCTCATGTAGAGTTTGCTTATAACCATGCTATGCATTCTACTACTTCGTTTTCTCCTTTTCAGCTCGTTTATGGTTTTAATCCACTTACACCTCTTGATCTAACCCCTTTACCTTTGAGTGAGCGTGTAAGCATGGACGGAAAGAAAAAGGCCGAGCTGGTCAAATAGATGCATGAAAAGGCGAAGCAAAACATCGAGCATAAAACTGAGCAATACAGCAAGCATGCCAACAAAAGTCGGAGCAAGAAGGCATTTGAACCCGGCGACCTTGTTTGGATTTACTTGAGAAAAGAGCGGTTCCCGGAAAAAAGGAAGTCTAAACTCTTACCAACAGTTGATGAACCGTTCATCATTTTGGAGAGGATCAACGACAATGCCTACAAGATTGACCTCCAAGGTAAGTATCCGGTGAGTTCTAGTTTTAATATTGCTGATATTATTTCCTTTATTGCAGATGAAACAGATATGAGGACAAATCATTTTCAAGTGGAGGGGGATGATATGATCATGGACACGCATGCTTTGGATGAGGTTCCGGAGGCAGCTTTGGTCGTTCCCGAAGGTCCTATGATGCGGTACAAGTCTAAGAAACTAGGCGGAGATGTTCGGAGTTTGCTAAATGAAGTTCGGATCAACAAGGATCAGCTTACACACATCGTCCTAACCTCTTTATCGTTCGAGGATTCTTCTTGAGGTTGGCCGCAAGTGTAAGTTGTTGTACTCTTTTTACTGTGCTCGATTTTGTCCCAATGGATTTTCCGAGTGGAGGTTTTAACGAGGCAATGGCTTGCACTTAAATTTTCAGTCCAATCGCAAGTTGAATTCTGAGGAACTTTTCCAAGGGACTCTTCCGAGGGATTTTCCGAGGGACTCTTCCGAGGGACTTTCCGAGGGACTTTTCCGAGGGACTTTTCCGAGGGACTTTTCCGAGGGACTTTTCCGAGGGATTTTCCGAGGGATTATTTTCGAGAGAGACTAGTCAAAGCAGTCCAAGTGTTATTCAAACTTTTTAGTCAAAATTCTTAGTCTTTGTTTTCATTTTCGAGGCCTTGTTTTCCTCACATTCTCTTTCATTTTCGAGAATAGTCTCTTTGACTATTTCTCTTGCTTTTCTATATATTCTCTTTGAGAATTCATTTATCTTTTATCAAACAAATATTTTAGAGAATTCTCTGTTTTGTTCCTTTGGAACTTTCGAAATCTTTGGTGGTTAGCCAATGACTTCACTCGTTTTCTTTGGTGGTTAGCCAACGAAAATAAATCGGTCTCTAGGTGGTTAGCCTTTAGATCACCCCGATTCTTTGGTGGTTAGCCAACGAGTCACAACCGATCCTTAGGTGGTTAGCCAACGGATCAACCTGGTTAATCAAGTGCTGTTCATAGCACTCGACGCAACCGTTCATTCCCCCGCCTCGTTCCAAATCTTTCCACAAGTTTGGAGTCAAGGATCTATCCGTTCTTCTATCGATCTTGAGTGTGCAAATCTTAGGGAAAACATATCACAACCCCTTCAGCCGTGGCCAAACCTCCATTCGCCACAAGTGCGTTCTCCCGACCCGCGGTCGAGCTGCATTCCGCCGTGCGTCCGTCCCCTCCAGCCGCAGCCAGCTCATGCTTGTCTCTCCTTGGACCTCTTGTGTCCCGAACACCAACCTTCGAGCAAGCCGTCTTCTAGATTTGATCCCTCAATATAAATCTAGCATTAAGGGCTAACCTATGTGAATGATCTAACAAGAATCAACCTAAATCATCATCATCTAACCATCAAGACAATTAACTAATGATGCAAATCCACACAATCAATGCTAATCCTTATGTCTATAACACTTAATTAAGGTTAATTCACTCCCTTGACACTAATCTCTTTGTTAATCTCTTAATCAATATTAAATTCTCATTTGTGATTAAATGACTAACAAGCATTGATATCAAGTTCTAATAACCAAAATACACCTTAGACATCCATTCTCATGAGCTAAGATATGTAAATCCCTTATTTTGTTATTTCTGAACTTCATCAAACACTTGGTGTGCATGATTTTCCCTTTGATCTAGATTAACTTTCTCAAGCTTAATCTAGCATTAAGAACACTAAATAAGGAAGGAAAGCAATGATCCATAACATAAGCATCAAAGATCAACCATCAAACCATCAATAATCAAGCATAATCCAAAAACCCAACAAAAGGTTCTATATACTAAAGAACATGAATGTTGAGATTTGATCCCTATCTCTAGATAATCACGGAATTGAGCAATAAATAAAAGACACAGAGAATTAACGAGTTCAGGTCACGTTGTGTGATCCTACGTCTCGGCCTGGAGATTTCCAGTAATCCACTATCACCACGGATTACAAAGAATTAGGGTTCCTCACAATCTCTCTAAGAACAAGAAAGATCTCTCTAGTTTCTCTCTAGAATTTCAAGGATACATGAAACCCTCACACATGCCTGTCTTTATATAGACAAGGACAATTACATAGTTAATACAGTCTAAACCTAAACAAAAACCCAATAGAAAAAACACATTCCTAACTGACTAACCCAAGTCGTGGGCCTAGTTAATACTCATGATTTTCCATCACCAAAGCCCAACAAACTCCACCTTGATGACAATCATTTCCGAGTATAACTTCTTCATCTTTGTATTCATGTGCCGCTCCAGACAGTCAAGCACCTTAGTGCTCTTCTAAGTTGAGAAAGCTCAAAGCCTTCTCAAACTTCTCCACATGAAGTACCTTTGTCAACATATCAGCCGGATTCCTCTCAGTCGGGATCTTTGACAGCTTCACTTCACCAGAAGCAACAATATCCCTGATAAAATGCATCCTCCTGTTAATATACTTTGTCCTCTCATGATGAACGTTGTTCTTAGCTAAACTCAAAGCACCCTGAGAATCACACAAGATCTCTACCGTGTCTTGTTTGAATCCGAATTCCTCAGTCAAACCCCTTAGCCAAATAGCTTCTTTTACAGCTTCCACCAACGCCATATACTCTGCCTCAATTGTAGACAGCGCGACGACATGTTGAAGACTTGATTTCCAGCTTATAGCAGTCCCACCAGCAGTGAAGAAATAACCTGAAATCGATCTACTTCTGTCCATATCCGATGCAAAGTCAGAATCACAGAAACCTCTAACCATAAAAACATTTGTCTTCCTGAACACAATCTTTCGATCCTGGGAACCTTTCAAAAACCTTAGCACCCACTTCACAGCAGTCCAATGTATCATGCTTGGCTTACTCATGAACCTACTAACCAAGCCAACCGCATACGCGAGATCACACCTAGTTCCTAACATCGCATACATGATACTCCCAATAGCATTTGAGTATGGAATATCATCCAAAATTGTCTCTGCTTCATCATCTTTCACAACAGACAACTTAAAGTGCGAACCGATAGGTGTAGAAACTGATCTAGCTTCATCCATATTGAATACCTGCAGAATCTTCTTGATGTAACCAGATTGAGACAAGGTGAGAACTCCACCTTCACGATCCCTCTCAATATCCATCCCAAGAATCCTTCTTGCAGCTCCTAGATCTTTCATCTCAAATCTACTGCTCAACAAATCTTTCACAATATGTATCTCCTTCATATCCTTTAAAGCAATTAACATGTCATCAACATACAGGAGTAGGTAGATGAAACAATTACCTTTGCCCTCCTTTATGTAAACACAGTGATCGAACTCACTCCTTTTGAATCCATGACTTACCACAAATTGATCAAAGCACTTGTTCCATTGCCTTGGAGCTTGCTTAAGTCCATACAATGCCTTTTCCAACAAGCAAACGTGCTCCTCTTTTCCTTTAACCACAAAACCTTCAGGCTGCTCCATATAGATCTCCTCTTCAAGTAAACCATGAAGAAACGCAGTCTTAACATCAAGCTGCTCCAATTCCAGATCCATATTTGTTCTAACCGATAGAAGAAACCTGATAGAAACATGCTTCACAACCGGAGCAAACACTTCTTGATAGTCAATACCTTCTTTCTGAGAATAACCTTTGGCTACCAATCTAGCTTTATATCTCGGTTCTTCTACCCCTGGGATACCCGGCTTCAACCTGTAAACCCATTTGCAACCAATCACTTTTCTACCTTTTGGTCTTTTAACCAACCTCCAAGTCTTGTTCTTATCTAGAGAACTCTTCTCTTCAACCATACCTCCATTCCAGAAAACTTTATCCTTGCTTTCAACAGCTTCCTGATAGTCCCTAGGTTCTTTAGAACTCATCTCGACAGCAGCGATTAAGGCGAAACTCGCTAAATCATAATCTCCAAGATGTTCAGGTCACCTTGTTGCTCGTCTAGGCCGATTTCGAGCTAACTGCCAATCTTCTAGAGGTACTTCATCTATTTCCAGATCTTCAACAACTCCACCTGAAGATCCAACTTGGCCATCACCTTCAGTAACATAAGTTGTCGCATCTGCTCCTCCTCGATGTCGATCGATACTCGGGATGGCATCGATCGATACTTGTCCGTGTCGATCGATACTTGGGATGGTATCGATCGATACACTTTCAGAAGGCTCACGAGACTTTTCTTTTTTGTGTCTGTGTCGATCGATACTTGGGATGGTATCGATCGATACCCTCTCAAAGGTCGGGCTCCTCTGTACAGTTTCTTCCACATAAACTTTATTCCTCAAGTCTTTGAATACTTTATCTTCCACAAAGACCACATTCCTGCTAATCACACATCTTGATTCATCCAAGAGCCATACCTTGTACCCTTTGACTCCCTCCGGATAGCTTATGAAAATTCCCTTCATAGCTCTTGGTCTTAACTTCCCTTGATCTACATGAACATATACCAATGACCCAAATCTTCTCATGTGTCCATAACCCGGCTTTCTTCCCAACCAAAGTTCCTTAGGAATACCGCCATCTAAGGCCGATGATGGGCTTCTATTAAATTGGTACACAGCTGTGCTAACCGCCTCAGCCCAGAATTCTTCACCTAAGCCACTTTAATCCAATATACAACGCACCTTCTCCATTATTGTTCGGTTCATGCGTTCCGTAACTCCATTTTGCTGTGGAGTATATGCACAAGTCCTGTGCCTCTCCATCCCATGCTGCTTGCAAAACCCGTTGATATGCTCAAATTAATACCCTAAAAGTACTAAGCAGTAGTTGCAGTAAAGTAGGGGTCGAACACAAGGACTCACAGAAATCACACAATATATTGTATAGTATCGAATCAAGCTAAGAAAATAAGATGAAACAAAATAAGATGAAACAGTAAAAGAGTTGTAATTCGATGGAGGAAAATATAGGCCCATGGTATTTCTTAGGAAATCAATGAATGCAGATAAACTAACTAACATGATTCAGATTTAGCGCGGTTCTTGAACTGAAAACACTAAAGTATAATTGACCAACCGTCGTTGCGAGAATTATCTAAATCTAAACTTCAGAATCTCAAATCTCTTTGCAAATTCCTAAGAACACATCAGCTTTAATTTCATGTTTGATATGTTCAAAAATCAATTAAACCAAATCTCTTTGTGAATTATCAATTTGCTCACCTTAGGTTCTATCAGGTAATTAATTGCACTGTCATGGCTAATCAATTATCCTAAGATCTATGTTCTAGGTAGCTAATCTAGAATAAGCTTTGAACATAACCTAAGCGAAGAACTAATTTAGATGGGGAATCCTAATAAACTAATCAACCTAGCATTCAGAGAAAACCTTTATGAGAACCATGAACCTAAAGTGGATCTACTCAGACATGGAGATTGAAAGCAACATGATTGAATAGATCATCAAAGAAATCAATAAAGACAGGAGTTTCCGATTTGTCTCTCCAAAAACCAAAGTAGAATCAAAGTAATGAAAGCTTAGCCATCAAAGTGGCTGAAAAACCTAATTATAAAGCTAAAACACGAATTGGGGTTTTCTTGTAAATATTAAAGTCTTCTGGGGCAAATCTGCAATTATTCAAACTTCATTAAAGTCGCGACTTGTAGTCTGCTTCGATGGGTGTCGATCGATACCAGGGGGTATCGATCGATGGTTGACGCTTCGATTGGGCACTTAGTCGCCAGATTTAAGTTTTGCTCCATAATGCTCCATAAAACTCCAATATTTCCAATAATGCTCCAAATGTGCTAAAACCTGTAAAAGACTCTAAAAGACTCTATAATAGAATAAAGACTCGATAAAACGGACTTATATCATGGCCTAAAAGGGGTAAAAAGCATGATATATCAAATCCCCCCAGACTTAGCCTTTGCTTGCCCTCAAGCAAATAGAAGACTAAACCAGAGAAAGAGGTTTGAAAACACGGAGACTCACCAATTCAGGAACCATCGCAAAGATCCTTTTCCCAAGCACCCAAATGTCACCTAAACAACTTTTGATCTAACCACCATGTACTTCTCCGTAGACATTCGCAGCTTTTCCAGACTCCACACACTGTCTCGCAGCATTGTTCAAATAAAACCATCATCGCCAGTTTCATCGCTGCAGCCAATGTTCAAGAACCTTCTAGATTCTTTACCATATAATATCATGACAAGGATCCATCCAATTTCACACTTTTTGTATCACTTTCTCTCCCCCAGACTTATTTCTTATTATGTTCTCTCTTTTTTTTAGATCAAAGTCCGAAACGCGAGTATTAATGGTGTTTGCAACCGAATCCCCGGTTCTTCCCTCTCTATGTATCAAAGGTTTAGGCGAATAGTGGTATCACAGAAAATTTTCCTAACCTCGCTTTCAACCTTTGTGTGATCATTCCCTCTTAAAGTAGAATAATGGGATCGCTGGAAATTTTCCTAACCCTATACTCAGAAGAAAATCATTTCAATCTTTTATGCTCTTATTTATCAACTTATAACAGGGGAGAGAGATACCATTACTTTAAACATATGGGTTCCTTTGTTATATATGAATGATGAATCAAGCTCCGTAAACACTAACCACATCGATGAAGTGCAAAAATTTGGCTCAGGCTTCATAAGAACGCTGCTGGAGACATGGATGTTTTCTAGTCAACTGGTCAGTCCTTGGATTTTTCATTAGTCGATCTAGAGCTGATCCTGCAACACTGGTCACTCAAAAACAAAATCAAAACAATAATTCAAGCACATGATCGTCATCTCCAACAAGTTTTGACTCAATAAAACGTTTTTGACTCGATAAAACAACTGATTCTAAGAAAAAAAAACACAATGTCAGCAGACACCTCCCCCAGACTTAAAAAACACTGTCCCCAGTGTTATCTAGCCTAGAGTAGGTAAAAGAAAACAAAAGGACAGAATAGAATTAAGAAAAAAAATAAGTTACCGTGCTGGAACATCTGGTATCGATCGACAAACAGCCTGGTATAGATCGATACTAGGCTTAAATCGACATGATGAACCGTACATTCGTGATTGGTGTCGACCGATACCAATGTGGTATCGATCGATACTCGGGCGATTTGGAGTTTTGCTCCTTGTTTATCCTGACACAAACATAGAACGAAAAATAAAAAGAAAAACGACTCAAAAACAGACTTACCAGTGGGTTGCCTCCCACCAAGCGCTCGTTTAAAGTCAGTAGCTTGACTTTGGCTCATGTGATCAGTTAGGAGAAGATTGAGAGCTTACTCCCATGCAATTTCCACAGCTAGATACTTGCAGACTCAGAGTTCTGCTCAAAATGCTTTCCATAAATTCCTTTCCTTTCTCTTTCAGCTCCGAAGTAAGAAGAACTTGGGCTTTAGAGAATGGCTTCGAAGTTCCTTTGCACTTCACCTTGTACTCAATCGAATCCCCATCATACTTCTGAGGGATTAAGGTCATATAGGGAGTACATTTCACTACTTTACTCGTCACCTTCTTCTTTGCCTTAGCTGTTTTGACGTCTTTCTTGGTGATGACAGAAGGACTATCTAGAACGTCGAAGGGATTAGGTCCGTCAGGAGCCTCTTCCAAAAAATCAACGACCAACGTCTCTCCTGGGACAACGGTGATGCAAGAGATATGTGTGGGAGTTCCTCTAGGGATGGCGTTGTAGTACACCTCCTTGTCAATGTATGATAACGAGATGTGCTTGCTGGGTGTGTCCATAATGGCACCGACCGTAGCCATGAACGGTCTTCCAAGAATCAACTGTGTACGAGATTGTGCGCTCATCTCCACAACCTGAAAATCAGTAGGAACCATGCAATCTCCTATGTTAACCAGCAAATCAAGGATTGTACCATATGGAAGTGAGGTGGAATTGTTCGCATATGTGATGGATGACTTGGGATATCGAATAGCAGCTCTCAATCTCTCTGCAATTGCCTTTGACATGACATTGACGCTCGCCCCTGAGTCAACGAGAGACTCTTTGAATTCAACTCCAGAGATAGAGCATGGAACTGAAAATATCCTTGGGTCTTCCCTCTGGGTCAACTGCCTCAGCGGTAGTGACTTGCTTCTGGCTTCGAGGAAGAGTGCCTTAATCTCGTCCTCAGTTTCTCTGCAATCTCGGAAGTGACTCATCAGAGGCATGTACTCTAGAGCTTCTTCAAAAGTCAGTGTGAGGGGAATCCGCCGTAACATCTTCTCAAAGCCACGCAGCTTCTTTGGAGAAATGGGGTCTCTGAGGTGTTTGGGTAATCGTGGGTATGGAATCTTAGGCTTGTAGACACGTTCCTCAACCATCTCTGGCTTCTTTACAACTTCCGGTTCAGACTGCGAGGGGTGTCGATCGACACAAGTAGGGTATCGATCGATATAAGGCTCATGTGTTGTTTCTTCAGGTCGGTATCGATCTATACGAGCAGTGGTATCGATCGATGCTTGCTCTCTGGAATCGTTTATGGCAGAACCTTGGGCGTGTGTCGATCGATACAAGGTAGTATCGGTCGACACATTGGTGGTGTCCGAAATCTCTGCTATTTGAGTTTCCAGCATTTTCTGATGAATACTGAGAGACTCCATTTTCCCATTCAGATCGGTGTACATAGCGTCCATCTTCCCATTGAGGTTTAGTGTCATCTTCTGTTGTCCCTGAATAAGTTGTTCAAGCATAGATTCCATCTTACTCTCAGAAGTTCTGGGTGGTGTGGGTGGGCATTGATACCTTTGATCTTGAAATCCATCTCCATAAATGTGGTTAACAAATTTCACTCCATCTTTTCCAGCAAAACGAACAGCCTTTTGTTGCTTGTCCATCAACCAATCTAACTTAGCATTCACCTCAGCAATTTGACTGCAATCCAAGTTACCAGCTTGCTTCTTGCGCTCCATGTCTGCATTCTTGGTACTATTGCTAGATACCAAGTTCTCAATAAGCACATAGGCGTCGTCAGGATACCTCGTGTTGAAATTTCCATTGCTCGCAGCAACTAGAGTCATCTGATACCTCCAATCGATTCCCCTGTAGAAAGTACCCATCAGCTGAACTTGACTGAACCCATGGTGCGGACAATCTCTCTGATATGACTTGAAACGAATCCAAGCAGCCTTGAATGCCTCAGTCGGTCCTTGAGAAAACTGAGAAATCTTGTTCCTGATATCCTCGGATCGTGCATCATCATAAAAGTTGTTCAGGAAAGCAGTCTTAGTCTCTTCCCAAGTAGTCAGTGATCCAGGAGGTAACTGTTTTAATTAGCCAGTAAGTTGCATCTCCACCAAGAGAGTATGGGAAGAGCTTGCAGAAGAGGTAATCATAGGATACTCCATTGCTCTTGATGCTAGTGACCAAATCCTCAAACCTCTCAATGTGATCCATAGGGTGTTCATGAGGAAAACCATGAAAAAGATGCTGACCCACAAGAGTGAAGTATGCAGGTTTCAGCTCAAAGTCATTCCTCTGAAAAGGTGGAGGACGAATCGCTGATCGATTGACATAAAACTGACCAGGCCTGTTGTACTCACCAATCGTCCTTCAGCGAGCAGCCACAGCATTCCTTGCATTAGCGTTCCCAGTGATATTCCCAGCGACAACAGGAGCAGGTGGAATGATGTTCCCCTCTCCATCCAGACGTTGTCCTCTCTCGTTGCAAAACTGACCCTCTTGGTCTCTCAAAGCTCCAGCGGCATCCTGAATCAGAATAATCGTGTTGTTCATCTCTGCTGGCTTCTTTGCTTTCCTGTTTGCACGTTCCAAATTCACACCTAAAACACACTAGGCAAAGAACGTAAGTAACAAAAAAAACACGTTGAGTATCGACCGACACTGGGTGGTGTCGATTGATATCAACAAAAAGAGAACAACGAGTATCGACCGATACTAGGTACTATCGATCGATACCGACGAACTTAGTCGAAATTATCAAACTAAAATTTAATGGTGAATTGAGTCCCCGGCAACGGCGCCAAATTTGATATGTTCAAATTAAACCCTAAAAGTACTAAGTAGTAGTTGTAGTAAAGTAGGGGTCGAACACAAGGACTCACAGAAATCACACAATGGATTGTATAGTATCGAATCAAGCTAAGCAAATAAGATGAAACAAAAGCAATAAACAGTAAAAGAGTTGTAATTCGATGGAGGAAAATATAGGCCCAGGGTATTTCTCAGGAAATCAATGAATGCAGATAAACTAACTAACATGATTCAGATTTAGCGCGGCTCTTGAACTCAAATCACTAAAGTATAATTGACCAACTGTCGTTGCGAGAATTATCTAAATCTAAACTTCAGAATCTCAAATCTCTTTGCAAATTCCTAAGAATAAATCAGCTTTAATTTCAGGTTTGATATGTTCAAAAATCAATTAAACCAAATCTCTTTGCGAATTATCAATTTGCTCACCTTAGGTTCTATCAGGTAATTAATCGCACTGTCGTGCCTAATCAATTATCCTAAGATATATGTTCTAGGTAGCTAATCTAGAACAAGTTTTGAACATAACCTAAGCGAAGAACTAATTCAGATGGTGAATCCTAATAAACTAATCAACCAAGAATTCAGAGAAAACCCTTATGAGAACCCTGAACCTAAAGTGGATCTACTCAGACATGGAGATTGAAAGCAACATGATTGAATAGATCATCTAAGAAATCAATAAAAACAGGAGTTTCAGAGTTGTCTCTCCAAAAACCAAAGTAGAATCAAAGTAATGAAATCTTAGCCATCAAAGTGGCTGAAAAACCTAATTATAAAGCAAAAACACGAATTGTGGTCATCTTGTAAATATTAAAGTCTTCTGGGGCAAATCTCCAATTCTTCAAACTTTATTAAAGTCGCGACTTGTAGTCTGATTCGATGGGTGTCGATCGATACCAGGGGGTATCGATCGATGCTTGACGCTTCGATTGGGCACTTAGTCGCCAGACTTCAGTTTTGCTCCATAATGCTCCATAAAACTCCAATATTTCCAATAATGCTCCAAATGTGCTAAAACCTGTAAAAGACTCTAAAAGACTCTATAATAGAATAAAGACTCGATAAAACGGACTTATATAATGGCCTAAAAGGGGTAAAAACCATATGATATATCACCTTATATAATGGTCGAAGTCTTTGTTCACAAACTCCAACCCATTATATGTTCTCAGACATTTCACTTTCTTGTTTACCTGATTATCAACCAGTTTCTTCCATTCACAGAACTTTGTGAAAGCTTCACTCTTAACAGACAAGAAGAACACCCACACCTTTCTAGTGTAATCATCAATGATTGACAGGAAATACTGCTTACCAGAGATACTTGGAGTGACCGATAAAGGTCCCCAAAGATCTGAGTGAACATATCTCAGTGCTTCTACTGAATTGTGTTTCCGAATGTTGAAGCTCAGTCTCTTGGTCTTCCCCATTACACAACTCTCCCAGAAATCCATCTCCCCAATCCTTCTCTTGTCAATGATGCCCCTTTTTACCAAGATCATCAGATTCTTCATGCTCATGTGTCCCAACCTTCTATGCCATAAAGCCGTCTCGTCTTTGGCTGGTTTCCTGGTAACACATATGTTTGACTGTCCTACCACAGTCTCTCCATCAAGCAAATACAAAGAACCACATAGAGTGCCCTGAAGACCCATCTTCCCGTTCTTACAAAACATTGTTTTTCCTTTGCCTCCACCATGATCAAACCCAAGCTTATCCAATGTACTTGTATATATTAAATTTCTCTTCAGCTTAGGAATATACCTGACATTCGTCAATGTCTTCACCGTGCCACCACATGCTTTTATATTGATGGAACCTTTTCCTTTAACCTCCACAGAATAGTCGTCCCCCAGTAGCACTTGTCTAGAGTTGAGCTCCTCAAACGTATCAAACCAATCTCTCCTTGAGGTCATGTGATATGAACAACCCGAATCAATCACCCACCTCTCTAGATGAAAATTTTCCAAGACTGATAACGCATCAACTTCTGCTGATTGTTCGATGACAACCGCTGCCGTGGCATCTTCATCATCGCCGCCTTTCCGCTTCTTCCAAACATAGCAATCAGCCTTCACATGTCCTTCCTTATTGAAGAACCAGCAGGTGACTTTTGTTCCCGATTTCGACCTGCTTCTGCCTTGATTCCCAGAATTTCGTTGATCCCTATTTTGCTGTCTCCCATGAGCCACATACGCTTCATCTTGTCCGTCGAAGATGGCTTACTACAAGAAAACAGGCATTTTGCAACGATTTTTTGCAACGATTTTATTTCGTTGCAAATTGCAATCGTTCTTGCGACGACTTTACAACGATTCTTAAAGACGTCGTAAAATCGTCGCAAAATTGGGACGAAAATTTTTGTTGTAAAATCGTCGCTAATTAGCGACGATTTTACAACGATTACCGACGACATTACGACGATTATCAAAATAGTCGTAAAATCGTTGTAACTTAGCGATGATTTACAGAGGTTTATATAAAACGTTGTAATATCGTCGTAAAATTACCCACGAATTAGCAATGATTATTATAATTTGAACTTTACATCGATTTTCCAACGATTAATCAGTTAGGTGAACACGTTTTAAGTTCACGGTGTTCGGTTAGGTAAACATTTTTAATGTCGTTGTAAAGTCGATGTAAAATTTTTTAGATTCGTTGCAAAATCGATGTGAAATCGATGTAAAATCGTAGGTAATTCGATGGTAATGAAAATAAAAATCTATATATAGTGGCCAACTTCATAATAAAAATTTCATATTCAAAAACATTTACTTCTTTCTGACCAACAAAAAATGTCAATATACGAAATTAGAAGATGGATGTATAATCGTCTTGATTCAGAGGGATCTCTAACAAAGGAGTTCAGTGATGGGGTGGAGGGATTCATGCATCAGGCAGGAAGTATACATAATACGATTATCAGTGGTAAGATGTACTGTCCTTGTGCCAGATGCTTGAATAGGAAATTTATCATTATCTCGAAGGTGTGGTCGCATATATTAAATAGAGGGTTTATGCCACATTACTATATATGGTATTATCATGGAGAGGGTCATGGGGGAAATGCAGCTAGTAGTAGTAGCATTTATCAAGCATCGAATTTTGATGAGTCAAATAATTTTAATCAATTTGATGATCATGCGGAGCAGCATGGTGAAGATAATGATAGGATTCATGACATGGTTACGGATGCATTTCATGAAACCGTAAGTACATTTGCACATGATCATCATGATGAGGAACCCAATCTATATGCAAATTTTTTTAATGATATGCTAGATGCTGCAAATCAGCCACTCTACGATGGATGTAGAGAAGGACATTCTAAATTGTCGTTGGCGGCTAGGATGATGACTATTAAAACTGATCATAACTTAGCTGAGGTTTTCATGGATGATTGGGCTGATTTGATTAAAGAGTATTTGCCAGAGGATAATTTAGCTGCTGAAACTTACTATGAGATACAGAAGCTGGTTTATAGTCTTGGGTTGCCTTCTGAGATGATAGATGTCTGTGTTGACAATTGCATGCGTTTTTGGAAAGATGATGATAAGTTGCAGGAATGTCAATTTTGCCATAAGCCAAGATATAAGCCACAAGGTACTGGTCCGAGTAAGGTACCGTTCCAGCGGAAGTGGTACCTTCCTATAACTGATAGATTAAAAAGAATGTATCAGTCTGAGAGGACAGCTGCATCAATGAGATGGCATGCAGATCATCTGCAAACAGATGAGGAGGTTACTCATCCTTCAGATGCAAAAGCGTGGAAACACTTTAAGACGGTACATCCAGACTTTGCTAGAGAGAAATGTAATGTGTATCTTGGTCTTTGTACATATGGATTTAGTCCATTTGGTATGTCTGGTAGGCAATATTCTTTATGGCCAGTAATCCTAACGCCTTACAACCTTCCCCCAGATATGTGCGTGCAAAGGGAATTTTTATTCTTGAGTATTTTAGTACCAGGTCCGAAGCATACGAAGCGTTTCCTTGATGTGTTTTTGCAGCCTCTGATAGAGGAATTGGAGCAGTTGTGGTATACCGGGGTTCGGACATATTATTTTGCAAGGAAAAAAAATTTTACAATGCGTGCGGTGCTTATGTGGACAATAAGCGACTTCCCTGCTTACGGGATGTTATCAGGTTGGACTACGCATGGGCGATTGTCTTGTCCATATTGTCTCAATCGGACAGATGCGTTTCAATTGAAACATGGTCGGAAAACAAGTTGGTTTGATTGTCACCGCCGATTTCTACCGATTCATCATGCATATCGAAGAAATAAGCGGTTGTTTAGAAAGAACAAAACTGTTCGTGTTCCTCCTCCTGTTTATATTTCCGGGGAAGATCTAGAAGCAGAAATTGATCATTATGGTGTATTGGAAACAGTCAATCGTGGTGGAAATTGGCACACTCCAGCTAATATGCCGGATGGATATGGGGAGCATCACAATTGGCATAAGAAAAGCATATTCTGGAAGCTTCAGTATTGGAAGGATCATTTGCTTAGACACAATTTGGATGTCATGCACATTGAGAAAAACTTTTTTGATAACATCATGCATACATTGTTAAACGTGCGTGGAAGGACTAAAGACAGCGGTAAGTCAAGGTTAGACTTGCCTGATCTTTGTTGTCGGAATGAGTTACATATTACAAGCAATGGGAAAGCACCTGTCCCCATATTTCGAGTGGGTGCGGAAGAAAAGTTAGTTTTGTTCAAATGGGCGACATCTGATGTGAAGTTCCCGGACGGGTACGTATCTAATTTAGATAAATGTGTTGAGAATGGCCAAAAGTTTTCCGGGATGAAGAGTCATGACTGTCACGTCTTTATGCAACGACTATTTCCTTTTGCATTTGCTGAACTTCTACCAGGAAATGTACACGAAGCAATTGCAGGTATATAAATTTAAACTAATCACATATTAATTGCGAATTTAAGATTTTATATAATTAATATATATATATATGAAATGGAAAATTAACGTTATTACCTTATATATCATGTGATTGTTATTGTAGGCATTGGAGGGTTTTTCGGGATCTTTGTACCCGTACTTTGTCAGAAGATGTTATTGCACAACTTGATGCTAGTATTCCTATTTTGTTGTGCAACATGGAGAAAATATTTCCTCCAGCCTTTTTTGATGTTATGGAACATCTACCTATTCATCTACCTCACGAAGCAGAACTTGGGGGACCTGTGCAGTATCGATGGATGTACCCATTCGAGCGATTCATGGGACATTTGAAGCGGAAGGCTAAAAATCTAGCCAAAGTTGAAGGCTCAATAGTAGCAGAAAGTTTAACAGAAGAAACTTCTCACTTCACGGGGTACTATTTTGGCTCGAAGGTTCGCACACGGAAAAGGGCAGCACGGCGATATGATGATGGAGGTGTAGGCCGAACATATGCTAATGAAGGTGTCCCATATATCTTTTCTTCAATCGGTCGATTATGTGGAAGAGTGAAGTCAGTTTGGTTTGCCAATGAAAAAGACCATCATAGTGCACAAACGTATATCCTCTTAAATTGCGAAGAAGTTAGTCAATTTGGGACGTAAGTGTATAAACATACGTCTTATATATATGGCTAAATTATATATATGCTAGCTTTATACCAATTACAAATACTTTTATATGCAGTGAATTTGTTAGACAAGTCCGAGAAGTCATTGAAGGAATCTCAGACGATGAAATCAACAAGCGTAAAGATCAACATTTTGCCCCGTGGTTGAAGACGCAAGTACGTAAAATTTTAAGTGATCTGATTAATTACTAACTTGGACAATTAACCTAATAAATATTTTGATTACTTTTTTAATTAAATTAATTAATGATATAGGTCGAGTATGGGGATACCGCATATCCACTCTGGTTCCATGAGTTAATAAAAGGCCCCATATAGAAGATAACGAGTGCACCCATGTATTGCACACGCGGATATATATTTCATACATTCAAATACGGAAATCAAAGAGCTACTGCCAACTACAGGGTATGTGTGCGGGGCGAAATAGATTTTTATGGAGTGTTGCAAGACATAATTGAAGTTGAGTACCCTGGTTACTTCTGTTCAAATGCGACTGGTTCGATCCAACAGTTGATCGATGCGTCCGTAAAAACAAATTTGGGGCAGTAGATGTCAACCAATCACGGCGTTACAATAAGTATGAGCCATTTATCCTAGCATCACAAGCAGAACAAGTCAGATTTGTTCCATATCCGCGAGTTCGCACCACCCGTATCTCATGGTTAACAGTTATAAAAGTTTCTCCGAGGGGTCGAATTGTGGGGGTTGATGAGGAACTACCAATGCAGCAAGATCATTGCTCTGATATGCCAGAACTAAATGAGAGCAATGAAGACATCCTTTTGATAGATCCTCAAAACAGGCAAGTTGAATATCTCCCAGACAATACAGAGGAAGAATATGAGGAAGATGAGTTTGAAGAAAGTGATGAACCAGATGATCAAGAAACGGATGTGTACTACTCTTTGTCCGAAAATGAATCAGAGTGACCGCGCTAACTAATAATTATTGTGAATTTAATGTATTAATATAATATTGTGATCGAATAATTATTGTGAAATTTAAGTGATATGATTTCTATGAAATCCCCTAAACCCCAAACTAAATTCCATCTCCGATCTCCATTCATTTTCCGCTGTAGGTGCGGCGATTAATAAATTACGAGACATATGTGTCTATGTGTCCTGTAATTTATTAATTGCCTCAAAAACGGCGGGAAATGAATGGTGATCGGAAATGGGATTTAGTTTGGGGTTTAGGGGATTTCAAAAGAATCGTCGCTAAATCGTCGCTAATTGTGATTGTCACAAAATCTTTGCAATATTTGCGACGATTTAGCAACGAATTATGATTAATCGTGGCTAAATCATCGTAAAATAAGAATGTTACAAAATCGATGCAAATTTGCGACGATTTAGCCACGATTCGTCCATAAACCCTAAACCCTAACCCTTTGCCCTAAACCCTAAACCCTAACATATTACCATCTCATTGTATTATGCATCTTTCAATGAAATTGATCGCGACTTTAGAGAATTGTCCGAAAATGAAAACTCGGTCAATCACAGTAATATCCACAAACTGAATCATTGTATTAATAATCTAACATGTACGCAAACTCTCTGTTTTACTTATTTTTCAATCTCGATGAATTTATTGATAATTTCATGATTTTGGATTTACGGTAAACATGTAAAGTTGTTTATGGAATGTTGCAATCGACGTTACAATTTTGTACCTATACCCTAAATCCTAAAACAGATTTTACAAATATCCTAACTAATTCGTTGCAAAATAAAATGTTACAAAATCGATGCAAAGTGGCGACGATTTAGCAACGAATTTAGACGAATCGTGGCTAAATCATCGCAAACTATGAATGTCACAAAATCGATGCAAAGTTGCGACGATTTAGCCACGAATTGTCATAAACCCTAAACCCTTTGCCCTAATCCCTAAACCCTAACATATTACTATCTCATTGTATTATGCATCTTTCAATGAAATTGATCGTGACTTTAGAGAATTGTCCGAAAATGAAAACTCGGTCAATCACAGTAATATCCACAAACTGAATCATTGTATTAATAATCTAACATGTACGCAAACTCTCTGTTTTACTTATTTTTCAATATCGATGAACTTATTGATAATTTCATGAATTTGGATTTACAGTAAACATGTAAAGTTATTTCTGGAATGTTGCAATCGACGTTACAATTTTATACCTATACCCTAAACCCTAAAACAGATTTTACAAATATCCTCACTAATTCGTTGCAAAATAAAATGTTACAAAATCGATGCCAAGTGGCGACGATTTAGCAACGAATTGAGACTAATCGTGGCTAAATCGTCGCAAACTATGAATGTCACAAAATAGATGCAAAGTTGCGACGATTTAGCAACGAATTGAGACTAATTGTGGCTAAATCGTCGCAAACCATGAATGTCACAAAATCGATGCAAATTTGCGACGATTTAGCAACGAATTGTCATAAAATTTACCGCGTGTCGGTCAATTAAACTCCCGCGTGTATGAATGTCACAAAATCGTTGCAAAGTTAGCGACGAATTAGCCACGGTTTGATTGCCTCGATGTAGCGACGATTCGTCGCTAAATCGACGCTAATTAGCGACGATTTAGCGACGACAACTAATCCTATATATTACACGCTCAGAATTTCTTCATTCACTTACAAACAAATCACAAACAAATATTCCTAACTTCTTTGCGAAAAAAGGTAAATTTTTTTTTAATGTTTTTAATTAATTAGTATAGATAAAATGGAACAATTTAGGTCAGTAGAAACGGAATCAAATTAGAAAAAATAGCAGACTACCCGGATGTTTATAGATAGTAATTTTTTTTCATTTTTATGCAGATGGGCCAGCATCGTGCACATTACGCTCAATTTTTGAGAGAGATTGGTGATGCTTCGTGTACCGGGTTGCTCGTGTCTTCTGAGGCTACAGAGACGGATTTCGTCCCGGTGACGCAAACACAGAGTGCTTCGCCGCCTCCACAACCACCTCAGATTCCGCAACCTGGAGGCCATGCCCCGTCCCCATATGCACACATGACGGTTCTTGATTTGCTTGCACAGCCGGGCCGTCATAGGCTTAAAAGATTAGATCCGGATCATACTGACGGGTCGGAATGGTAATATATATAAATATATATATTTTTACATTTATTATTACATATTTATATTTATTTCTAACAATTCAAAATTTTATAATTTTTTGTTTCAGGTTTGGAGTTGAATCCAAAGTTGGACGCACCGTTTCTGACATCATCAAGTCCTATTTTATCGAGCCTCATACCAATTTTACCCAGCTTCCTCCACACGTCAAGGAGACATGGTTCAAGATGTTTGCGGTACGTATGGAAAAAATATTTTTTTCTCCCATAATTATTTTAATTATATTTAAATATATATTTAATTTAATTTTATAAAATATGTAATTATTTTTGTTTCTCATGCAGCAAAAATATCACTGGGATCTTTCGATTCATGGCGAGATTGAAACTTTGTTTCTCGATAGGGTGAAGTTTCGTATCCAAGGTGTTGTTGGTGAGTGGAAGAAAGCATGGAAGATTTCTGGGGATTTAGCAAAGCCCATGGATAAAGCCGTTTGGGACGGCTTGGTGCGGTATTGGATGGATCCGAAGTCCATCATAACTGCTGAGAAGTGTTCGGCTTCCCGCA